>CM065780.1:41651695-42191695 GCA_033296515.1 Macrochelys suwanniensis | reverse complement strand
TGACAGTTCAGGGAATTGGCAACGACTTCTGTTTTTGGCCTGCTCCCAGCATGTCTCTATGCTGGATGGGGGACATTAGCAGTGGGTGGTGCAGAATTAGCTACCTTGGCTTTCTGCCACCTAGGGTTTTCCTATGCCAGTGGAATCCCCAGCTGCCCTCTTAGGGCAGTGTTCACTGCTTTGCCCTGCCTGAGCAGTGCTAAACAGCCAGATAGAGAGCCTAGGATCTGGCTCTATTAATTTAAACATTATCAAGTATAACCCAGAAACATAAATACATGTAGGTGACAACATCCATATTTAGTATTACTGCAGGTTCTGAGGCCCCACAATAGTGTATAATAGTTTTCTTGTGTTATGTATCTAATGAAAGATGTTTCTTGTTTCCCTTTTACACTACATTACATGTGACAAGCCAGAAACCTGCAGCAATCTCCCTAATTTCTTTATATGCTGGCAAGGACTTTGCCCATATTCACTTTCTATGGTATCCCTCCTGGAAGCTGGATGCTCCCCAGAGTGATGTTAGCAGAAAACGAAGGCTGTATCACTATTGCTAGCACTACCTTCAGGTCTGATAATTTGGGAAATGGTGCCAAACTGATTTGTGGCATGTCGATTGCTTACTCGATAACTCTAACTTTGGTATGGCGATGGTCTTCCACTTCTAAGGCACCCATTTGAGTTCAGCCCAGGTTAGCCGTGACCAAATGTTACTATCTTGCTGCCTCTTTTGTTAAATGAGCTGGTTAGATCCTAGTGGACAAATGACCATATTGTCAAAAACCACCATGGCAGCTGATGACACCCATGGGCACTCTTTTTATGAGTGGGTCATGAACTGCTCTCCCAGTCTTAGCCTGGGGCTACACTAGGGGAGGGGGTCGATCTACGATACGCAACTTCAGCTACGTGAATAGCGTAGCTGAAGTCGGCGTATTGTAATCGACTTACCTGGCCATGAGGATGGCGGCAAGTCGATCGCTGCCGCTCCCACGTCGACTCCGCTTCCGCCTTTTGATGAGGTGGATTTCCGGAGCCAACGGTGAGCGCGATCGGGGATCGATTAATCGCGTCTTAACGAGACACGAAAAATCGATCCCCGATAGATCGATTGCTACCCGCCGATCCGGCGGGTAGTGAAGACCTGCCCTCAGAGATGGTCTTTCCAAGTCTCAGTGAAATATATGGACAGAGCAGTGAGAAGAAACTTGTGCCGAGTGCTTATTGTAGGTTGTTTGTGTCCTGTGAATAAAGAGAAAGTGTGTTTCCACTAGTTTCAATATAATAGGGTTTTAAAAAAAAATTAAATTAGTTTAAAAATGTTACTTGCACATGCACTGTTTACTTGCAGGTAGGCTATAATTACATTTTCCGAAAACCCTGTAGCTTCCTGAATTAACTAAGTCCATTTTTAGTTAAACGCCCCCCCACACCCTTTTTTTTTTTTTTTGGAGAGAGGAGGCATCTAGAATTGAAGTGTAGCAATTATAGTAACACTCCACAGAGCTGTTTAGTATAGTAGACAAAAATGCTGTGTACTTACAGTATATATAGTACCTACGATCCAAGATACTCAAGGTACTTTATACACATTAATTAAAACTCTATCCCTCTATCAGATAGTTCAGAGTGGTTGCCAGTAGGAAGTCAGTATTTGTCAGCTACTATTGGTATCTGAGATTTCATGTTTTAGAGTAGCAGCCATGTAAGTCTGTATCCGCAAAAAGAACAGGAGTACTTGTGGCACCTTAGCCCTGGTCTACACTACGAGTTTAGGTTGAATTTATTAGCGTTATTTCGATTGATCCGTGCACCCGTCCACA
Organism: Macrochelys suwanniensis; assembly: GCA_033296515.1. Lineage (NCBI taxonomy): Eukaryota > Metazoa > Chordata > Testudines > Chelydridae > Macrochelys > Macrochelys suwanniensis. Next base: position 42,189,869 of record CM065780.1, on the reverse strand, counting down.
CGACGAAGCCCTTAACATCAACTTCTAGGGCTCTTAAAATCGATCTCGCCACTCCACCCCCAACGAGGGGATTAGCGCTTAAATCGATATTGCCGAATCGATGTAGGCTTAGTGAGGACGCAATTCGACGGTATTGGCCTCCTGGATCTATCCCACAGTGCAACATTTGACCGCTCTGGACAGCAGTCTGAGCTCCAATGCTCCGCCCAGGTAGACAGGAAAAGCCCCGCGAACTTTTGAATTTCATTTCCTGTTTGGCCAGCGTGGTGAGCTGCAGGTGAGCGCAGATCTCATCAGCAGAGGTGACCATGATGGAGTCCCAGAACCGAAGACGAGCTCCAGCATGGACCGATGGTGAAGTACGCGATCTGATCACTGTATGGGGAGACGAAACCGTGCTAGCAGAGCTACGGTCCAAAAGAAGAAACGCCAATACATATGCCAAAGTCTCCAGGGGCATGCAGGACAGAGGCTACAACAGGGACGCGCAACAGTGCCGCGTGAAAATTAAGGAGCTCAGGCAAGCCTACCAAAAAACCAGAGATGCAAACAAACGCTCTGGGTCAGAGCCCCAGACATGCCGCTTCTATGATGAGCTGCATGCCATTCTAGGAGGTGCAGCCAGCACTGACCCACCCATGTGGTATGACTCCGTATGTGGATCATCAGAAACCACAGAGGAGCATGATGATGATAATGATGCTGAAAATAGCGTCCAGACACAGCAAGGAAGTGGAGAAGCCCTTTTCCCCGACAGCCAGGAACTCTTTGTCACCCTGGAGCCAGTACCCTACGAACCCACCCAAGGCGTGCTCGATGCAGGAGAAGGGACCTCTGGTGCCTCTGGTGAGTGTACCTCTGTTAATTAATACATGTTTTATAAGCAAGCGTGTTTAATGATCAATTCGCGGCCAGTACAGCTACAGCTACTGGAAAACTCTGTTAACATGTTTGGGGATGGAGCAGAAATCCTCCGGGGACATCTCCAGAAAGAGCTCCTGGATGTACTCCCAAAGCCTGTGCAAAAGGTTTCTGGGGAGGGCAGCCTTATCCTGTGCTCCGTGGTAACACACTCTACCACGCCAGGCCAGTAGCACGTAGTCTGGAATCATTGCTTTGCAAAGCATGGCGGCGTATGGTCCCGGTGTTTGCTGGCATTCAAGCAACATCCATTCTTTATCTGTCTGTGTTATCCTCAGAAGAGTGATATCATTCATGGTCACCTGGTTGAAATAGGGGAATTTTATTAAGGGGGTATTCAGAGGGGCTCCGTCACTGCTGGGCTGTTTGCCTGTGGCTGAAGGGAAATCTTCCCCGCTGTGACCCACGCGGTGGGGGGAGGGGGAACAGCGAACATCTTGGATGTGTGTCTGTGTGTGTGTGTGGGGGGGTGTCGATTAGGTTCGCGCTGCACGTTAACCCGAAAACCGCCGCCCCTCCCTTTTCAATTGCCAACCAGTTTTAAATTGCCAGCCCAACGGCTGTTTGTTATGGGAAATGAGGGGGTTGCTGTTTGAAAACATTCCCACATGTTATGAAGGTTAAAGAAGCCTATAGACTGTGGCTTACCATGGCTGCCTGCAAGCCGAATTCTGTTGCCCGCCGGACCTGCTTGTGTGATCTCTCACACCAAACCGGCAGACCCTCAATATAACAGGCAAAGTGCAACCTTGGACCAAACGCATATGTGATATGTAATGTTTGGAGCATTGTTCTCTAATATGTGTCTTTTAAACTACTCCTCTCCCGTTTGTTTCCTCCCGCAGCTGCAAATGTTTCAACGCCACCCCTTTCATCACCGTCCCAGAGGCTAGCGAAGATTAGAAGTAAAAAAAAAAAAAGGAATCGAGACGATATGTTCTCAGAACTCATGGAATCCTCCCACACTGAAGCTGCCCAGCAGAATGCATGGAGGCAGACACTGTCGGAGTCCAGGAAGGCAGAATTTGATCATGCGGACAGGTGGCGTGCTGAAGAGAATGACTGGCGGGATGAAGAGAGTAGGTGGCGTCAGCGTGCAGAGAGAAGGCAGGATGCAATTCTGAGGCTACTGGAGGATCAAACGCAAATCCTCCGGCTTATGGCTGAGGAAAGGCGTAGGGTTCAGGAAAGGCCGCCTGAGCCCAGACCGCCGCTACAGCCCCTGTGTAACCAACAGCCCTCCTTCCTGAGTCCCATAACCTCATCCCCGAGACGCCCAAGAACGCGTTTGGGTGGCCTCCGTGCACCCAACCACTCAAGCCAAGAGAACAGTCCAAGCAAGAAAGGGCTGGCATTCAATAAGTTTTAAAGTGCTGTGTGTCCTTGTCCTTCCCTCATCCCCTCCTCCACCACCCATCCTGGTGCTTCCCTTCCTCCACCAGCTATCCCGGGAGACTGTGGCAGTTAGCCCCATAGTTCCCCCTCTTTGTTTTACGAATTAATAAAGAATGCATGATTTTTAAGCAACAATGACTTTATTTCCTCTGCGAGCAGTGATCGAGGTGGGGAGGGCAGGGCGGTTTGGTTAAAGGGAAGTAGAGTGAATGAAGGGGCGGGGCTTTTCATTACAGGGGAAAAACAGAACTTTCACACAGCATCCTGGCCATTCATGAAACTGGTTTTCAAAGCTTCCCTGATGCGCAACACACCCTGCTGTACTCTTGTAATAGCCCTGGTGTCTGGCTGCGCATAACCAGTGGCCAGGCGATTTGCCTCAACCTCCCACCCCGCCATAAACGTCTCCCCCTTACTCTCACAGATATTGTGGAGCGCACAGCAAGCAGTAATAATAATGGGAATATTGTTTTCGCTGAGATCTAACCTAGTCAATAAACTTCGCCAGCGAGCTTTTAAATGACCAAATGCACATTCCACCACCATTCTGCACTTGCTCAGCCTATAGTTGAAAAGGTCCTGACTACTGTCCAGGCTACCTGTGTATGGCTTCATGAGCCATGGCATTAAGGGGTAGGCTGGGTCCCCAAGGATAACTATAAGCATCTCAACATCCCCAACGGTTATTTTCTGGTCTGGGAAGAAAGTCCCTTGTTGCAGCAGCCGAAACAGACCAGAGTTCCTGAAGATGCGAGCGTCATGTACCTTTCCCGGCCATCCCACGTTGATGTTGGTGAAACGTCCCTTGTGATCCACCAGTGCTTGCAGCACTATTGAAAAGTAACCCTTTCGGTTTATGTACTCGCTGGCTTGGTGGTCCGGTGCCAAGATAGGGATATGGGTTCCGTCTATCGCCCCACCACAGTTCGGGAACCCCATTGCTGCAAAGCCATCCAGTATGAGCTGCACATTTCCCAGACTCACAACCCTTGGTACCAGCAGCTTGGTGATCGCCCTGGCTACTTCCATCACAACAGCTCCCACTGTAGATTTTCCCACTCCGAATTGATTCGCGACTGACCGGTAGCTGTCTGACGTTGCAAGCTTCCACAGGGCTATCGCCAGTCGCTTCTGTACTGTGAGGGCTGCTCTCATCTTGGTGTTCTGGCGCTTCAGGGCAGGGGAAAGCAACTCACAAAGTTCCATGAAAGTGCCCTTACGCATGCGAAAGTTTCGCAGCCACTGGGATTCATCCCAGACCTGCAGCACTATGTGGTCCCACCAGTCTGTGCTTGTTTCCCGGGCCCAGAATCGGCGTTCCACTGTATCAACAAGCCCCATTAACACCATGATGTCCACCTTGAGGGGGGGCCTTTTTTGAGAGAGGTCTGTGTCCATGTCCTCATCACTGTCCTCAGGGCGCTGCTGTCGCCTCCTCGCCTGCTGTAGCTGTAGCAGCTCCTGGTTCTCGTTCTCCATATACTCCTGGACAATGCGCGTGGTGTTCATAATGGTGAGAACAGCCGCGGTGATCTGATCGTGCTCCATGCTTTCCCTGGTATGCTGTTTGCAGGACAGAAGAGTGGCAGCAGAAGCAGCGGGTGGATAACAGTGGAGTCAGCAATATGGCGCCCATATGAAAAAAGGCGCGAAAGGATTTTTTGCTCTCCCCTCAGTTGCTTTCACGGAGGGAGTGGGGAGCAAGGGTTAGGCTCATTTCCTTCTAGCTGCAGATGGTACAATATGCGGTGAGCAAGGAGGCGCCTTCCCTTCTAGCAGCAGATGGTACAATATGCTTGATATCCATCATCATCTCCTGGCCCCCTCAAGGATTGAACTCGCAACCCCGGGTTTAGTGGGCCAACGCTCAGACCGCTGAGCTATCCCTCCGCCCGTGTTCCAGGCAGTACTGAATCTCCCTTAAACAAAACATAAAAAAGAGAATGACCAGAGTCACTCCGGTCACTCCCATTTATGTCCAAGCGCCCCCGGCCAGCCACACCATAGGCCGCTGGCCAGGAGCACACAAATACCAATCATATTGTACAATCTGCTGCGAGAAGGCAAGGAGCTTCTGCTGTATGGTCCCGCGACCACGACCATTTATGGCATATTGCACCATCTGCAGCTAGAAGGCAAGGAGCTTCTGCTGTGTAGTCCCGCGACTACCAGCCTCAGGCGGAATGGCCCCCTCAAGGATTGAACTCGCAACCCCGGGTTTAGCGGGCCAACGCTCAGAACGCTGAGCTATCCCTCTGCCCATATTATAGTGTGACTGAATCCCCACTAGACCTAATGTCCAAGCGTACGCTGGAGATGTACGGTAATTGTGAGCTGAGCAGGCTTCCGTAGCAAACACGGAAACCCCGGAAAAAAGGCGCGAAAAATATTGCTTTCACGGAGGGAGGGAGGGAGGGAGGGATGACATGTACCCAGAACCACCAGCGACAATGTTTTCTGCCCCATCAGGCTTTGGGATCGCAACCCAGAATTCCAATGGGCGGCGGAGACTGCGGGAACTGTGGGATAGCTACCCGCAATGCAATGCTCTGAAAGTCGATGCTAGCCCCGCTATTGTGGACACAGTCAATCGACCTCATGGTCTTAACGCTTGTGTGTGGGGACACACACAATCGATTCCATAAATTCGGGTTTTAAAATATCGACTTCTATAAATTCGACCTAATTCTGTAGTATAGACGTACCCTTAGAGACTAACAAATTTATTTAAGCATAAGCTTTCACACTGGCAAAAGTTGACTTTTTTTTAGTGGTGACAAATGGGAGCATTTTTAGTAGTCTTACTAAAGCAAACAAACCAAAAACATAACTAACAGAGGTCACAGCAGGTCTTCAGAGAGATACAGAGAATGAAGATAATACCAATGGCGTGTACAGTAAGAGGATTATGATAATAAATAGAGATTCTGGAGCTGGGGAAAGACCTTGTGGTTTAGCACAATACAGAGATTCACATCCATCACACTGAATATTATTTACCTATCTCTTATGCACCCTATCCCTATATTTATATAATGGAATTATGTTGAGTCCAATCTGTTTGTTTGAAATATCACATCAGCATTTATTAAGAGAATGTTTTACAGTGGTTGCCATTAAAAAGTCAGCATTTGCAAACAGCATACAATGGCATCTGAGATTACCAGAGTATGTCCTTGTAGGAGATAGGAGATCTGTACTGAGTCGGAACACAGGACAAATGTTGACTTTTTAATGACTTGTATTCTACAGTACTTGCCCTTAAAAACCTGTCAGTTTGTCCTTAGTTAAATTAATAAGATTCTCAATATTTGCGGTATTCCCTGTACAATCCCTATATCTGTTTATTAGAAATCAAAGGAATACCACAAATATAGAGGTAACTGTATTCCTTTATATCAGCATGTTTTTGAACTGACTACTGTACATGGTAAGTTATCCTAAATAAGTCTCTAAATGGTTTGGCAGAACGTTGTCAAGTTATGGTTTCTCCCTTTTCTGCCCAGATTTAAATATTAATGGTGAGATTTTGCTCTCAGATACTAATTGAAATCAGCATAGATCTGAGGGCAGAATTTGTGCCTTACCTGCTGTGATGGTCCACGCCCCTAGGGTCAGGGCGGCACGGCCCACCAGTCACAGTCTGAGGCTACTTCTCGGTGCCGGGCAGCATGGCCTAGCGGCCGGAGTCGGTAACACCACCCTTTGGTGCAGGGCAGTGTGGCCTAGCGGCCGGAGTCTATAACGCCACCCTTTGGCACGGGGTAGCGTGGCCTAGTGGCCAGAATCTCTAGCACCACCCTTTGGTGCAGGGCAGTGCGGCCTAGCAGCCGGAACAGTAGCGCAGCCACTCGCCATTGACTCAGCGGGGAGAGTCCGGCTGAAACATGCTGAGTTTCTCCGGGGTGGGAGGTACCATTCGGCCACCCTCCCTGCGTCACTCCCTACCAGAGTCGGCGTTGGGGTATCCCATGAGGTGTCAGGTCCTCCACGGTCAGCATGGCCGGTCATCGTTGCGGGCTTCTCCACTCATGGGGATCCAGGCAGGCTGTGAAAGGCTTCAGTTCCTGGTGCAGTCCGCGGCTGTGAGTGGCCCTCTGCAGGAGCTCCCCAGGCAGGTCCTTCCCCTGCGGTCTCCCTTCCTGAATGAGCTGGGCTCCCTCCCTTTATACAACTGGAACACTTGGAGCATGCCCAGTCTTTCCAGGGGGGGTGGGACTTCTGCTGTCAATCCCATGGGTTCAACCCTGTCTGGGCTAGTGCGGGGTAAGCGGACCCTGTCACACACCCTCCCCCTTAAGAAGGACCCCCGGGGGCGGTCCGTCTCCCCTGCCTCCTGTCCCTGTCTAGAAAAGAAATCCACATTAGTGTGAGTCTTACCTGGATGGTGAAACAGGCAGAAGTCATAAGGTAGGAGTGACAGGTACCAGCGCATGATCCGGGGGTTCGCATCCTTCATGCTGTGTATCCACCAGAGCGGGGCATGGTCGGTGATCAATTTGAAGGTGTTCCCCAGTAAATAATAGCGCAGGGCACCAATAGCCCATTTCGCGGCCAGGGCTTCTTTCTCTATCGTTGAGTAGTGTTGTTCGCGAGGAAATAATTTGCGACTCAGGTAGAGTATGGGGTGTTCCTCCCCCTCCAGTTCTTGGGAGAGCACAGCCCCTAAGCCTACCTCAGAGGCATCTGTTTGAAGTATAAACTCCTTTGAGAAGTCGGGGTGTCGCAGGACTGGTTCCTGTGTGAGTCGTTCTTTCAGAGTTCTGAAGGCCTTGTCACAGGGGTCAGACCACCGCACCTGTTGCGGCTGAGATTTCTTCATCAGGTCTGACAGTGGGGCAGCTATGGACGCAAAGTCCGGTACGAAACGGCGATAGTACCCGGCCAGTCCCAAAAACTGGCGTACCTGTTTCTTCGTCTTGGGTACGGGTGTATCCGTGAGAGCTTGTACGTTATTGATTAGGGGACGTAATTTCCCACCCCCAACCACGTACCCGAGGTAGGTCACCTCTTCCTGTCCGAGATGTCATTTTGCTGGGTTGGCCGTGAGGCCAGCGGTTCTAAGGGCCTGTAATACCTCAGCGAGATGCCGGAGGTGGTCCTTCCAGGTGTTACTATAGACTACAATGTCGTCTATATACGCCGCTGCATATCGATCGTGAGGCCGCAAGACCTTATTCATCAGCCGTTGAAATGTCACTGCTGCTCTGTGTAGCCCGAATGGCATGGTTACGAAGTGGAAGAGGCCAAACGGTATCGGGAAGGCGGTTTTCTCCCGGGAGTTTGGTGTAAGGGGGATTTGCCAATACCCCTTGGTTAAATCTAGAGTTGATAAATACCTCGCTCCCCTGAGTCGTTCCAGGAGTTCTTCCACCCGGGGCATTGGGTATGCGTTGAAACGCGAGATAGCGTTGACCTTCCGGAAATTGATACAGAATCGAGTGTTCCCGTTGGGTTTTGGTACCAGAACAATTGGGCTGTGCCACTCACTCTTCCACTCCTCGACCACCCCCATCTCAAGCATCATATTCAGTTCTTGTCGTACCGTGGCCCACATCTTCCGGGGCAGCGGTCGGTGGTTATCCCTCACTTTGTGACCCTGTGTTGTCATGATACGATGGCTCATACAGTTGGTTCGCCCCGGGTGGGTTGATAGAACATTGGGGAATTCTTTTATGAGCCGCTGTATTTGCTCCTGCTGCGCTGGGGTGAGGCCGGTCCCGAGCGTGGGCGGCCTAGGGTCTAGGGGTTCCCCTGCTAGTGGTCCAAGTTCTGGGTCTGGGGGCAATGGGGTGATGAACAAGGCATCCCTTGCCTTCCAGGCCTTTAAAAGATTCACATGGTGGGTCCGAATGTCCCTCTGCCTTCCGGGCAACTGGACTTCATAATCTACTGGCCCGACTCGTCAGATTACCTCATAAGGCCCCTGCCACTTGGCCAGGAGCTTCGATTCGGCCAAGGGTAACAAGAACAACACCCAATCCCCCGGGTCGAAACTCCGTACCTTAGTCCCTCTGTTATAGATCCGTTCTTGCGTCTCCTGGGCCTGCAGAAGGTTCTCCTTGGCAAAAGCCCCCAAGGTTCGGAGTCGTTCTCGGAGGTGTAGCACATACTGGGTAGTCCCGAGGACTCGTGTCTCCTGCGACTCCCAGTCTTCTCTCAGGAGGTCCAGGATCCCTTGGGGCTGCCAGCCGTACAAGAGTTCAAAGGGCGAGAACCCGGTCGACGCTTGGGGCACTTCCCTTATGGTGAACAGCAGGGCTGGCAATAGTGTATCCCAATGGCTGGGGTCCTCCTCCATGAACTTCCGTAACATGGATTTCAGGGTACCATTAAAACGTTCCACTAAACCATCTGTTTGCGGATGGTAAACCGACGTTCGGAGTGTTCGTATATTCAAGAGGCGACACAGCTCGGCTATTAGTTTAGAGGATACATTAGTATCTTGGTCCGTCAGGATCTCCGCAGGTATCCCGACCCTAGCGAAGACCTTCACGAGTTCGGCGGCAATCACCGGCACCGTGGTAGCTCAGAGGGGAACAGCCTCGGGATAATGTGTCGCGTAGTCCACAATCCCCAAAATAAACCAATTCCATCTTACTTCTTTCTAAGGGTCCAACCAAGTCCATTCCAATGCATTCAAAGGGTATACCAACCACTGGCAGGGGTACTAATGGTGCTTGGGGTATACCCATTGGTCTGGCCTGCTGGCATTCCAGGCAAGACGCGCAATAGTCACGGACCTCTCTGTGAATGCCGGGCCAAAAGAATCGGCGGGCCACCCTCTGAAGGGTCTTTTCCCATCCAAGGTGTCCTGCCCAGGGATTTGTATGTGCTAACTGTAGGAGATCTCGTCGTAACCTTCAGGGAACCAGCAGCTGGTAGAGCGGCTCGGGTGTCTGTAGTTCCTGCACCACCCGATAGAGGCGATCCTGCCGGATCTCAAACCGAGGTCCCTGCGGAAGCCTTGGAGGTGTGTCCGCTCCAGGGTCGGGGCCGGTGGTCTGATCCCATGCCCTACTCAGGGTTGGGTCCTCTCTCTGTTCCCGCAGGAAATCAGTATCCTGCTCCAGCTCTACCTGCGTGTCTCTCACGGATGGGTGTTGGGCATTGGCAGGCACCTCCCCCGCCGTAGATGTCCCTTCCCCGGGGTCTTCCTCTGGTGAGTGTCCAACCAGTCCCCTCCCTGGAAACGAGACCCCTTCCCCTTGTGGAGTGGCGGGTTGATATAGCTGGAGGACCTGCCCAAACTCAGGCCAATCTCGCCCCAGCACTACGGGGTAGGCCAATCTGGGGGCCACGCCCACATGGAGGACTTCTTCCCGTTGGCCAGTCTTAATCCTCACCCAGGCTGTGGGGTACGGGTGGATATCCCCATGGACACACTGTAGGTGTATCTGTTCTGCCGTGATTTTAAGGTCCGGGACCAGCCCTTCCCGCAAGAGGGTCTGACTGCATCCCGAGTCCACAAGGGCCTTCGTGGGGATCCCTTCGACCCATACCGCGATTACTAATTTTCCCGGCCCCCTCTTCCGGGCTCTTTGGCCCACAACCCAGACTTGCCCATAGTTGCAGTCCATAAACGGGCATTCCCACTGGAAATGTCCCTCTTCTCCGCACTCCCAACAGCGATTTTGGTCTTCTGAGAACCCAGGGCCTTCCCTTGGTGGGCTTTGCCCCCCTTGTGGGGGCCGGTCCCTTCGAATCGGAGTCCGAGTGGGTCTGTGCCTGGATTCGGGGCTGGGAGGCTTCTTAGGTCTGGGATGGGGTTTGGACGGGGGGACCCGAGCCTCCGCCCCCCGCGAGCTTCCCTTGTCTGGCCCATCTCTCCTGCTTGGGTGCCTGGATCCCCGTGGAGGTGCCTCGGCTTCCTCAGCCACCAGGTAGTCCTCCATCAGGCCCACGGCCGCTGAAAAGGTTGCCGGTCGGTGGCATTGCACCCATGCTCTCCCTCCTGCTGGGAGGATCTGGGTGAACCGTTCAAGCGCCACCATCTCCACCACCTGGGGTCTGGTCAAGCCTTCTGGGTCCAATCATCTCCAACAGAGATCCCGGACCCATTTGGCCACAGCCCGAGGCCGAGCCCCAGAGGGGGTACTGCTCTTTACGGAGGCGCTGGCGGTATGTCTCAGAGCTAATGCCGGTGTGATCTAATACGGCTGCTTTCACCCAGGGGTACTCCAAGGCCTCTCGGGGATCAAGGTTGCAGTAGGCAGTCTGTGCCTGCCTTGTCAAATAAGGAGCCAGCATAGTGGCCCAGTGTTCTGGGGGCCATCAAGCAGCGGTGGCGACCCGCTCGAACGTGACCAGGAATGCCTCGGGGTCATCGTCTGGTCCCATCTTAGTAAGGCGAATTGGTAACCCCACTGAAGCCTCTCCAGATCCCGCTCCTGTAGGTGCAGGGGTTGGGGCTCCCGGCGGGCACAGTAGAGTTGCCATTTGTTGGACTAGTCATTCCTGTTGTAATTGTTGCTGGGCGGCCAACTCACGAAGGAGCTGCTGCTGTTGCTCCTGATCCTGGGTCCTCTGCGACAGCTGCTGGCTGGCCATCTGCTGCATCATGTGAGCCTGTAGCTGTCGCTGTTGAGCTGCCTGTTCTTGCTGATTCTCCAGCATCCATTTTAGAAACTTCTCAGTATCCATCTTGGATGGCGGTGGGGTTCCCGTCATCTAACATCCCTCCTCTGGACCTTTCAGCAGGTCCTGGGCGATGCCCACATTCTCCACCACGTGTGATGGTCCACGCCCCTATGGTCAGGGCAGCGCGGCCCACCAGTCACAGTCTCTGAGGCTACTCCTCGGTGCCGGGCAGTGTGGCCTAGCGGCCGGAGTCGGTAACACCACCCTTTGGTGCAGGACAGCACGGCCTAGTGGCCGGAGTCTATAACACACCCTCTGGTGCAGGGCAGTGTGGCCTAGAGGCCAGAACAGTAGCGCAGCCACTCGCCACTGACTCAGCGGGGAGAGTCCAGCCGAAACACGCTGAGTTTCTCCGGGGTGGGAGGTACCATTCGGCCACCCTCCCTGGGTCACTCCCTACCAGAGTCGGCGTTGGGGTATCCCATGAGGTGTCGGGTCCTCCGCGGTCAGCATGGCCGGTCGTTGTCGCGGGCTTCTCCACTCGTGGGGATCCAGGCAGGTTGTGAAAGGCTTCGATTCCTGGTGTAGTCCGCGGCTGTGAGTGGCCCTCTGTAGGAGCTCCCCAGGCAGGTCCTTCCCCTGCGGTCTCCCTCCCTGAATGAGCTGGGCTCCCTCCCTTTATACGCCTAGAACACTTGGAGCATGCCCAGTCTTTCCAGGGGGGCGGGACTTCTGCTGTCAATCCCATGGGTTCAACCCTGTCTGGGCTAGTGCAGGGTAAGCGGACCCCGTCACACCTGCCAATTTCATATGTTATCACAAACAATGTGTTCCAGTCTGTGGTGTTTATCATAGAAGTCTTGGTTTCATGGGCATTTAGGGTGACCAGATGTCCCGATATTAGGGGCTTTGTCTTATATAGGCAACCTATTCCAGTGGTTCCCTCTAATTTTTGACAGGCCGTGTGCGCAAAAAAATCTTCTGTGCAAATTGTTGTGCTTCTGTGCAAATTTTTGTGTGTGTGGTGTTTTGCCATGTGCGCAGGGTTTAGGATCTGTGTGCATGCACACACGCGCATAGCTTAGAGGGAACAGTGTATTCCACCCCCATCCCCTGCCCATCTCAATTTTTTACACTTGCTATCTGGTCACTCTATGGGTATTTCTCTCTTTTTTTTTTTCATCTCGTTCCTTTACCTTCTGTAGTTAGGGAGACAATAACCATCAAGAAATGATTAAAGTAACAGACCTTATGAACATAGTCAGCAGATAGGGCACGCAACCAAAACTTCAGATCCAAACACCTCTCAACCTTGTGATAGTTCTGGTCTGAACTGTGCGGCTTAGGCCCATCTCTTGTGGTAAGTGCTGCCCTTGGAATCTGATTACCTCAATGCCTTTGAGAGGCTACAACAGGGCAACTGCCACTAGTAACAAAGTGAATCACTACGGTGCCTCTGCAAACAGTAATTTATAAAGCCAGATGGTCTCTCTTGTAACCATTATAACTTCAGAAGAAGGCGATTTCTTTCCTGTTTTGTTCTGTGATGTTTGGTATTTAGATTATTCTTCTCCTTGCCCCAATCTGTGTCAGTAGCCAGTCTGTCTCCATCTGCAGAGCAAAATGATACAACCCTCATATTCCTTTCATTTGAGAGGTGATTTTATCCTTCCCTTGAAGATATAATTTCTTTCCTGCCTACTTTTTGTTTTATTTTATTTCCCCCTCCATCTCCCACACACATTCTACGTTATGTTTCTCCTCCACCTCATTTATTGTCCTCCCCTGGGCTTCTGAACAGAAAAGCAATTCTGTCTAGTAATTTTACCTACAGAGGGTGCTAACACTAGACAGAGGGGTGTTGGGGGGAGGGGGGAGGGAGGAGCTGGAACCTTTTTCTGCAAAGGACAAGTGTGACAACTTGTCTCTAATAAGCCCAGCCCCTACTAGTCTGTAAATCCTGAGAGGTCACATCTTTTCCCCAGCACTGGGTCTTTTGCATGATTGTCCAGTTTATATGCCATCTTGCCATAAGTTTTATTTTTTAGAAAACTGCTTTAATTCTGGGATTCCTGCCTAAACTGGGCAAATCTAATTTTCATACGTTGCCATGGGAAATAATTCTTTTACCCTTTCTCAGAAAGGGAAAGAAAATGAGTGAAAGAATGAATGACTGCACTACTGGGCTGCTTTCTAATTATTTAAAAGACCTCACACATCCATGTCTTGGCCACAATGTGGGACTCTGCTCTGTGAAAAGACACATCTACTGTATTAATAGAGACCCAACCTATAGCTAACAATAAATCTTAATAAATTGTGTATTTTAAATTGATAACCCTCTTCAGAGTGTAAGTTTCATTCTGTCAAAGGCATATAAAATAAAGGGTTTGTACATTCATGTCCTATAATTGGCTAGATATGCTCTCATTAAAGTGGATCATGGTTAGTGCCCCTTGAAAGAGCAGTTCTAAATTATACAAGGTGCTTTTCATTATGAAGGGAAGTATTTTAGTTGACCCAGGTTTCTGATGACTGTAAAAATTTGATCTTAAAGGGACTTTACTGAAGGAGAAAATAATCTGATGTTTAAGATTGGAAAACACTACGGACAATCAAAGCATTTCTCTCTTCCCCCTCACCCCGCCTTATTTTTCCATTGTGTATTTTAGGGTTATCTGAGAAGTGCAGTTCTTTTTAGTCATCAATTTACTCTATGTGAGTTTTATGTTACAGTTTATAAAATGCTGAATGTTTGCTGAGAGATCAAAGTACTTATCATAATGAGAAAAATGTACATAACAGTTGTATAGCAAGGGTAAGAATTGCCTGAAGCAGAACAAATTTCTGCAGATTGTCTGACAATGTAAGAATAATACAGCACTACAATCATGCGAATAATATTACTTAATAAATCTCAACTCTTGTGTGTCTTATACAGTAAGCTACCTTTTTCTAAACCGCTAAATGCATTTCCCACTTGATTGGATAGTTTTATATCTGGAGGATTTACAATAATATCCATCTTTCTAATAGAACATCACAATTTAATGTTAAAATCCAGAGATCAATGGATGCAATGCTAGACTGATAGCAGGTCTGGTACCTTGTTTAGAATTAACTATGTAGCCCTGAGGTCCTGCCCCTGCTGTGTGGTCACAATGGGAGCTTAACAGATAGGGTTCTGCTGTGCACTGGGAAAGGGCAAAGAGTCCTTGCCGGGTGGATTTGTAACCGCCTGCACTGTTGAGCAGTGGTCTTTGGGGCTCCATTCTCACTACCATGAGGGTAGGAATGGGCCAATGAATCCAGACGTCTTCCAAACCCATCTCAGGAGCTGCAGTACTTGGCTGGGTTTTGCTTAGTGGGATGGCTATGCTGGCATTCTGTTCTCGGTGAAAGGGAGGATAATTCTGCTCTCCCACACAAGCACACCACCTGGCATGGAGAAAATAACATCAAGCCTATTTGCTCTGACTCTGCTCAGGGAAGAGAGGATATGGCTGAAATAGTCAAATCCTGTAGTCTTTACTCAGGCTCAGCTCTCATTAATTTCAAGGGTGTTTTGCCTGAATAAGGGCTACAGGATTTTGCCCACGAGTTAATAAGCTTGTATTTGTTGGGAGGCAGGGTGGCCTAGGGGGATAAAGCACTGTCCTGGGAAACAGGAGACTTGGGTTCTATTCCTAGCTTCACTGTTGGCTTGCTTGGTGATCTTTGGCAAGAAATGCCACCTCTTTTTGCCTCCCCATCTGTAAAGTGAAGATAAGGATAATGACCTCCCTTGTAAAGCACTTTGAGATTTACTGATGGAAAGTGCTATATAAGAACTAACTATAAGTATATAGATGGGGACCAAATAGTTAACAGTGGGCTCTTCACTCTAGCAGATAAAGATATAACATGATTCAATGGCTGGAAGCTGAAGCTAGACAATTTCAGAATGGAAATAAGGTATAAATTTTTAATGGTGAGAGTAATTAATTATTGGAACAATTTACCAAGGGTCCTGGTGGATTCTCTATCACTGGCAATTTTTAAATCAAGATTGAATGTTTTTCTAAAATATATGCTCTAGGAATTATTGTGGGGAAATTCTATAGGCTGTGTTCTAAAGAAAGTTGGACTAGATTATCACAATGGTCTCTTCTGGCCTTGGAATCTATGAATCTACTATTAGTTGATTCACAGATTTTAAGGGTTTTTTTTCATTTCCTAGAAGAATGCTGCTGCCAGGTGAAGCAGGGTACATGTCCTTGATTAATAATACATTTTAAATGATGTGATAGCACTCAGTTTCTATGCTCATGACCATAACGTATACTACACCATTAACATATTTACTCTATTGTCTTGTTGTTTACTGGTCAGAGCCCATCTCTGAGATGGGCTAGTGATGGCTTTTGCCTGAGCTCTATGGACTTGTAATTTCTTTGTCTCCCTGTCCTTGCTTCTGTGAACAGAGGCCTGTTAAACTGGGCTGTTCTAAATAGTAGCCTGTTAAGCAGACTTTCAATAAGAGATTGTTTTCTTTGGAATTCCGTCAGCCTTGTGGCTCATTTATGTAGTATCAAGCGAGGCATGTTCTGACCTATCAATCAAGCTTTAAAAGAGCCATTCATAACAATGCATATTGCACACAAAGAAACCAATGTACAGAAATGTCTATTATTGTAACAAGTTTGGGCCCTATCCTGTTCCCATCGGGCCCGCCAACAAAACTCCCCTTGATTTCCATGGGAGTAGGATCAGGCCCTTAATTTAAAATGTCTTATGGCAATCCTATAGCTGGGAGGCCTTATTTCATAGGGTCTACAAATCGATTGTTAATACCAACATGAAATTTGGCATAAGTATTCATAACTCATGAATAAGGGGTTTATATGCAAAATTTGGGTTAAGCTGGGTTGATTACATTTGATTTGAATCTTTTTTTCTCTCATTTTCAGGGTCCCCCCACCCCCAGCAGAGAAGGGCTTTTAAAAAAAAAACTTCAAATAATGTACAGGTACCTTGGGCTAAATTCTGCCCTTGGAGAGGAAATCACTGTCCCCACTGGCCCTGGGTTTTTACTTTTGGGTGGTTAGAGTGCACATGTGTGCTTAAATGCCAAAAAAGAAAAAAAATCAAAAGTAAATAGAAGAGCAGGCCGAAGGGAGGGCTGGAGTGAGTTCAGTTATTTGTGTCTCTCTCTACTGCAGTAACTGTGCACACATCTTGTATTCAAAGCTTAGGCTTCCTTTAAGCATTTGACCTTTTGCCATATTTCAGTCTAGATCAAGATGTTGTGGTTGATGTATAAACTATGAACACAGGAATTTGGAAGACTGGATGGCCTAGGGGCTGATACTAAGATACAGGCTCTTTCATTTTTAGGTCACTCACTATGTGTGTGCCAGTTTGGTGGTAAACCAAATGTTGTCGTCGTCATCTGATGGCTCCTGGGTGGCTTGTAGTGGCCTTAGTTCAGTTTGTAGTGGATCATTATCAACCTCGTTTCAACTGGCATGCCTGTTGACAATCTCAACAGAGAAAACAAGGGCTGAATCAGCCTGGAAACTAATTATTTTGTTGGGGCATGGGGTGAAGGGGACTGGAATAAGATATGCTGGCAAAAAGTAGTTTGGCTGGTATAAATTGTGTGTACACTAGGAACATTTTGCTGGTATAATATACAGGTATAGCTATACCGGCAAAGTGCTCTTGGGGTATGTCTACACTACGATAGTAGTTCAATTTTACTTAAACTGATTTTTTGAAACCGATATTACAAAGTCGAATGTGTGTGTCCACACTAAGCACATTAATTCGGCATTGTGAGTCCACA
Source organism: Macrochelys suwanniensis (assembly GCA_033296515.1). Classification (NCBI taxonomy): domain Eukaryota; kingdom Metazoa; phylum Chordata; order Testudines; family Chelydridae; genus Macrochelys; species Macrochelys suwanniensis. The sequence goes on along the minus strand of CM065780.1, from coordinate 42,173,146 downwards.
GTAACGGGGCAAGCGTCGACATTCCAAGCGGTGCACTGTGGGTAGCTATCCCACAGTTCCCGCAGTCCCCGCTGCCCATTTGAATTCTGGGTCGAGCCCCCAATGCCTGATGGGGCAAAAAATGTGTTGCGGGTGGTTCTGGGTAACTGTCATCATTCAACCCTCACTCCCCCCTCCCTCCGTGAAAGCGGCGGCAGACAATCATTTCGTGCCCGTTTCCCTTGATTGACAGCGTGGATGCCATAGCGCCGCGAGCATGGAGCCCGGAGAGATCATCGCAGCAGCTATGGCCGTTGTCAACACCTCGCGCCTTATTGTGCACTTTATGCAGAGGCAGATGTTGAGAAATCAGGCGAGGAGGCTACGGCAGCGCGGTGACGACAGTGACGATGACAGGGACACAGACCTCTCTCAAAGCATGGGACCCCACAAATTGGACATCCTGGTGGCAGTGGGTCATGTTGATACAGTGGAACGCTGATTCTGGGCCCGGGAAACAAGCACAGACTGGTGGGACTGCATAGTGCTGCAGGTCTGGGATGAATCCAAGTGGCTGCAAAACTTTCAAATGCATAAGGGCACTTTCCTGGAACTTTGTGACTTGCTGTCCCCTGCCCTGAAGTGCCAGGACACCAGGATGTGAGCAGCCCTGACGATCCAGAAGCGAGTGGACATAGCCTTCTGGAAGCTTGCAATGCCTGACAGCTACCGGTCAGTCACGAATCACTTTGGAGTGGGCAAATCTACCGTGGGGGTTGCTGTGATGCAAGTAGCCAACGCAATCATTGAGCTGCTGCTATCAAAGGTAGTGACCCTGGGAAACGGGCAGGCGATAGTAGATGGCTTCGCTGCGATGGGATTCCCAAACTGTGGTGGGGCTATAGACGGAACGCACATCCCTATCCTTGGACTGGACCACCAGGCCAGCCAGTACATTAACCGAAAGGGCTACTTTTCAATGGTGCTGCAAGCACTGGTGGATCATAAGGGACAGTTCACCAACATCAACGTCGGATGGCCGGGAAAGGTTCATGACGCTCGCGTTTTCAGGAACTCTGGTCTGTTTAGACGGCTGCAGGAAGGTATTTACTTCCCGGACCAGAAAATAACTGTTGGGGATGTGGAGATGCCTATAGTGATCCTTGGGGAGCCTGCCTACCCACTAATGCCCTGGCTCATGAAGCTGTACACAGGCACCCTGGACAGTGATAAGGAGCTCTTCAACTACAGGCTGAGTAAGTGCAGAATGGTGGTGGAGTGTGCTTTTGGACGTTTGAAAGGGCGCTGGAGAATCTTACTGACTCGCTCAGATCTCAGCGAAACCAATATACCCATTTTTATTGCAGCTTGCTGTGTGCTCCACAATCTCTGTGAGAGTAAGGGGGAGACATTTATGGCGGGGTGGGAGGTTGAGGCAAGTCGCCTGGGTGCTGATTACACGCAGCCAGACACCAGGGCGATTAGAAGAGCACAGCGGGATGCTCTGCACATCAGGGAAGCTTTGAAAACTAGCTTCTAGACTGACCAGGGTAACCAGTGACTCTTACGTTTGTTTAACCTTGAGGTGAACCTGCCCCCGTTTGTTTACTCTGTTTATATTGCCTATCCTCTCCAATTACCAACCCCCTTCCCCCCCTTCAAACACAACTTCCTTTGAAAAGAAAATAAAGGCAATATTGTTCATCAAAAAAGTATTTTTTATTCAAGATTTTTCAGTAAAGGGAGGGAACTGGGACGGAGGCTAGGGTGGGTGCGGGGGGAGGGAGGGAAAGGACGCTTCAAAACTTGGGGAATGACAGCCTTCTGCTACTTGAGCAGTCCGCTGGGGTGGACTGGCTGTTCGCACGGAGCCTGCCAACCCTCATTTTTGGGACTCTGGGTGAGGGGGCTATGGGACTTGGGGGTGGGGGGAGGGCGGTTATAGATGTGCTGCAGCAGCGCTCTGTCATCCTGCTTCCGTTCCTGCAGAACATCCACCAGACGCTGGAGCGTGTCGGTTTGCTCCCGCAGTAGCCCAAGCGTCACCTCAGTCACCCTCTGGTCTTCCATCCACCACCTCTCATCTCGAGCGTCCCTCCTGTCCTCACGAGCATCCCTCCTGTCCTCACGGGCGTCCCGCCTGTCCTCCTGTTCACTGGCCGCTCGCTTGTACTGCGAAATTGTGTCCCTCCACCCATTCTGCTGGGCTACCTCAGTGCGGGAGAACTGCATTAGCTCAGAGAACATGTCGTCTCGTGTGCGTTTCCTTCGCCGCCTTATCTGTGACATCCTTTGGGAGGGAGAGGCCGGGGGAAGCCTAGAGACAGTTGCAGCTGTGGGATGAAAAAAAGGGAGTGAATTCTTTAAAAAGATAGTCTTTCGCGGTGAACAAGACCATTCACACTACCTGTCGCATGTGCTTTCAGTACAAGGTCGCATTTTGAATCTTTATATTGAGTGCCTGTGGTTTTGGTGTGCAGATCACACCAGCGGAGCCGGGCAACGGAATTCGGCTAGCAGGCGGCCATGGTAAGCCGTAGACTTTTGGCTGCTGAAAGCTTACTTAGCAGCAGCACTCTCCTTTCCCCTTCCAAGCAGAGCTCCTAGAGTTGGCCAGTTACTGCTGCGCTGTGCGGGTTAACGTGTAGCGGCAGAAACCACAGTAACCCCAGCCATCCCATTCTCTGGGATGGCCGCTGTAGCCTTCACCCCACCGCGTGGCTGTTCTAGGGGAAGATCCCTGCAAGCTGACCGTGAACCGCTCAGCATGAACGCTCCCCCTCCCTGCACTCACCGCTTGGCTGGTCTCGGGAAGATCCCTGCTAGCTGACCGCGAACCGCTCAGCATGAACGCTCCCCCTCCCTGCACTCACCGCTTGGCTGGTCTCGGGAAGATCCCTGCTAGCTGACCGCGAACCGCTCAGCATGAACGGTCCGCCTCCCCGCCCCCACTGCATGGCTGGTCTCGGGGAAGATCCCCCCACCGCGTGGCTGGAAACTGCTGGGTGGATTTTTTAAAAGGCACAGGCAAACAGTCCCCGTAATAAAATTCACCTAATTCCAACCAGCTCACCATGACTGATATCACTCTGATGAGGATTACGCAGACAGAGAAAGAATGGATGTTGCGTGAATGCCAGCAAACACTGGGGCCATATGCCGCCATGCTTTGTCAGGCAATGATACCGGAGTACCTGCTACTGGCCTGGCGCGGTAAAGTCTCCTACCACAGAGGACGCAATAAGGCCGCTCTCCCCAGAAACCTTCTGCAAAGGCTTTCACAGTACCTCCAGGAGAGCTTCATGGAGATGTCCCAGGAGGATTTCTGCTCTATCCCCACACATGTTAACAGACTTTTCCAGTAGCTGCACTGGCCACGAATCCATCCAAAGTCCTCAGGTCAAAGTACTCATTAAAAACCCAGAGCTTTAATACCATGTCTATTATATCCCAAAGATACACTCACCTACTGTTCCTTCTCCTGATTCACGGTCTGGGATACCGCCTTGGGAGGGTTGGTAGGGGATCTCTGTCAGGGTAATGAAGAGATCCTGGCTTTCGGGGAAATCGGCGTTCAAAGCGCTGTCGACTACCTCCGTCCTCCTCATCTACTTCATCATCTTCCCCGTCCGCGAAAACCTCAGAGGAAGCGACCGATGAGAATACCCCATCGTCGGAGTCCACGGACAGGGGTGGGGTTGTGGTGGCGGCCCCCCCCTCTAGGATTGCATGCAGCGCGGCGTAGAAACGGCATGTCTGGGGCTGAGACCCAGAGCTTTGGTCTTCTGGTACGCTTGTCTCAGCCCCTTAATTTTCACGCGGCACTGAGTTGCATCTCTGCTGTATCCTCTGTCCGTCATGGCCTTGGAGATTTTTTCGTAAATCTTCGCATTCCGTCTTTTCAATCGTAGCTCTGATAGCACGGATTCATCTCCCCATACAGCTATCAGATCTAACACTTCCCGATCAGTCCATGCTGGAGCCCTCTTTCTATTCTGGGATTGCATAGTCACCTCTGCTGGAGAGCTCTGCATCGTTACCAGTGCTGCTGAGCTCGCCACGATGTCCAAACAGGAAATGAAATTCAAACTGGCCAAACAGGAAATGGAATTCAAATGTTCCCGGGTCTTTTCCTGTGTGGCTGGGCAGAGCATCCGAGTTCGGACTGCTGTCCAGAGAGGCGAGAGTGGTGCACTGTGGCATACCTCCCGGAGCTATTAGCGTCGAATTCCATCCACACTAACCCTAATTCGACATGGCCATGTCGATTTTAGCGCTACTCCCCTCGTCGGGGAGGAGTACAAAAATCGATTTAAAGAGCCCTTTGTGTCAAAATAAATTGATTCGTTGTGTGGACGGGTGCAGGGTTAATTCGATTTAATGCTGCTAAATTTGACATAAACTCCTAGTGTAGACCAGGCCTTAGTGTAGTCCTGGCCTAAACTAATCTTCTAACTCTTAAAAGTTGTTTCTCTATTTTAAGGCTAAGGTACATTATTAAGACAAGTGTGTAGGGAAAATCATTCTGCAATTGCCTTTGCTATGTGCCTGTAGATAAAGACTGGGATTTTCAAAGAAGCCATTCAATAGGAAATCCAATGGGAATTGGGCACCCTTAGAATCCCTTGAATATTCCAACCAAATAGAGGATTTATGCCAAAGAGTATATCTCTTTTGTACCAATAGTGGAACTGATTATGTGCTTTAACTATGAGGGAGATGATGCCAGTATAATTTAAAAACATTATTCAGAAAGAGATCATTCAAAGAATATTTTCCATAACATAACAAATGGGCCAAAAGGGTAGATACTTTTTTTTTTTTGCTTGGCTGTAGCAGTATGTCTGACCTAAACCTACTGACCTAGTTAAAATAGGCACCAGAAACATATATTCTGTTATCCTCATTAAAAATACTCTTGAAATAAGGTGTAACAATTATACATTTTAGACATATAACAAATATTTATCAGATCCATTCTAGTCCACTGGGGTAGACCTACAAAAAATACAGATTCAAGGCTGGAGCCAAGAAATAACCCAGTAGAATTTGCAGAGTGAGTTGGGAATGTTTGTATTATAACTGTAAATTAGAGAGGAGGACGCAATGCAATTAGAGTAGATGGAATACAGCACACAAGACATGTAAAACAATGTCTCTCTCACCAACAGAAGTTGATCCAATAAAAGATATTACTTCACCCACCTTCTCTCTCTTGTGTCCTGGGACTGACTTGGTTACAACTACACCGCATGTAACGCAATGTCCTTATTTATTTTCCATGTCCCTTGCCAGCTAATATTTTACCTGCTAGATAGTTAAAATGAGCTTCTGGCATGGGATTAGTGGGGGGAAAATACCTGTGAGAAACAGGCAATTTAACAGTACTTGAGTAGTTCTGAACAGCAGGTGCTGCCACGCTCCTGTAGTCTCCAGCATCAAACTGTGTTCCATTGTGTGCCTCACATTCGAAGGGCTGGTTGAAGCTTTTATTTTTCAGTGCTGCAACATCTTGTGAGAACAGGGTGGCAGTTTAAGCTGTCATTTTGTGTTAAATTTTATGCTTTAGTTTTACCAGATGGGATTTCTAATAGCATTGATTGTGAGTCCTGTCACAGTTCTATGCACCCCTAAATCCTGTGCAACAATGAAACCGATACTCTAAAGCCAATCCTTTTTGTGGCATTTGCCATAAAGGGAAGTTTGGGGGTCATCAAAGTGGCAGATGGGTGGCTCTGTGTGTTCACTACAAATATGGTGCACTGCCTTCAGGACTGTACAAACCTGGTGTAAAATCAGCCACCCACACTACCCCCAACACTCAGCAGCTCAGATACTATGGTGATGAGTGATGTGTAAGAACCTATACGGAACAGAAGAGTATAGAACACTCTTGTATTCTGCCTATTGCAGTACAGTTGCAAAATGTGGACCATACATATACATTTTTTACTGCCAGGAAACTTGAAATGTGTCGATTTTTGTTTTCCACACAGTATTCCAGCAAACTCTGGTTGTATCTACTACAGTCTAAGCCCCATGCACTGACGTAAATTCTGTGGCGAGGATCTTGGGCTTCAGGGCATTTTGATGTGCCAGCTTCATTTAAATGACAGAATTTAATATTCAGTTCTTTATTTGGATTACACTATTGCCTAGAGGACCCCACAGAAATCATGGACCCACTGTGCTAGGCACTATACACATACATAGCATGAGACTGTCCCTGCCCCCATATAGTGTACAACTTAGACAAAACAGACCAATGGTGGGAGAGAAAACGGAAGCAGAGAGGTGAAGTTCAAGGTCACACAACAGGTCAGTGATGGAGCTGGGAATAGAATGTAGGTAACACGACTCCCAATCTGGTGCCCTATCCATTAGACCATGAATTAAATATTAAAATAAATCCTGTGATAATTACAGCAGTTCCTGTTTATTTTGATAGGAAATTCAATTTATTTTACAATGTCCCCACCCCCTTTTCAGTTTTTAATACTCTGTAGATTTTTAAGCTGACAGCACAAAATTACATCACAGAAGTTGTCGGGGGAAGCTGGCAGTTTTGACAGCTTGGTAGGAGATAGCTGAGGTTTTTGGAAGCTGGGGAGTTATGGGAGGCACTTTGGGATTGTAGGATAAACACATTAGTTGGATTAGTTGACAATTAAACTGATACCTTTCACAGTTGCATCAATGTAACCTTGGTTCACATTTTCAAGGTTTTTCTTCACAACTAAAGGGGCAAGAAACTGAAGGTGAAATGGTGGTCCCACTGAAGTCACATCAATGGGGTCAGAATTTCACCCTTAGTTTTTATAAGAATGACTAATTTCAAATTAATTAATGGTCTAGTAGAGCATCCATTAAATAGAATGTCCTGAACTGATTTATGTAATGTTGCTGTAGCTGTGTCAGTCCCAGGATATTACAGAGAAAAGTTTGGTGAGATTCACCCAGCAATATCGTCAATCTATCCAGCCACACACTCAGCCCGGCAGAAGAGTCTGTCCTATCTCGGGGACTCTCTTTTTGCCCCACCAACATGATTCAGTTCTGCGGTGACCTGGAAGCCTACTTTCGCCGTCTCCGATTCAAAGAATACTTTCAAGATAACACTGAACATCGCACAGATACACAGATACCCTCCCACCAACAGCACAAGAAGAACTCCACATGGACTCCTCCTGAGCGTCGAAATGACAGTCTGGACCTATACATAGAATGCTTCCACCGACGTGCACAGGCAGAAATTGTGGAAAAACAACGCCACCTGCCTCATAACCTAAGTCGTGCAGAACGCAATGCCATCCAAAGCCTCAGAAACAACCCTGACATTATAATCAAAGAGGCTGATAAAGGAGGTGCTGTTGTCATCATGAACAGGTCTGACTACCAAAAGGAGGCTGCCAGACAACTCTCCAATGCCAAATTCTACAGGCCACTCTCCTCAGATCCCACTGAGGAATACACTAAGAAACTGCACCATCTACTCAGGACATTCCCTACACTAACACAGGAACAAATCAACATACCCTTGGAGCCCCGACCGGGGTTATTCTACCTACTACACAAGATCCACAAACCTGGAAATCCTGGACGCCCCATCATCTCGGGCATTGGCACTCTCACTGAAGAACTGTCCAGATATGTGGACTCTCTACTCAGACCCTATGCCACCAGCACTCCCAGCTATCTCCATGACACCACTGATTTCCTGAGAAAACCACAATGCATTGGTAATCTTCCAGAACACACCATCCTAGCCACCATGGATGTAGAGGCTCTCTACACGAACATCCCACACACAGATGGAATACAAGCTGTCAGGAACAGTATCCCTGATGATGCCACAGCACAACTGGTTGCTGAACTCTGATTTTATCCTCACGCACAATTATTTCAAATTTGGTGACAATATATACCTCCAGACCAGTGGCACCGCTATGGGCACCCGCATGGCCCCACAATATGCCAACATTTTTATGGCTGACCTGGAACAACGCTTCCTCAGTTCTCGTCCACTCACGCCCCTTCTCTATCTACGCTACATTGATGACATCTTCATCATCTGGACCCATGGGAAAGAAACTCTGGAAGAATTCCACCACGATTTCAACAGCTTCCACCCCACCATCAACCTCAGCCTGGACCAGTCTACATGGGAAGTCCACTTCCTAGACACCACGGTGCAAATAAGCGATGGTCACATTAACACCACCCTATACCGAAAACCCACTGACCGCTATGCCTACCTACATGCCTCCAGCTTCCATCCCGGACACACCACACGATCCATTGTCTACAGCCAAGCACTGAGGTACAACCGTATTTGCTCCAACCCCTCTGACAGAGACCAACACCTACAAGATCTTCACCAAGCATTGTCAAAACTACGCTACCCACATGAGGAAATAAGAAAACAGATCAACAGGGCCAGACGTGTACCCAGAAGCCTCCTGCTGCAAGACAAACCGAAGAAAGAAACCAACAGAACTCCTTTGGCCATCACTTACAGTCCTCAGCTAAAACCTCTCCAACGGATCATCGGTGATCTACAACCCATCCTGAACAACGATCCCTCACTTTCACAGGCCTTGGGAGGCAGGCCAGTCCTCGCCCACAGACAACCCGCCAACCTGAAGCATATTCTCACCAGCAACTACACACCGCACCATAATAACTCTAACTCAGGAACCAATCCATGCAACAAACCTCGATGCCAACTTTGCCCACATATCTACACCAGGAACACCATCACAGGACCTAACCAGATCAGCCACACCATCACCGGTTCATTCACCTGCACATCCACCAATGTAATATATGCCATAATATGCCAGCAATGCCCCTCTGCTATGTACATCGGCCAAACTGGACAGTCCTTATGCAAAAGGATAAATGGACACATCAGATATAAGGAATGGCAATATACAAAAGCCTGTAGGAGAACACTTCAACCTCCCTGGACACACAATTGCAGACTTAAAGGTAGCCATCCTGCAGCAAAAAAACTTCAGGACCAGACTCCAAAGAGAAACTGTAGAGCTTCAGTTTGGCCGATGTACATCGCAGAGGGGCATTGCTGGCACATTATGGCGTATATTACATTGGTGGATGTGCAGGTGAATGAACCGGTGATGGTGTGGCTGATCTGGTTAGGTGCTGTGATGGTGTCCCTGGTGTAGATATGTGGGCCCACCATCACAGGGACACTATCACAGGACCTAACCAGATCAGCCACACCATCACCGGTTCATTCACCTGCACATCCACCAATGTAATATACGCCATAATGTGCCAGCAATGCCCCTCTGCGATGTACATCGGCCAAACTGGACAGTCCTTACGCAAAAGGATAAATGGACACAAATCAGATATCAGGAATGGCAATATACACAAGCCTGTAGGAGAACACTTCAATCTCCCTGGACACACAATAGCAGATTTAAAGGTAGCCATCCTGCAGCAAAAAAACTTCAGGACCAGACTCCAAAGAGAAATCAGTTCATTTGCAATTTGACACTATCAGCTCAGGATTAAACAGACTGTGAATGGCTAGCCAACTACAAAAGCAGTTTCTCCTCCCTTGGTGTTCACACCTCAGCTGCTAGAAGAGGGCCTCACCCTCCCTGACTGAACTAACCTCGTTATCTCTAGCCTGACTCTTCCCTGCATATTTATACCTGCCCCTGGACATTGCCACTGCTTGCATCCGACGAAGTGGGTATTCACCCACGAAAGCTTATGCTCCAATACCTCTGTTAGTCTATAAGGTGCCACAGGACCCTTTGTTGCTTCTACAGATCCAGACTAACACGGCTACCCCTCTGATACTCAAGTCTCTTAAATATGTTTCAACAAACTATAAAATGATTAGTAAGGACCTTCCCTCATAACAGTTCATGGAGTGACTTCATTTAAGCTATGTGAACATGCTGTAACAAGATGTAACAAATCTGAACCAATGTGTCACATGCTGAAATACAGAGCAGTGCCCAACTGAAAAAGGGGTAGAGGCAATGGTCAGTGAGAAACCAGAGAAGAGAGAGAGGCCCAGAGCTTCAAATGTGGCTAAGGTGTGCACTTTGAAACAGGTTCAAGCTGTTCTGACGTGCACCAGCTTCCAACTGTCCCAGAGACCTAATGTGGCAGCTTGGTATCACTGAGGCACAGGGAAGGTCTGACTACATCCCCCCCCCTTTTACCTCAGCATGTCCTTGTAGATCAGCAGCTCTGAAGTTGCTCTGATGTAGTTCCCTCTGTATTATTCCTCTGGAGTTGCCTTTGTGGAACAAACAGGTTGCTCAGACACCCAAACCTGAGGATCCTGCCATACCTACCAAAGACAAGGACATTTATACAGAGAGTCCCCCCACAAAGCATCTTGACTTCCCCACTCCTCCATGGCAGCCTCTCCAAGCCAGCTGCTTCCCCTGGAATCCTCATCCTGGGAGGACAGTGTCTATGTTAATATACTGAATCTGTGATGATTGAGATGGGGAATATTTGCATGTTTAGTGGTGTATAATGTATCCTCATCTCCAACCCTTCCCAACAATAGCCCTCTCCTTCTCTATGCATGAATACCAGCCCTGCAGAAGGGCTACTGCAAAATCTGGAGGAAGGGTAAAATGAGACTGAAATTAGGCACCTCACTTATCCTAAGGAGCTGTTCCACAAACTTCCCAGCCCACCTTATGACTCCACAGGAAACAATGATAACTACACAACTTCCACTATTGCTTCTGCATGAGCTCCTGCTGAATCTGCAGTCATGTTGTACCACCTCTACCATATGGGCATTAGGGAAGGTTTCCCATATCATTTTATTAGATTTCCCAATGAAAACCAGTTTTTATTTTCTTTTTGTTTTGAGATGGGGAGGAGAATGAAAAATCTGATACTATTTAAGTGCAAGGATAAAAAAAGAGTTTTAGTCTGATCAAACTTCCAGATAACTGAGTTCCCTCTCTGGCACAGAGGAACGTATGGTGTAGAATAGAATATGCCTGGCATATGCTCTCAGCTGTTTTTTTAGTCAAGTTTGTTTAGTCAAGGGAAGTGGTAATGGTTGTAGTTTATGGCTAGGGTAATAGGGATGGAGGATAACCATAACCATGTTCCCTTTTATCGTTGTGTCTTTAACAGAGACCCCCCCACGGTTGGTCCCATAGCTGGCAGAACTCAAATATATTACACAGAAACAAACATACATAAGAGAGGGTGGGATGCAATAGACCAATTATGACTGATGATATTCCATTGCCTTTATGCTTATTTTTAAAGTCCCTGGGACACAGACTGATTATAGGCAAGGACCTATATCAGCCTCTGAAAAATGTATGGATTTTGAAAGAGCTTTAACATGTACCATTTGAGCACAAATAATTTCTTGGTTGTCATTGTCCTCTCCCACCATCCTCCAAAAAAAAATCTCACTTAAATTGATAATACATGTTTAATAATCAGAAACTGATGCTATGGATTAAAGAATCAAGATGTTAAATAATAAAGTAAAAAAAAGAGAGAGAAATTAGATTTGTATGATTTTAACTATTCTTTAATCTGCTTCTGGGCAACAAAAGTGGTTTGTGTCAGCCGTTATTGCATTAATTTTCTTCCACGAGTACAGGATTATATACAGGAGTATTGGATTGCACTCAGCATGGATTAGTAGAGCGGTGTCTTTGCAGCCAAGGACCAAATGGATTTCCTTCCTTTTGTGATTTATATTTTTATTGCTGTTTTGTCCCTCCTTCTAATTCCCATTACCCTTCTGTTTGCCAGCACTGAGAGACCCTCAAAAACAGCAGAAAGGCAGGCAGAATTATTGGCTTATTGCATATATTTATGTACCAAGGATCCTCACTAGCCAACGTCAAAGGAATAAAGTAGCCTCTAGCCTTGGAAACTGCTAGCTGGTTTAAAACTAGAAAATTAAAAACTTTTAATTGTAAAAGAAGTATATTCTTCTCCTTCTGAATTGAAAAATAAAATCCAGAGTAACTGGTTTGATGTCCTTTAGAACTGTATAAAACATCCATAGTTTTGCCTTAACCTGGTCAGCAAAGGCCCATTGGAAATATAAAATGACAAATGGTAAAAACAGAGATCTTGGCAGTGTGAATGGGAGAGAATAAGATACGCTCAGTTTAAAGAGGGAGACCATCCAGAGTTTGTAGAATGGGATCAAAGGAGGAAATAAAAACTAGTCACCAATAACAGCCTGAATGTTATTCACTACAGTTTGATTTTTACAGTCAGTTTGAAAAATGACTGAATTTCCTGTTCTCAACATGGCAGCCAGTGAGGAGCGGCTCCAACAGTTGAAGAGACCTGAAAGGTATTTAAGGAAAAGTATTTAAGCTATTAAATTACAGAATATGATCTGGAGTTACTCCTATCAGTAACCTCCATTGGGTAGATATGTCAACACCAAAGAACCTTCAAATTGTATAAAAAACAAAATTAAGAGAACATAGCACAAGATAGAAAATCAGTTAAAAGATGAAAGGTCTGGTTCTGCACCATGGGAATCAATGGAAGCTGGATCAGGCCCCGAGTTCGTTAAGACAGCAAGACATTCTGGTTGATGATAAAGTACAGAGCATATTTTCCAAGCATCAGTCATAAAAATATGTTGTGGGTGACAAACAACTCAGAAACTTGAAACTGAGATGTGTGACTAGTGAATCATAAGCTACCCCCATCCATGTGCTTAAATACCTCCTTTAGCATATATTGCCATTTGCTTTGTGGTAAATAGCTCAATCTATAGACAACATATCCTGACCTTTCATTTTTTTCCAGACACCAAAATTGCTGTGAAGTAACTCTGAGCTGCAGGAGTGTTCTGGCTATTGATATGTAAAGAGGCACGAACAAGGATCCTCCCTCTTCCGGCAGGGCCATAGTATGTTTCACTCATTGCCATTGTCAATGAAAGGATGCATGTAGTTGGAATGTGTGGTTACCTGATGTTTATCATGTAACAGCTGCTAAGGGATAATATCATATCCAATAACTAAACAGATGATTTTGTTTACTAAAATAACAGTTTAGGTTCATTTCATGCAAGAGGAAATTTATTAACCAAATTAAGAGCAACATTGTACAGTCCCACTGATACCCATACAAGGGGATAGAGGCCTAACATACTTTGTGAGGTGGATCTTGCTGAGTTTCCAGTGGGTCTACCCCTCAGATGGGAGAAGTTTGCCTTGGAAGAGGTAGAGCATGTGGCCTCCCAATTCTGAGGAAGTCCAGTCATGAGTATTCCAGAGCATCAGACCAGAGGGTGGGCTTATTCAGAATACTCATCTGGGCCCTCTGTCTGCACAGCTCTGATAGGAGCCATTCTCTTGATGGTTACCAGGCTAGCGCAAAACCCTTTTCACATGGGTAGTGCAGTGGTGAAATATAAAATAAAATTGCTTATAGCAGCATTAATTTTGCCAATCACTTTGGGGAGGAGGGGTTCTGCAAAGTGTGACACAAAAGGTTTGTCATCAAAAGAGAAATAGACTTGAAGGATCAAAAGTTCCAAGGCAGGGTTATGTGCGGTCTCTTCTTTGCACTGCCCATCGAGTGGTCATTTAGAAAGAACTTAAAGGAAGGTGTGTGATTGTGTGTGTGTATATTTTTTCTTATAACCATTATATTGACTTAGTCCCTGATCCACAAAGAGACTTAGATATTGTGACGATGAACATTACAGTGCCTAACTAATGGGAGATGCTGAGGATGGGGATTTCTTAAGCCCTGCCCCTCTCACAGAGAGAAATGCCTAAAACCAGGCTGCAGGGAGGCACCTAGCTTTGCTTGTCATCCAATGCTGGGAACCCGTCTCCTGGAGTCAGGTGGCTTAGGTGCCTAAGTCATGTCTTGTGAGAATGAGTTAGGTGCTCGCCTCATTTCATACAAAACAGCTGGAGGAAGAGGTGCCACCGCCTCCCTTATATATTTTAACCCAGTGGTTAGAACACTCACCTGAGACGTGGGAGACCCAGGTTCAAATCTGCTCTCTGCATGAGGGGGAAAGAGGATTTAGAACAGGCATGTCCCACACCGCTGAGGAGAATCTCTGACTACTGAGCTATGGGATATTCTGATTTGTGGTTCCCCCAACCTCTCCTGTTGAAGCATTTCCATTGTGTATAAATATTAAGGGTCTTTGGGCCAGAGAGAGAATGAGCGAGGGAATGACTCTGTGGCCTGGTGCTTAGGCCACCTGGGAGGTGAGCGTCCCAGGGTCCAGACCCCCTGCTCCAATTACTCTTTAGCACTACCATCTCCTTCTCCAGAAATTTTGAATGGGACCTGAGAGGGTAGGTGGCCTCTGAGCACACCTACAGGATTGGGGCCCCACATGCAAGTTAGGTAGACAAACATTTATCGTCCCCTAGTTTGTGGATTTCTCTGGGTTTTAGGTAGGAGAGAGGTGCCCAGAGTGGGGCAGCAGTGTACCTGTCCAGTGGCTGAAAATTAAACACCTAGAGAAATTTTACTGAAAAAACGTAGGTGTCTACAGAGTTAGGCAGCACCTGAGTGGGAGTTTTGTGGGTTGCAGTAATGCCTAAAACTGGATCTTAGGAGCCTAAGTACCTTTGTACTGTAGGCCTTTATGCCTGGAGTATTTGGCCTTTACTTTCTGCCAGTTCTAATAAAGATTTATCTTTTTTACTGTAGCTGTTAGTGTTAAAGGATGCCTTATAAGTACTAGGGCCCATTCACTCTAGCAGTTGAACCACCTATATTGTTTGCTTTTGAGTTGGATGTTCGCCTACTCTGTGGGGTACCCAAAAGGAATTTAGATTACCACCCCTACACTCATGGCACCAAAAAAGGAGTAGTTATCAAAATTCAGTCTGAGTTATTACCCTGTTATTTTCTGAATCAATTGCAGAATTGGACCCAGCTTATATTGTCTGTTTTTTAAATAAACATTAGGTTTTTCAGAAATATTTTTCAGTTCATTGGTAAATAGAACCCTTAAGTAATTATAAACTTTCCAGTCAAGCATTTAGTGCCTTGGATCCATTGACAGAGACACCAGACTGTCAAACACTAAATCAGAGAGGATATTTCCTGCTGCTTCCATCACATCAGAAAGACACAGAGTCAGAGAGACTCCCCATGGTGACTTTCAGACATGACGTTTCCCCATCATTTCTGTCTCAGTTGAGGCAACTATTTGTGATGCTTAAATAATGTGCTATACAATCACATTCTTGCTATCTTCCCCCAACCCCTTTTTTAAAGCTCATTTTGGCACATTTACCACATAAAGTCAAAATCAGCGGTTCTGCTTTCAATAAACTCTCTGTGAAATGGAACACAAGGAATTGTGGGTAGCTAACTACCAGTCTGCATGTGTCAGTTTCTGACTGATGCCAGTCAGAAAACGTTTTTTCTAATGCTAATAAGCAATGGTCACATAAACACCACCCTATACCGGAAACCTACTGACCGCTATACTTACCTACATGCCTCCAGCTTCCATCCTGAACACACCACACGATCCATTGTCTACAGCCAAGCTCTAAGATACAACCGCATTTGCTCCAATCCCTCTGACAGAGACAAACACCTACAAGATCTCTATCAAGCATTCTTAAAACTACAATACCCACCTGCTGAAGTGAAAAAACAGATTGACAGAGCCAGAAGAGTACCCAGAAGTCACCTACTACAGGATAGGCCCAACAAAGAAAATAACAGAACACCACTAGCCATCACCTTCAGCCCCCAACTAAAACCTCTCCAGCGCATCATCAAAGATCTACAACCTAGCCTGAAAGATGATCCCTCACTCTCACAGATCTTGGGAGACAGACCAGTCCTCGCTTACAGACAGCCCCCCAACCTGAAGCAAATACTCACCAGCAACCACACACCATACAACAAAAACACTATCCCAGGAACCTATCCTTGCAACAAAGCCCGATGCCAACTCTGTCCACATATCGATTCAAGTGACACCATCATAGGACCTAATCACATCAGCCACACCATCAGGGGCTCGTTCACCTGCACATCTACCAATGTGATATATGCCATCATGTGCCAGCAATGCACCTCTGCCATGTACATTGGCCAAACTGGACAGTTTCTACGCAAAAGAATAAACGGACACAAATCTGACATCAGGAATCATCACATTCAAAAGCCAGTAGGTGAACACTTCAACCTCTCTAATCACTCAATGACCGATTTAAAAGTAGCAATTTTGCAACAGAAAAACTTCAAAAACAGGCTCCAACGAAAAACTGCGGCATTGGAATTAATATGCAAACTAGATACCATTACCTTAGGCTTGAATATTGACTGTGGATGGCTCGGTCATTACGTTAATTGAATTTATTTCCCCTCCTTAAAAACCCATAACACCTTTGTGTCAACTGTCTGTAATGGGCCACGTTGATTATCACTTCAAAAGTTTCTACTGATAACAGTTCCTTTCAATTAATTAGCCTCTTAACGTTGATATAGACACTCTCACCTTTTCATGTTTCTCTGAATGTATAAATATCTGCTTACTGTATGTTCCATTCCATGCATCCGATGAAGTGGGTTCTTAACCCATGAAAGCTTATGCTGAAATAAATTTGTTAGTCTCTAAGGTGCCACAGGTATTTTTCGTTTTCTTTTTGCTGACACAGACTAACACGGCTACTACACTGAAATCTGTCATTTTTATTTCAGTAGGTTCTGTAACATTTAGGACTTGGTTGTTCTAGACAGAGCACTGATCACCTTTCCCTCTTTTAGTCACCTGTTTACATTAAGGTGAAGGCTCTAAATATAATGGGCCACATTGATGTCAGTGGAGTTACACCAGGGATTAACTGGGCCCATACATTTCATTTCAGTCCCTTCTAAAATCCAATTATGTGTAGTTAAGAGATTGACACTGCCAAAGAGAGTGGTCCTCCCATCTAAATTGTGTGTGCGCGTGCGCACACACGCAACGCAGTATGTATGTGTATGTAATTTTTGCCTGAAACTTTTTTTCAGAGAGAAAGGCAGATTTGGTCCAGCTGAAATGTTTCATGAATTTGTGTTGATTTTGCTTAATTGTTTTGCTTCATGGGAAAAAAGCCTATATATTTTTTAATGTAAATGTCTTTTCAAATAACAATTTCATTTGAAATAACTGCTTTGTTTCAAAATTTCCTTCAATTTTATTTAAAAAGTAAATGTTAAATGGCTCAAAACTGAAACAAAACATTTCAGGTCAAAGGAAATGTTTCAGTTGACCCCAAATTAATTTTTGACTTTTTGATTCACCAAAAAAAAATTAAACAATTTTTTTTAAATTTGAAACTAAAAAAAAATCAGTGAACCAAAAAATCAGTTATTCAAATAGCTCTAGTAATGACTGAGCAATAGCAAGTATGTAGTCTTCGCTTGCTTAAGAATCAGGGACTCAGTTAAGATAAGCAGTTCAAAGTCTTGATATCTCTCTGAACTAGGAGTAGGCTAACCAGTTTGGATAAATAATTAAAGGACTCTGACTTTCATCCCAAATCTAAAACCAGACCTTTTAGTAAATTTGAAAATTTGTAAACAGCTTTTTATTTAGGAACAGATGGCAGCCAATCCCGTTTCATACGTGTCTAGGGTGGAGCTATTGTGTATAAGCAGCAGCCTCTCCTGTCATCCTTATTCTTCCTGTTCAGGGTTTCTGACAACAACTCCGTTTTTTGTGTTTCCCTTGCAGTTGTTGCAAGCTCCCATAACTGCAGTCTTTAAAGGGAAAGAATGTGTGAAGAGGAGGTGGTGTGAATCTAGTGGAAAATGTGTGGTTGCAGAATGTAGTAATGCTATATGGATATGCGCTCCCTGCATGCACAGGGTACGTCTACACTGCAATAAAACACCTGTGGCTGGCCTGGGTCCGTTGACTCGGGCTTGTGGGATTCGGGCTGTGGGGCTAACAATTGCAGTGTAGATGTTCAGGCTCGGGCTGGAGCCTGGGCTTTGAAACCCGGTGAGGAGGGTGTGTCTCAGAGCCAGCCTGAGCCCCAATGTCTACATGGCAATTTTTAGCCCTGCATCCTAAATCCCAAGAGCCCAAGTCAATTGAATGGAGCTCTGAGACTCAGTGCCATGGGTTCTCAATACAGTGTAGACATACCCATTGTGACTCCCTGAAGTGGAACAGTTCCTTACAAAAAGGAACAGCTGAGTCCATCATTACTGTCTTTCAGTTTTGCCTGCTTCTTCTCTTCCTGGTTCCAGCTGCAAGTGGGAATCCATCAGTGAGGTTGTTCTCTCAAGTTTCCCAGCTTAATTGTGTAAACACTAGAGATTCACACATTTGGGCTCCAAACTTATGGGTGCTTACCAAACCTCAAACCATTAAATGGTAGCCCATCACTAGACTGAACTAGTGACTCAGAGTTGGAAATAGGCTGATGATGATCATCTTCGCAATATTTCAGTCCGGGTTTTGGCTGGAAAGTGGTGATGTAAACACAAATGAAGAAAGGGGTTAATGAAACATTTTGAACTTAAAAAAAAGTTTATCTTGGCTTCAATGTCAGTGAGGTTTGGGAGAAAAATTCTAGTTGTTTCATATTTTAACCAGTTCTGGAATTTAGTCACAACATACCACACAGGTCATAATGGGACAAATAAATTCTTGGTGTAACACCTTTTGTTTCAATAAAGTTTTAGCCGTATACCATTGGCCCATAATGTTTTAAAAATACAATATGCCCACAACACAGTAAAATAAAAGAATGTACACAGCAAAATGCAGATAGACATGTCTAGCAATCTCAACCCTACCTTCTGCTAGCATGTAATGTTGCAACATTGTGATGGCTAATTAGTTAGTACTGTGTGTCTTGTGAATCAGTCCAAACATTTAGTATGCTGCAAAATTAGACATTTTCTGACCCATCACTTGAAGTTAAGACTAGATATCTTTCTAGACAGTATGTTGTTGTTCAGCCACAAGTTATTGGGCTTGATGGAGGAATTACTGGGTGACATTTTGTGGCTTCTGTTTTACAGGAGGTCAGACAAGATCATAGTGATCCCATCTGGCTTTGAAATCTATGCATCTATTAATTATAGTCTCTTGAGCTTCTAGCTGAATTCTCTTTAACTGATCTGTTTAAGGACAGTTCTTTGAAGCATGAGATGCTGTTTGGGCACTTTTTTCCACAAAACGTTAGTTCCATTATTTGTGCTTTATGGGCCAATTCTTCTGGTTCAACGTGGATGCTTTGTGATGCCCTGCAGATGTATTCTGTCTGAAAATCTGGCTTAACCAGCTCATTCGTCCTGTGCCATCAAGCTCATGTAGGTGGAGGGAAGGGGGTTCTGGCCAAAGTGTTCTGTGCTCTGCCAAGCCTTGGCTGTGTTTTTGGCTCCCTGTGCCTTTTGCTGTCTGGCATAAATGTTTCAGCTGCCCCTTGACTGCTGTAACTCAGTGCAAAGGACTAGCTTGCACAGAGCAGCACTATGATCAGAGGAGTACAAAGGTGAGCTTTTAAACCACCTTTGCTCCACATTCCAAACCCCTTGAATTGTGCACTGTGTAGTTTGCCTGCACTGGAGGATATGCATCTGTCATTACTTTGACCAAATCTCCATGAAATAAGCATAATCAATTATAGCTCAGACATCTGGGCAGGAGAGTGGCCTATTGAATTTGCAGCCTCCCTTGAAATATATTTTTTTGTGTTGGAAGCTACGTACTATGTGTAAATCAAGGCTCACAGCTGTTCAATTCAGGTCTCCCAGTGACCTGAGTGCCACTCTGACTTCGTATAAAAAATACAATCCTGATTTTATAGACAATTGTTTATGACAAGTATGAAAGTATTCAATACCAATGTGACAACACCCAGCTAATTCACCACTAGAAAATCAAAATTTACTCTCCTTTGCTCTTATAGTATTTCCAGTTTCAAATATTTTTCTTTATGAAATAGTAATAATTTTTCTATATTTATGTAGTTGTGTACAGTGGTATACAGAAGCACAGGGTATCAAGCATAGCTTACTTCTGGATCTTCTTTAAAATAGGACGAGACTGGGATTTGATATGTTGCAGGAATTGTCAACCCAAACACAAAGATTCTTTCACCAAAATATAATGCACATCCAAGAAGTTAATTTTGAGTTCTAGCTCTTTAAATATATGCCATAGACACCCCAGTTCCTGAACGGATTTTAATAAAAATACTAAAATAAAAGAGGCTTTAACGTCAATGGCTTAATTGTTTTCACTGGTTAGTTATTAGTTTTGGAGAAAACTCCTTTATTTCTACTAGCTTCAAGAAAGCCAGAAAATAAAATCTGCTGCTGCTGTCTGGGTCAATTTTAAAACAAATGCAACAAAATTTGGCCCTAATTGAAAATATATTGTACTGTGTGACTATATTATAAATAGTTGCAATTTTTCCCCCTGGAGGCTGAAAGGGAAATTTCAGTCAGTCCATCTTGATTTGTCATTTGTACCTCATGTTAATCAGCACGGGAAGAGAGACAGAGTCATCCAGTCTCTGACCTAATTTCACACAGCCTCCCCCTGCGAAACTGCCGTTTGGTGACTCAGAGGACAACAAATAAGATAAACAGAGGTACTGGAATTCTGCCATATGCTATAACATATGGACAGTCAGTTTACACTACATTGAATTTATGTGAAGGTAATGACCCTCCCATTCAAATATATCATATTATCTTACCTTAAGTCCTTCGTAATAATACTTAACACTTAAATGGCACCACACAAACATTAACTAATCCTCACAAAGTCTCTGTGGGTAGGCAAGTAAATATTATCCCTATTTTAAAAATGGGGAAGCTGAGGCAGAGACATTGAAAAACCCCAAAGCTCCACATGAAATCAGGATTAACACACAGGACTCCCAACCTTCTATTCAGTAATGCAAACAATGCTCCTACTCAACTCTTAGCTTTTACACTTAGATGCCTTTGAATTCTGTATCTTTTTGTGAACTGCATCTGTGATGATCTTTATCGTGCATTTTCAGTGACAGAGACATGTAGCTGTCAACAGTTCCACAAATATGGGGAACATATATATTTAATATTACCATATACCTACAAACGCTGGGCCAAATTCAGTGGTAACATAAAGAGAGACGTAAGTTATACCTCGATAAATCAGTGTGAGTTGGTGTAACACAAAGAGGACCAGATTTTGCTCTTAATTCTGAGGGTGTATATGTGGAGTAGCACTAGGATTTACTTCAGTGAAATGATTCCACATTTACATTGGTATAACTGAAAACAGAACCTATGTTTGGGTACTGGAATGTGTGATGCTGGCAAGAAAAACAACCAATAGGGGATTTTCAGAAGATTTTCAGCCATCTCTTTTCCCCCACCCTACACAATCTCCATCTTACACCTTCATATTGGTTGTTTTTCTGCTACAAATGTTCCCCCTAAGTATGGAAAATACACCCATTTAAACCCATACTGAGCTACACCTCCTTATTGGAAAATAATCTACATGACACCAGAGACTGGCACACAGAATGGAATTTGGTGTTAGCGATCTCTGCTTGGCTATATAGATCAAAAATAAATTTCCAGAATCCATTTTCTATTGGTGTCATTCCTGATGCATGTGCTCTGCATATGATTTCGAGTATGACTCATTTGAAGGCAAATAGAGGTTTTCCAAATCCAAACTGTCCCTTTAAACAGGATTCCGATAAAATATGTAATTACTTTTGCTTTCTAAGTATGTAT
This sequence comes from Macrochelys suwanniensis, assembly GCA_033296515.1. Taxonomy (NCBI): domain Eukaryota; kingdom Metazoa; phylum Chordata; order Testudines; family Chelydridae; genus Macrochelys; species Macrochelys suwanniensis. The sequence continues at coordinate 42,151,420 of CM065780.1, read as the reverse complement.
GAAAAGATACCTATTTCATTTGCTCAGTGCTTAGACATGATGTGAAAAGTAGTTAATGATATAACAAACACACAACCTGTTTGCAAGACTGGGGACTTACATGCTTCATGTTAAGCGCATAGGTAGCAGCAGTGAAATCAGTGGGCCCGCTTGTGCTGATAGGTAAGCACATGCAAAAGTCTTTTCAGGATCAGGACCTTCGGTTGTAAACTCTTTAGGGCAGGGACAGTACCTTCCTACCATTTGCACAGTGTTTAGCACAATGTGGCTTCAATCCCGAATGGGGAATCTGTGCACTACCATAATACAATGAATAAATCATAATAATTTGGATAATTAACGTTAAACATGCAAAGAGATGCAAGATACTTAATCTGGTACATTTATAATACATGATGGTATACTATAATATATATGTCATTTATAATAGGAAATGATCTGACTGTATATTCAAAATATACTATTTTTATTGGCACACATGCTGCAGATTATATGTGCGATGATCATATGGGCCAAATTCATCCCGCAACTATGTATATTTGAAGTCAATGAAGTTAGCGGGAGTGTAACCAAGGGCAGGATTTCTCATGATATGTTTAAATTGGAGGGCCCCATGTTGACATAAATTCAGTGCAATGTAAGCTGACTGTACATATGTTATAGCATATGGTAGAATTTCAGTTCTCATCCGTCTCTTATGCCTCATCCTCAGAGTCACTAAAAGGTTGTCTCATGGGATGACCCTTTGTTAAATTAGGTCAGAGGCTAGAGGATGCCACGTGTCTACTCCATTGCTGAATAATATGGCAGGGTTAAAACAGCTTGAAAGAGACCTTTTTCATTATTTTTCATAGAGGGAAGAGTCAAGCTAGTGAGGATATTCTGGCTTTACTTTGTGGTGGTCACACTGCCTTTATATAGCACTCTTCAGATATTTTTGAGCCATAGACTGGCTCTGACTTGAATTTATCTTCAATAACTGTTTCCTGCACAGCTTTGGTTTAACCATATTTGTCTCACAACTGACTCAAAGCAGAGATCAGATTTCTGTAGGTGAAGATGCCTTTTACTACTCTGGGGTGAAATTCATTCCACCTGTATAAGGCCCAAATATTCAAGGAGTGTGTGTGTGTGTGTGGGGGGGGGGGGGGGGGCTGAAATCCAACCCCCAAACCAGGGCCAGGATAGAGGCTTAACATTTCAGCTTATGGGCCAGTTGGACATAGTACTTGACTCAGGGGGGAGGGGTGGATTTCACTGGTTTTGCACAAGCCTGGTTCTGCAGACTCTTCTCTGGCCTTCCCCTGCCCTAGTCTGCCCCCTTCCTGCATCGTGCCAGGGAGATGTTCAGGTACCCCTATACAATTGGTCAGAAGATAGAACTCCTGAGCAACCCCTCTGTGGGACTTAAATTTAGCCAAAGGTCTTGCAGTAACCCTCCACGTGAAGTGAATTTTACCCAATACTTTCCATATTAAGCACTTTCTAGTGTTATTTTACAGTACAAATTCAAAAATTATTAATATTTTTGCATGCAGCATTAGTTACTTGTGCCATATTGAAGATATGTCCTGAATTTCAATATTGGTAAATTGGTAATTTTGTTAAATTAATAACTATTTTTAAAATAAAATGTCACAAGCCGGAGGCTTAGAAAGCATTGGAGACCTATATTCAAATGTAAAATTAAGTCACCAGAGAAACTGGCCATGAGTTAAAATGAGTTTGGTCATTTCATTTTAACTTCAATTTTGTCTACAAAATCAAAGCATCATTTGGCCTCATGGACAAGGACTTGGCCTCCAATTTAAAGTTTTAGTGACATAGCTACATCAGTCACGGATGAAAAAATTCCATACCCCTGAACGGTGTAGCTTTGCCAGCAAAACCCTGAGCGTAGACAGCTATGTGGACAGAAGAGAGCTTCTGTCGATGTTGCTAATGTTGTTCAGGGAGGTGGTGTTCCTTCTGTTGGAGTAGAAAGTGTCCTCACTAGGGGGCTATGCAGGCATAGCTATGCCAACGTAGCTATGCCTGCATAGGCTCTGTGGCATAGACATAGTCAGGTTCTACTGAAGGACTGGAACAACAGAGGTGGTGTCGTGACTGAAATGTATTTGTGGAACTGTGAGGCAGTAGGAATCAGCAAAACAGCTGCTTGCAATGTGCTTAGCTTTAGCCTGTATGTTTTTTCCATTGTTTTGTAACATCTTCCATCTGAGGATGCCAGAACGTGCCATGCAGTGATATGTGGCCAAAGTTTTAACAAGGGGCTCCCTGAAAAAGTTTTCATCTCAGACCCCATGTTTTTTTAATGGAAGAAAGGTCAGGGAATGAGGTTGTCCTAAAACTGCCTACAGGGAAAGATAAAGCGGAAACACAGATATAAGGCAATTTCATGGGGAGGTGGTTAGTAGGACTGATAAATGTTTTTAAAATGTTGGTAAGATGGCACCTGTGATCCAGAAGGTTCCAGCATTGCTATCCTGAAATCCAGGAATCGCTTATTAAGGTTGTCTCTGATCAGGATGCATTTGCTGATTTCAGCCATTCTTAACCTTAAGCCTCAGGTAAAAGACCATTTTTCTTCAAACGTGGCTTTTTTATAGGTGTGAAGACCTAAAAATCAAAGAAAACTGGTCCAGTAGTTTTAAAGTTTATGGGTGGTTAAATTCAGCCAGTGCTTCCTGAACTGGGACAACTCTGACACAAGTTTCATAGGGACACTAGAAAAAAAATCTGCAAAACAGGTGACTTTAAATATTTATAACTTTAAAACTTCTGGCCAATTTATTTTTCAAGCTAGGCTTGAAACTTGAATGAACCAAGTAAGAGAAGGGAGAAGTTTCTAACTTCAGTTGTTTTGCATTTGGATAGCATGTGTGTGTATAAATCAGATTATTTGTCAAAAACCATGTTTTCCCCCACCAGGATTGAATTGTTCAAAAATGGCAGAACTAATTTTGCTTAAACTTTCCAGAAAGCTTTGGACTGAGACCAGTCATGGAACATTTCTGGCCACAAAGAATTTGCCTGAGAAAATTACACAAAATTGAAAAATGTGGTTAACCTTAATTAAAATTGCATTCTTCATGTCAGCTATAATATTGGTTTATTTTGTGAATAAATACCCTATGCACGTCTAATGCAATATTTGTGAATAATTACCAAATATTAAACAGGGTTACACTTCAGTTATGATCCTGGAATATTAACAACAGGACACATTTGCAGTATTTTGGTTTTCAATGTCCTCCAAGTCTGCATATTCCAGGTCTTTATCATTTCAAACTGACTGTGGGCCTGACCTCATCGCAGAGTAGAATCTATCTCAATAGAGGTAAGGAAAAGGAGAAGAGAAAAGTAAGATTTGTGCATTTTAAACTTTGTTTGAATTGATGTAATGTACTCAAATGACTGAAGTGCAGAGTACTGTATGTCTCTTTTGAATCAGGCTCTGGATGTAGAATATTGCTTATTTTCATTCCTGTCATACATAACTCTTTCCCCTTCTCCACTCACTATGTTCTTTTGTGTGACAGTTGTGGCCCTTTCAAGTACATTTTCTTATCCATATTATATGTTGTTCTAGCTCTTTTATTTAGGATTTTTCACACATCCTTCACATCTCCTTTACTGTCTCCAGTCAATAAGCACTAAGACCTAAATACTCCTTTGCGCTTCACGGCAATTCCCTTATCACATGCATTTTCTGTTGCCTCAAGGCAGATCTGTACAATTTTTGTTATTGAAATCTGGGTTTTTTTCCCTCCCAAGCAGATGGAGAATGTGTAAATGTGTCTAAAGACTGAGAATACCATTAACTCGTTTTTTACAGAGCCCTGGGAGCCACAATGTCTCTCCAGCTCCTTTTAAACCGAGATGAAAAAAATAGCAATAACTCCACAATACAAGCAAAGCAACTTTAACACATTATTGTGTCTTCCTTATGGCTCTGACTTCAGAAAAAAAGATGCACTTCTGCTACTGCGCATCAATCTTTTGCTCTTTGCAAGAGAACACAATTCCAAGTCATACATGGGCTGGATTTACATTCTTCCATTAAGTATTGATTGTAATGCTTGAAGCCTTTATTGTTGCTATTTATCAGAGCTTTTTGCACTGAGCTGGATAGAAAATAACACTGCCCAGCTATTGCTTATTGTGCACTTCACAGCCAATCAGGCATAAAGGGGTCAAAAATGGTAGATTCTATTCTTTTTTTTTATTATTCAGAAGGGACAGCTTCATTAACTCAATTTGCTCAACAACTGGTGTAAAAGGAAGAGCAGTCAATTTCTAATTGGCCAGGGGAGATCAGAATTAGAATTATTTTACAAAGGTTGGCTGGTCTTGTCTTACAGCAACTACAGAAAGTGAACTATATAAATTCAATAAATGAAAAAGATTAGGAAATGCTTTTTTGGCAGGAAGACTGGTAAAATCTTTTTATTGTTATCAAAGCCGATCTAGGCTCCTTGCTTCACTTCAGAGTGGAGTTATAGCTTCAGTAAAACAGCAGATTAATTTTTTTAAATAAAATTGAATATAATCAGCAATATTTTAACCAACTGATTCTATGCCTGAGTGAAAAAGTATAAAGGTATGAAGTAACAAAGAAATATGCTTTGGCCCCTTTATGAGACACTTCATACAAGTTTTCAGCTCTCTTGATACGTTTTTCATAAAGGATGACCCGGAGGACTGCAATTTTAGAAGGCAATTGAGACAACTCATTGTCAAAAACCTGCCAAATTATATACATAAAAAAAGGAGACTGAAAAGTGTGACAGGTGAGATCAAAGTCTACAGTGTGGGATCAGCTGGGCCAGAACCTCAGTGGTATAAGTCAGCATAACTCCATAGAAGTCAAATCTTATTTGCTGAGATTCTGGATCATCTGACTGTATATGGTAATTTTAAACACAGTAGATATCATTCTCAGCCTGACCCTTTGACAGCTGCCTTCATTTTAATTTTGGAATTTTTCAGTCAGTGATCTTTCCTTAATTGCAAACATCATTGAAGTAAAAGCTGTGTTGAAATCTGCATGATATAATATTTGGGAGGTGAAAGATACCCTTCTATCATGTCCCTAAAAGAGAGCACAGTTCAATGTAAGGATTTAAGCAATGCTGACAACAGCAATGAGGTTACCCAGTTCACACTCATGTTATGGATTCTCATGGTTTGATGAAGACTGTTTTGTTCAAAATCAAAGTTTACAGAATTTAGTCCATAAATTTGCTTAATTGTTTGTATATAGGTCTGAAGATTACTTTGCCTAAATAGGACGTATATCCTTGACAAAGATCTCAAAAATAGATTTGTTTTTCATATTGGTGAAATATTCTGCTTTCTTATTTAAAATTTTAAATCTTATTTCAAACTTACTTGAGATATTTAAAATGTACCTATCTAGCTAAATCTGGATGCAAATCTCAACCAAACATATTTGATGACTCCCGTTGTATTTAAGTGTAGTCGGATAGGGCCCAGGAGTATGGGCTAGGAGTTCCTGGATTTCCATAAAAGTGGAAGAGAGGTCTTTCTTTGTGCTCCTGCCTGTGCAGTAGTGAGGCACAGTCTAACTGATGAGTGTGGACAGTGCTCCAGGCTAGCACAGCTGACGACAGTGTTCTGAAAGGCTCAGAAAGGACTTGAGAAGAATTTAATAAGATACAGTCCAAAGCTCTGCTTCCTAACTCTACGCTGCCCAAAGCAGCTAATGGCGTGCAAAAGGGAGCACATTCCATACAATGTCAAACAGTGGCAGAGCTGATAGGGCCAGAAGAGCAGTTTTGGCAAAGCAGCCAGAATTCCTCCAGGACAGTGGTTCCCACGGGCCACTTGCAGCCCAATCAGCACACAGCTGTGGCCCATGTGACATTCTCAGGGCCATACAGGTAGTATATATATTGTCTGGATGCGGCCCACATAACACAGAGCTGCATATGTGGTCCACAGTGGTAAATAGGTTGAAAACCACTGCTCCAAGGGCTCCCACTGGCAAAGTCGCTCATCCTTATCCTTTATGGAGGCCCTGGCTAAAAAGCCATAATCTGGCCCTGTTTGTTTACTGTTGTATATAGAACAGGAACAATACATATTCCAGCCACCCATGGCTTTTAAGACATTGCTAAAAGGAGAGAGAGTAAAGTGTATACTTTAAATCTCCCAGGAAGCATTATATTATAGACTCCTCTATTTATTTGGTCTGTGTAAACATTGGCAATTCAGTAGGCTTTCAGTACTCCTAGAGCCAATTCTCTGAACACTTTGGGATCTTCTCAGTTATATTACTAAAATAATTTCTGTTTCTCTGCATGTGTTTCATATATACATACAATGAAATTATAATTTATAGTTAGCTGGGTGAAAAAAAAATCAAAGATAAATAACTAATGTGAACTTTTATTTCAATTTTGATGTATAGAAACGAGTATTAGGTATTTATCATTTAGAAAATCTGATGATAAAGTCCCTACCAGAAGGAGTAATTGCTGGTAGGTGACTGTCTGTCTTTGGTGAATAATGCTAATTAATAAATCCTTCTAGAGGAGTGAACTGCTTGATAGTCCTCTCCCTCTCTGACACTAGGTCAGAGCCTGTTAGCTAAATACATTTAAACGGTGACAGCCAAAGTAAACTCTAGTCAAGAATGTTTTGCCTCAGCTACAATCAATTGTCTCTAGTTATGCCCCCTTAATACTCACTTCTTTAAGGAGGGAGGTCAGGGGAGGTGAAGAAAACAAGGATGTTTCTTATTTTTAAATTAAAAAAAATAAAAATATTTATTTAGCTGTTTCTGGGTTCAGTTCTGTGTTGGAAACTCAGAACATACCTAACTCGTTACAGCCATTTTGAGACATGAAAGTGTGCGGTATGTAGCATTGCGCATACTTGGACTGGGTTGCCGACAATGGCTTTTGGGTGTAGAAACTTCTCTGAATAGATGATGAAAATGTAATATCTCTCTGTTGATGGATTTTTATGAGTATGTGGGTAAGAGAATCATTCAGTTTGCTGAGTGTAATTCCAGCTCAACTCATTCACCATGTTGCATTTGGGATGCCTTTAAGGCATCTGCTTATGGATGGGCGATAGGATATGCTGCAGGAATAGGAAATGGAACTTGAATAAAAGTGGATGGCCTTTTAAAGCAGCATAAACTGGCATTCAGCCTGGGTTTATACTGAAATTATCTGAAATAACTTATGAGATGCTGTCCAGTAAATAGAATTTATCATCTAAGGAGCCACAAGGAAAAAATCATTTAAAAAACTATTGTAAGAATAAAGTGGATGTGAGGCTATAAATCTGGAGCTGATAGGGCTGTCTTTATAAAATTCATCATCTCTGGCTTAGTGAATTATGATGGTGTTGGTTATTGGATGGACCCATATCGTCAACTGAGGTTCTAAAATTGTTTCTTTACTAAACAGAGACAAAGCTAATTCTCTCTCTCTCTCTCACTCTTGTTTAAGGCCATCACTTCTGCTGCTGCTACTGGTGAAATCTGTTCTTTTCATCAAGAGAAACAGCCATTATCCCTGTGAGTGTTTAATGGTGGCCACCTTTACAGCTCTCTCCCTTGTTTACTATCGCCATGGAACCACTCGATTAACATGCCCTTATATGTTTTATGTTGCTTTGTATTTCAAGTTGCCACCCTCTGAGAGAAATTAAAAGTTTGGTGGTTAGCTTTCAGTAACAATGTAGATATGTAAATAACGTCAGATGAGCAGTAGAAAGGGAAGAAGAAATGAGTTGGGATGAAAACAAAAAATGAAGACCAATCATACAGGAAAAGAGTGGTAAGGCATTGAGTTAGGGGAAAAGGTTAAAGAGAACAGAAGTAGAGCACCCATGGCTACATCAATGCTCTGAACTAGGGGTGTGATTCCCCAGCTTGCACAGACATACTCCTCCTAGCTCTCATCTGAACTAGTATGCTAAAAATAGTAGAGTTGCTGTCGTAGCATGAGCAGTGGCTGTACATGCTAGCCTCCCCAAATATATAGCCACGGCGATCAGGCAGGTTTCTATTTGGGTTACCCAGCCCATGCTGCTACCCATGCAGCCACAGCTACAGTACTATTCTTAGCATGCTAGCTCAATGAGAGTTAGCACGAGTATGTCTACACAATACTAGCACCTAGTGTAGACATATGTGTCTATGTAAGGAGAAGGAGAAAGTATGAGACAAATGAAGGTAAAGAGCATGATCAGGAATGAATTTGCTGATAACTACAAAAAACACCTGACATAAATATAGTAAATGCTTATACTTGTAAACATATTTTTGAAAAAAAAAATCTAACATGATCAACATGGGTAGATAAAATACAAAATATACAGCGGGGAGTTGCACCATTTTTATCAGAGATAAAAGTATGTGCTGACTGTGCTTCTGATATAACAGTGATCATTTTATTTTGATGGATGAAAAAATACCAATGCAGGCCAGGGCAAGGAGTACAGAATTATTATGTACATGAATTTTGTAGAATGCTCTGTGGTATAGATATGTAGATTGATATATGTAATATGGTATATAGAGTTTGAAAATTAAGGACAAATTGCTGTCTTCAGAGATGAGGTTCAGGATGGGGATTCAAGGCTGAGTCCCTCATCCAAGATGAGAAATTGATGCTAAAAGTTTGCAGTGAGGTTTGCAGATCTTTGGGCAGACAAGTAGAATTTAAAATACAACGATGATAAAATTCTCACAACAGTCACTGAATGCCGTGATAGGAATAACTTGATCAGGTACTTCACTGAGACTGGCTTGAAAAAGCTGAAGTCTAGGCCAGAGTACTTAAAATTATTCAGGCCATTTCAGAGATTCTTCCTATATGTACTAGAAGAATTCCAAAGTGTTTGAAAATGTCCCCTCCCACCCACACAACTTTTGCAAATATTGTTTTTTAATGGAAAGGGATGTGTAAACCCCAATAACGGAAAAAGGAAGCAGAGAAGTGTTTAGCATATGTATGTGTGCACTATGTACATCTTAGAATATGCATGTGTATACTATGTATTAGTCCAAATAGTGGACCTGTCTTGATCAGAACATCAGTCTCTGAGTTCTTGATACAAGGTTCACTATAGAGATAGGGACCCACTGTGAAACTTGAATCCTCATCCTGAACCTCACTGGGTGAAATTCTAGACCTAACTGAAGTCAATGACAAAACTGTATTGACTTCAGTGTGGCCAGGTTTGGTTCCATTTCTGATGTCAGAAGACCTACTTTTTAAATAAGTAGTAGATACTAAAATAAGTGGAATGTACTTAGTGCATCCAGTATACCTCCACCTTTCTAATTTACACCTCAGAGGACTGAACAAAAAGGAAGTGAGAGAGAATCTGACACTGCTTTTACTCTATCCACAAAAACTGTGGTGATCTCCTGAAAAGGGGGCATCTGCTTACTAGCCGAATAATACAAAGTACAATGAAACGTATTTTAAATATTTTTTAAATATTTTAAACTGCATGGGTATACTATTTCTGGCTCATTTGCAAAACTCACTAGATACCAGTAGTTCAGGGAGGTGTGAGAGCAAAAGAGAGGGCAATTACAGAGGAGAAAGTACACAGCATCATTAAGTACCTCTTCCCTTCTTCTGACAGCTCTTCTTTTAATTCCTTTCGTTCTAATGTTTTCTTAATTCACTCCTTTATTTTCTGGCAGCCGTGCTAAATGTTGAATAGACAATACTTGTTCTAATCTCAGTGAGTCATGTTCAGGTAATTAAATCAAGCTCCAAACATTTTCATGTGGATTTGTACAGTTAATTGCATGGTTGGGTAACCAACCCACCAGCACTACTAGGAAGCAGCTGGAGGCATGTAATTCAGTTTTGATCCATCTCAAATGTATAAACTCTACTTTGGCCCTACAACTGCTATAAAATGCTTTTATATAATTAATTTATATTAACATTTTTAAAAATATACATTATAACATAAGAATGGCCATACTGGGTCAGACCAGTAGTCCATCTAGTTCTGTATCCTGTCTTCGGACAGTGACTGGTGCCATATGATTCAGAAGGAGTGAACAGAATACACTCCCAGTTTATCCAATGATCCATCTCCTGTTGCCTAGTTCCAGCTTCTAGTAGTCAAACATCATAAAGTATATTACTCATCACTTAAGTATATGTACATTTAATACAGATATAATTCAGAGCCCAATCTTGCTTTCCTTTTGCACACAGTGGAGTGGATTGAGGGAATCAGGACTGAGCCATGAAGTTCATTTTTCTGATATATAACTAAATGTTGAAGAGCAGAATGCTGCTTATCATATTCACTTAGAGAGTCTTGAATAAACTATTTTACGCTCTATGTACATGGACTTACACTGTGCAGACCTCAGAGCACAAGCCCTTGCACTGTTTTAAGGTGGCCATGGCTTTGTCGATTTCCCAGATCAGTTAGGGCCTGCTTGTGCCATTGTTGCTCATGGTGAGTTGTACCTTTCTTTGTGTAGTTCCAGCGTGGGTAAGGGTGGCAAGAATCAAGGCATTAGAGAACAGAAGTGTAGCATACACACCTCCCACCAAAAATAAAACAAGTTATTATCAATATTGCAGATTCTTATACAATCACTTCAGAAAGAATAACATCCTAATATGAAGTAACAAAAAATTATGTAAGATAGACCCTTAATCAAAACATGTACTATCACTTTCCTTGGCTAATTTTTCCCTCCTTTTTCTTTTTTAAATTCCATTTATTTTTTCATGTTAATCCTCGTCAAACACTTTACAGTGACAATAAGATTAAGGATATCTCTTTATAGCACTGGGTACGGAGGCCTACAGAAAGGGGGAATGTAGTGAGAGGGGATAGAACGTAAGCTAAGAGCTACAAAACAGTAAACATGAAAATGAAAGTTCTGATGGGAATGGTGCAATGGTAGAAGGCTAATGGCAGTCATATGATAAAGTGAACAGGAGGTGAATAGGAAAGTTTCATGGTAAGGTTTGGAGAAGGAAGTCAATTGGTGGCTATGACTGATGAGGTCAGAAAACGTCGGATGGGGCATCTCAAGAGACGTAGTGACAGTCAGTGGGAGAGGGAAGAGAGTACTAATTTTATGCTTTCTTGTTGGAAAGCTGAAATGTGAATTATACATATGCTGAGACACTCTTCAATTAACTTCATTAACACCAAGCAAGAAGAACAATGCACACCAACATTTGATGTATATACTGTAAAAGGATGAGTAGCAGAGCTTCCCCTTAAGGTGTTTATGTAGCATTGGGGAACTCTTTTACTCATTCCAAAACATATATAGAGAAGAGGTCAAGACTGGAAAAATGACCGGCAGAGTAAGTGGCAACAGCAGCAGCAAGCAGCAAGTCAGAGTGTTTAAATAGGAAGGTAATGTATATTGGATTCAGAAATGGAGAGAAGCTCACTGGAGGTGACAAATTATGGGTGAATATGGACAGATTTCCTGTAGTACAGTTCTCTGAAAATTTAACCAAATGCTTTCATCCTCCCACTCCCCACCCCAAGTGTGGAGATCCTTAAATGTGGCAGAACCCTGGACGTTTCACATAGCAACAAGGCAGGCAATGGAGAAGCCACTTTGGGAAATTCTGCTTCCTGTGTACATTGTGGCTGATTCTGTAGCAGTTGAACCTGGATCTTGCGGAACATGAAAAAGTGTGGCTAATGGGACAATTTAGGAGGAGAATGGGGAAATTATATCTATTTGTAGTGGCTGTACTGTTGCTCTGTGGCCTTGGGTTGAAGGTACTTTCTCCCATAGAGATCGCTTGAACAAAGCCCATTTACTCAGATTTTGTTCAAGACCCTTCAGATAGTAGGCATCTAGTCAGAAGACCATAACAGAGGGAACTGCAAAATTAAAACAAGATGGGATTAAGGATTCAGCAGAGACAGGATCAAGGCAAGGATGAATTGTGGCCATGTTCCAGAGGTTGGAATAGGCAGATTTACAGAGAGGAGCGACATATAGTCAAAATACAAGAGAAAAGTAGCTCAGGGTCAAACTAAAGTGTTTAAACGTGCTGCTTTCCTTTTGTTCTGGGATCAGAGTTATTCCTTCCAGCCAACTGATCTTACTTTAAGATAAAACCAAACACCTTCTTCCTCCCTAAAACAGCTTAAATTAAAAGAAAAACATATGTGCTGCTGCCTTTCTTGCTCAGACTGATCTAAAAACAATGCAGTTTTATTTATAAAATCTTGGGAGTGGGGAGAAGACAGAGACAGAGATAGGAAGAAATGCTTCTGTTTTTATTCTGTTGGGGGTGTTTAGTTGATTTTTTCCCTCGTCTTGGAAGATACTTATTTATAATTAATTCTATGTAAAAGCTGGACAAGGACAGCACAGTGGGATATTTTTAAAAGTTTTGCTGATTGAGAGATAACTAATTTAAATTACCTTTCTAATCTGCACACTCTGTCTCCTCTCTCTAGGCACACCAAGGAAATCGTATACAGAACAACGCTGACACAATGATCTCATTCTGAACGCTGTGTTATCTCATTTCAGCAATGGAGGGATTAGATCTGTTAGTTCCCATGCTGACAGTGCACTGGCTGGCTCAGCCTAGTATGTTTCTCAGCAGCTTTCTGGCTTGCTTTTTATCTTAAGACTAATGGGCAAATGGCAGTGAGCTTTCAAGCTTTCTGAAGAAGGCCTACAGGATCTTCACGGTTGCTGGGTAGTTTATTCTACTTATGCTCTGAAAGTTATATTTCTGCTTTGTTTTGATAACTACATGTACAGGATAGGCTATGGGAAAACATTCTCAATTTTTATACAACTGCTCCATTAAAACCATAAAGAAACAACTGGCAAAATGCAGAATGTTGTGTTTATGCAGACTGCAGTTTTGGTCTGAATTTGCCTATTTGCGTGTGTGTGTAAGACTTACAAATTTGGAGCAATCTTTCAAAATGTCCATGAAATAGTGTACAATATTTTTCCCTGTTAGTATGACAGCAAAACATTGGCTCCAAATTTTCACATTTCTTTTTATTATCAAGTTGGACTGGTTATGATTGGTCAAATCAGTGAGATTGGTATTATTTCTGACTGTGTGATCAGAATTGTTTGTCATATGGTCAGGAGTGTGTGCAGAAACCATTGTGACTCATTTTCTTACAAGCAGCGGCTGCTTTTTTTTGAGCACTCTTTTAGCCAATCACAAAATGTTGGCCTTCACCTTTCTGTGCCTGAGTTTCCCCATGATTATAAGTAGGTTAATAGTATTTACTTCACATAGGTATTGTGGGGATTAATTGGATAATGTTTTTAACTCACTTTGAGATCCTGGTAAGGAAGAGATGCTGCTGCAGCACAAAGTATTTGATTTTTTCCTTCCTCAGGGCTGGATTAAGACATAGGCCTATAGTGCTTATGCCTAGGACCCTAATTCCTGGAATCACCTGATCAGATCAGAATTTCAGGTTTCACTTTTAAAAATTGTCTAATCTTTATGATTGCAAAGAAAAGCTTGAAAATGTGATTCAAATGAAACCTGGGATTACCTGAACCTGCAGGGAGCCTGACAAATAGCTTTAAGAAGTGCCAACTGCCCCATTCATCTTAACTCTGAAACCTGACACCGCTCCAAGGAGAGGAAGGGTAATGGCGTGGAGTCATGGGACAATGGTAGGCCCCATAGATTGCCTGGTTTTGCCTAAGAAGCCTTTTCTTGAGGTTACTAGCACACAATTCTTTCTGTGCCTAGACCCAAGCTCTGCCACTTCCAAGAAGTATGAGATTGGAATTACAAATATTTTTTTCATGCACAGTATGGTAATTTATATGGGAATGGAGGTTAGACATATTGTCTATGTTACAGTTAAGATGGCTGTTAATAGTCACAATTAAAAGGATGGAGAGTTAGAGAAGCAAATATTTATATAAATACTGTACATTTATTAGTGTTTACAATGCATACTGCTCATCTGCTCAGCTTTCATCTGTAATAACATTGTTATGAGGCAATAAATGTGGATGTAGTTTAATAACAGATGTTAAATGACATAATTTATTTAGAAATGTTAATAATTACTGAAGTGGCAGCATATAAAAGTATTGCATCTTAATTTTAGATATTTCTTATGTGAAATCCAGCAGAGGAGGTGGTATTGATACATTTACAAATAAAAAGTCAGCTGAATAAAGTTATGATAGCTCTAGAGAAAGGCAAGTTACTATAAAAAAAAGTTTAGCAATTTTAATGGCAAAGTTAAACAAGATGTAATTGTTTCTTCTCATTTTTTTAATCTGTCACAGCCCAGTCCTGCATTCCTGTGCAGCAAAAATCTTCCTTGACTACAACTGAAATTGGAATCAATGAGAGATGCTTGGCACCTCTCAGGACCAGGCCCTATTGGTAGTGGTACAAAACTATAGTATATAAAGCTCTGCTCATCTGCATAACTTTTAGCATCTCTGTATGTAAATAGACGGTATGTAAATACTCAATTTCTGAGCTGTGCTATTCTGTGGCTTCCATTTTTGACTCCATAAATGGGTAGTGAATTTCCTAATGACTATTTGTGCCCACATTATTGCTTATTTTCAGGCACAAAATTGAATCATTATAAAAGGAGGCCATCTCTAATAGGCTCAGAGTCGTTATTTATCCTTAGCTGAGTACACAATAGAATTGGTGATAAATTGTGAGTAAAATAGCGGTAAAATATTAGTGATCTAGTGCAGAGTTTCTCAACCTTTCCAGACTACTGTACTCCTTTCAGGAGTCTTGTGTACCCCAAGTTTCACCTCACGTAAAATCTACTTGCTTACAAAATCAGACATAGAAATACAAAAGTATCACTGTTGAAAAATTGCTTACGTTCTCATTTTGTCTTTATGAAATTTTAGTTTGTCCTGACTTTGCTAATGCTTTTTATGTAGCCTGCTGTAAAATTAGGCAAATATCTAGACAATTTAATGTACCCCCTGGGAGACATCTGTGTACCGCCAGGGGTGTACGTACCCTTGGTTGAGAACCACTGATCTAGTGTTTCCTGATTTTTCAGACAGTAATGTTGCCTCAGCCTTTCACAACAGAGAATGAATGTATAATATATGGATACCATGGACCAGTAATATAAATTGATTACCTACAAGAAGTTGGTATAGCAATAAATAATCCTCACAAAAGGCCTAGTCCCGCAAATTCTTACTAACACAAGTAGTTCTCAAGTCTGTTTAAGGGAACAATGGTTAATGTCTCACTCCTGCTCTCATTGGATTTAAAGGAAGTTTTGCAATTGATGTCAGTAGGAGCAGGAGGATTTGGCCTAAAATTGTCATAGCTGTAATGTGCAGTTTCCCAAATGGGTGAAAGACTCCATAGGTCTAGAACACAGGCCTGCAGAGCTACTAAGGAGCTGTCATGTCCAAGCTGCCACCCAGTGGCAATTTCAACCAGATTGTGCTACCCTTCCCATAACCTGCTGTGGGCACAGATCATGGGGAAACTCCTTCTCAAGGGTTTGACAGACAGCAGGCTCCTGATTGGCTCCCTGCCCTATATAAACTCAAGAGGCGCTCCAGGACGTGTGTAGGCAACAGCATGTAGCTGCCATGATTGCGCCTGAATTCCTGGATTTGGTCTTGGCTTGATTTGAACTTCACCTCCTGAGTCAGACCCTGAAACCTGACTCAGACTCTGATCCTTGGTATTGAGCCTGGCCTGGAACTTGACTATTAACTCCTCCACTTCTCCCAGCTGCAGGTTTGCCCCTGCTCTGAACTTTGGCCCTGATTGCCCTTGTTGGGATCTTGACAGTGGGAAATTATGGACAGGTGCCATGTTGCACATCAGTTTCCCCCAACATTTTGGCCTGATTCTGCTTCCATACTCCTATTGACTAGCAGCTTGCCCCACAGGTAATTCCTTTTACCATGATCCAAATTCTTCTTCTAGTTCATTTTATCATCAGGCCAAATGCTCAGCTGGTGTAAATTGAAATACCTCAATTGTAGGTAATGGAGTTACTGATTTACACCAACTAAGGATATAGGCCTAAATATCAATTTGTTTCCTTAGCGACATCTCAACACTGGCTTGAGTTTCACAGAAATATACAGTAAACTAGAAAGGTGTGGTTTCCCAGAAGGCTTAAATTATTGGTAGTAAAACACTGACAACAGCCCTTTTTTTTTTTTTTTTTTTTTTTTTTTTTTTTGGCCCTCTGGAGAAGCCTGAGGTTTGCCTTCCCAGCAATTGTCAACTATAGATTAAAGCAGAGGCAGCTGTGTCTATCTGAGTGATGTGGGAGTTATGAAGGAATCTAACTAGCTAGCATGTTTCATGTTCTGAAGGCTCTCCCTCGTGGTGCAGATCCATCACATTCCCTGCAAAGTTATTTTTATGTCTTGAGGTTTGTTTGTTTTTCCTAACCACAGTAAAATATAGCCCCATACTATCAGGTCATGCAGTAACACTATAGCTGAAACAGAACTAGGATATTTGGTTTAATAGAAATGTGTTTTAGGTAATGGTTTGAAAATCAACAGTTATTTTACAGATTTAATTATGCATGGACTTTGTTCTAACTAGCATACTTTGCACGTATGCAGGACAGAGTGGGGAAAGGAATAAGATGACTTTCCCCCTATGTGGCTCACATGTGAGCCAGATAGAATTGCAACCCCTGCACGCAGTGAAGCCTGGGGACTATTCCTAAATTACTCTTGCAGAAGCCCACAGGACTCAAAAGGAGGTTTTGCCTTCCCCACACTGTGCAGGGAGAAATATGCTGCACCCCTTAAAGAGGTTACCACCATTTTCAGCACTCCCCTAAGCATTGATTTGTTGCAAGAGATTTTCCGTTTCTTTGTGTGCTCCCTTTGAGACAATACAGCTCGGTACTACGCCCAATCCAGGACAGGGCCTCAGAAGCACACTCTAGCTCGAGACTGTAGATGACTCTTCAATATCACCCCATCTGTTTTCTCTCAAAATATGTATTTTAAGTTAACCGCAGATGCCTGCCATGTTTTCACTGGGTAACCAGAGACTGCCCACACCAGTTATCATTTAGTTACTTTACAGGGCTGAGGAGAGAGGTAATTTGTGGGGGTAGAATCCAGTTTTACTTGCTTCTCTTGCCTGATTTAAAAGATTAGCTATGCTAGCTCGAGTCAGTGATCAGCGAAGACATTCTTACCCATTATTCCTCACAATAAATAAATTATAAAACACAAGCTATTTCAATGGGCAAAATCCTGGATGGTGCTGAGCACCTGCTAACTCCATGCAAGGTCATACATTGTATATGTTTTGCCATATGTAGAACTTCAAAATTAATATTCCCATTCCATATATTTTATAGCAACCAAAAGTGTGCGAGGCATTGGGTACAATTTTCAGAAGTGTTTAATTATGTAGCAGCATAGGTCTCATTAGACATACCTGCACTAGCTCTGCTTGAGATAAAACAATAGCATAGCACTATGTCCACAGCGATATAGGTAATGACTTGGGCTAGTTGCCCCAAGTACAATCCCACCCGACCGCCCCTAGGTACGTACCCAGGAGGTTAGCCCAAGCCACTGCATATTCAGTTGTGGACATGCTATTATTTTTGGTGCTGGCTCAAGAAGAACTAGTACGGGTACGTCTACACGAGCTGGGAATCACACCTTCCGAGTCAAATACAGACATATTCTTAGTTGTCTTCCTTTGGAACTCTGCCCCTGGTTTGTTCCAGGCAACTGGTATGTGTTTATTTAGCATATTGCCACTTCAGCCTTAGATGGCAGAGTGTCTATGGAACCTCTGGATTAGCTAAAGCTGTCCTCTGAAGTGTAAAACTGAGGGACGGTAGTGGTGGAAAACTACCTGCCTTCTCCTTAGAGTACAGCTACTTCCCTGGCACAGGGAGTTGCCCTCGCTTCTTCAGCTGTGAATTTGGCCTATAGTTTAAATGTTATAAATCAGAGAGAAGAGAGTTCAGAATTGACTTGTTGGGGAGTGGGAGGAAGAGGCGGGATTTTAATTGAATGAGATTGCACTTCGAAATAGCTGCATATGTCCACTTTTGTTTCCTTTCTGTCAAAAACCTGGGAATACTTCCAACCTTGGATTTGCAGAATTATTGTATTCCTACCAAAATAAATTCTGAAGTCCTTGGCTTACTATAATATTAGAGCTTGCTTGAAGCAGCTTGGCTGTGATTGAAAGAAAATTCCCTCTGCAGCTTCCAAGTGACCAGTTCTTTCTTATCAGTCTGACAAGCAGGGGTTGGGGTGAGGGACGTTGAGACACAGGCAGAATTTGTGAGCAAAGGATAATACTGAACATGCCTGTCAACAGTTCCTTGTTGAGATACCCTGCTTTGCTGCTTCGATCCATTTTCCTGCCCATGTGTCCAAGTGGAAAAATATGTTGGCACCTGCTTGCTTCCAATTGGCATGTGGTATCACGCTCTTAGGAAGCAGTTGCCTGTGATATTGACAGTTCTCATCATGTAGTTTAAGACCAGTACAGAACTGAAGTTCACTCTTATGATATTAAAATGACAAGTGGAGATCATTAGATCACCTATCCACCTTACTTAGAGAATTATAAAAACATATATAAACAAACAAGGACAAATCTCTCACCCGATTGGTATAGTAATATTACAAACTCTAAATACATCTCAGTCATGTGAATTACTAGGCTAAGACTAATGTGATACAGGATGCTGACAAGGTCAAACTTCCACATTGTAATTACTACCACAACTCAGAGAATATATTCAGCTTTCAACTTCTCTAATTACTTGTATTTATGGAAAAAATATGCCAATGCGCATAAAAAGGGTCAGCTTGGACTGCTTTTGAGTCAAAGGTTAGTAATGAGAATTGGAAACTGTACAGTAAGTTGTACTCTTTCAGATACAGTCTTTAAAGCACATATTTTATAGTCTCCTTTTAGGCAAAGACATGAATTTAAGGACCAACATAAATTTTAAGCTGTTGTGTTAAAAATTAAAAGGAGAAACAGATATAAAGACAATCCATTTGGCAGCTGGTGAGGGAAGAGAAAACAAAATACATATGGGTGTGGACCATTCCTCAGCCTCTTAAGTGATATCTACATTGGGGAAAGGCATCATGTTAACACCTGAAGTAAATGGGCAAGCACTGTTTTTAAAAACTGTTTTGATCATTCCTGGGCTTAACCGCAACCAGCTAAGACGTTTGTAGACGTGATTGTCCTTACCTATAGTAAGGGCAATATCATGTTTAATGTAGTGTCAGTTAATGTTTTCTAACATAATGCATTTTCTCAGTGCACACTAAGCTAACAAAATCTTCTGGACCAACATTTACACAAATTATTCATATGCTAATCATGGTCACCCTCAACCCCAGTTGAAATTACTTGCTATGGAAAGTGTTCTTCATCTAGAAGAATGGTATATTTAGGGGACATTTTTGGATGCCTGTCTGCTGCTAGATGATCAAATGGTGGTGGTGTCCTTTCTTTTAATCTTTTATTTGCTGGGTGTGTTAAACCTTTTTTTTTGCAGATGCGGACCTTCCTACAATAGTCCACGCATTTGTCACCTCAGAACTCGACTACAGTAATGAACTCTACATCTTAAATCAACCCAGAAATCAGAGATGCTCTGCAGGCTGCATTGGCTGTCTCTTGATTTTTGTGTGGATGTACATTTGATTTTGACCTATAAAGCCTGAAATGGTTTGGGACCTATTTATTTGAGAGATCGCCCTTTTCCCAGTATAACACAGCCACTGCTGCCATCAACAAGGGTGCCTGAGGTGGAGTCTCCTCGGTTTAAAAGGGAGAGATGCACCAGCTGGTCATTTTCCATAAGTGAACTTACTCCCCTGCTTGGTGTGAATTAGCTTGAATTTGTTGTGTTTCAGGGCATAAAATGTTCAGAGAAGGGCAACTAAAATGATTAGGGGTCTGGAACAGGTCCCATATGAAGAGAGATTAAAGAGGCTGGGACTTTTCAGCTTGGAAAAGAGGAGACTAAGGGGGGATATGATAGACGTATATAAAATCATGAGTGGTGTGGAGAAAGTGAATGAGGAAAAGTTATTTACTTGTTCCAATAATATAAGAATTGGGGCCACCAAATGAAATTAATGGGCAGCAGGTTTAAAACAAATAAAAGTAAGTTCTTCTTCACACAGCGCACAGTCAACCTGTGGAACTCCTTGCCTGAGGAGGTTGTGAAGGCTAGAACTATAACAGGGTTAAAAATAGAACTAGATAAATTCATGGAGGTTAAGTCCATTAATGGCTATTAGCCAGGATGATTAAGGAATGGTGTCCCTAGCCTCTGTTTGTCAGAGGGGGAAGGGGTGATGGATGGCAGGAAAGGTGATCATTACCTGTTAGGTTCACTCCCTCTGGGGCACCTGGCATTGGCCACTGTCAGTAAACAGGATACTGGGCTGGATGGACCTTTGGTCTGACCCAGTATGGCCATTTTTATGTTCTTATGTAAAAGGCCCATCTATTTAACCGTGCTTCTGGGAGGCCAGGACATGATAATGGCTGGTGTCCCTGGATGAGAGATGTTACTGTTTGGGGTTGGTTATTTTCTGCTTTGGGGCTCAGTGGAAATGGCAGGCTTATTCTTTGTGATTGTATTTGTAACTTATGTCAAAGGTGCCTAGAGCTTGAGAGCTTTTTCATATTTACTTAATCTTACTATGAATGAAAAGAGAGAAACTGAAATTAATAGTTCTCTCAGAAGGCAATTAATAAATCTACCTGACGTGGACTAGTATTGGAGCAGTATACCATTCCTGCATGAATGGCAATCGTTCCATTAAATTGATAATTCCATTGTTCTGTGTAACAAATGTGGTGGTCATCTTCATTTCCTAGGAACTAGACTGATACCATAATATCACTTTACATTCATGGGGAACAGCCATCAAAAGATTTCAGTGGTAGCCTGGGCCACATTCAAACCAGTAGAGGTGAATAGCAGTAACTCTGTCAGTTCTCTGATCAGCCAGTGCTTTCAACCATAAACTTTTTAGGTGTCTACAGACAGGGTGTAAAATATAAAATAAATGTGTCACCCTCCATAACAGATATATCAATAGCAGTGTTTTACAGGGTTTCTGAAGACTCCCATTGTACTTACTTACTGTGATTGGAAGACCATCCCTCAAAGAAGCCGTGGGTGAGAGTATTAAATATTGTTTCATTTTCTTGGGCTTCTGTGGTCTACATACACATGAGACACCTTATCTGTACCTTGGGTCAATTTATTTTTTTTAAAATGAGCAGAAAAAATAATGCTGAAAAATGCTAAACTGATCTAGCCAAAGAACCATTTCCCTCGTTTTATTTGGAACTTTTGGGATTTCTTGTCTTCCCTAGTTTTGATTATTAACAGGCTTAACCTTGGGTGGTATTGTTACTTTTGCTGAGGTTCTATTTTAAAGCTGCAATACTTTTCAAATTTTGGTAAAACAGATTGGGTCAGAATTTATCCATTCTGAATGGTCCCAACCCACAAATTAAAGTAATTACATCAGTGCAATACCTTTGACTTTAATGAAGAGGAGAACATGGGCAATACTATCCAAAATAAGCTTTAGCATTTACATGTATTATGTCCAGCAGCTGCCCAATTATCAAATAGTGCCAGCATAGCGTAGAAATAGACTGACCGAAAGAGGAAGGATGGCCTTGTGATTATGGCACTGGTCTGGATTCCTCAGGAGACCTTGGTTCAGTTTCTGGTTCTGCAACACTTCACTTCAATACCTGTGCCTCAGCTCCCCATTTATAAAATGCATCCCTCTCTCACAGGGGAGTTGGGAAAATAAATCTATTCTATTAACATGTATGAGAGTCTTAGATAAAATGTCATTCTAAGGAGCTATAGAAGGGCAGAGATAGGTATGTGAGTGCCATTGTATGTCATTGCTTCTGTGGCCTCTCTAATGGAAGGCCTGTAAAATAGTCTCTGTGTCGGTGTTGAGAGGAGCCAGGACGGGAGTGGAAAATTCCTGCCCTGTTCTCTCCCCTGTTGAATACAGGCTTTCTTGTTGTCAGAATTTGACCTTTTTTTTCCTACCTAGGTAGCAACTAGAACTACACTGCTAGCTATTTAGAAAATGCAAGGCTATTCTTATCAGCTCTGAGCTACGTGAAGAAAAATTTAATATTTGTAATGTTTATATAGAGATTTATCTCAGAGGCACTTCTCTCATATACATTATTTCCCGGTCCAATCTAATATTTGCTTGGAATCTTCCTTGTGTTCAATACTTTTTAGAACTGTAATAAATAATCCAATTCAATTTAAAAAATAATGTTTTCCTCCAAATTCTAATAATCCTATGATACAATCTGTCCCCAGTTATAGTAACATGTAGTAATTTCCTTTCCTTTTCAATTTCTTTTAAAGTTTTTTTTTTTTCAATTAATTTCTTTTTTGTAAGAGGCTCTTTTGTTCAAAGGATTTGGAATGGGATGGCAGGATCTTTTTGAATTCATAGTTTCATATCTTTTTTCAATTTCTTCATTTAATGTACTAAATATTACTCTTGTAAAATTATATATAGTTATTCATGGATATTATTGCTGGCCAACACACACTTTTCATTCATACATATAAAGTTAAATATAATAAGTGTCCTGATTGGTTTTTCTGTTTCATCATCTTGTGCAGCACACAGCAGAGGACTGTGTGGCGTGGTTGGTTCCTGCATTGTTTTAGATAGTTTAAATAGACATCCTATGTTCTTTTTATTAATGCATTGACCTTAGAGGATAAGGGGATACATGTCATATTTAGTAACATTGTTACCAAGCAGCCTAATGTCACTAAGATGTAGCGTTACTATATGGTCCCCAGCTCTGTCTTAAGATACGTCTGCACTGCAATTGGAGGTGTGACTGTAGCACATATAGACATACCTGAGCTAGTTTTAATCCAACTAGCTTGTGTACAAATAGCAATGAAGCCATGGCAATATGCAGTAGCCACCGCCCTATATATCCAGGCTCCCTGGCGGGTTTGTACTTGACTGCCTAGTTCGTACTGCAATCTTTGCTGTTGTGGCTTCACTGCTATTAGTATCTAGCTAGCAAGATTAAAGCTAGCTTGGGTATGTCTACATATGCTGCAATCACTCTTCTGTCTGCAATGTAGACATACCCTTAGTGTTGCACTATGTGTACTACAGACTGTAATCCACCAGGGCTCCAACATGCTGGAATAAATGCCTAACCTTGTGTCACTTTACGCTTTTTTTTTAAAGTTATAATTTATTTTTATACAAGCTTTTAAACTTTGTTTATTGCAAAAGTTAATGTTTTCAGTTTAGCACCATATAGAACAACTTTTATTTTCGGTGACTAGCTAGTTATTTGCACAAACCATTTTAATGGGCGTGAGATTGTGGAGAGGAGGAACTAAGTTTTGTTGGCAAGTGTGGATAATCAGAGGAAGCAGTGCAAATCATGCTCTTGTGTGATAAGGTGACTGGCCTCACAAGCAACTAGTACATGGTTTGAATGGAACCCCTTTTCCCATCTGAAGTCATCTCATTCCCCGAGCAGACTGCGCTAAGGGTAATATAAGGGCAGTTGATAATTAGAATTTTTTCAAGACTTGCTGTTGGTATATCCCATCTCTGGGGAAGTTATTATATTAACTAACCCTCCTGTGAATGGCACATGGCACTTCCATGCAGGAGAAGTGGCAGGCTGGATTCTAATACCTGTGATTTCTCCACGTAGCTCTCTGGTAGGCACTTGTTGTACCCACATTAACCATCACACATAGAACATGGCTCCTGTGTGTTTGGCTTTACAAATCGCTCTGTAGCTCCACAAATTGGTCCAAGATTGCTTTTGTCACACCTGGACCTTTGCAAGAATTTCTTCTGTGACATACAGAGAGCTACTCGGCCATTCTTTCAGACACTCTTTCCCCTTGTACCACATTTGCTTTGATACTCAGTTGTGGGCAAAAACTCAGGCCATGTAATTGCATCCATAATGGTCTAATGTAGGGCCATTCAGTGCTTTGAAATTTTGGTCTTAAGTGTCTCCATTTTTTCCCTGTGAATTAAATGTGTCACTTCTGTGGCACATATTCCCTGCTCAGCAGAGTTTGAGTGCCAGGTAAACATTGACACAGGTTTAATTGGGGTGGCTTAGGGAAATATTCTTTAGTCTGGTAATCATTTAAAGGATACGACTGATTCTTGCAATTTTAAAGAGAAAAGCACTGAGGATTTCTACATGAATTTAAAAACCTACATACAT
The DNA here is from genome assembly GCA_033296515.1 of Macrochelys suwanniensis. NCBI lineage: Eukaryota > Metazoa > Chordata > Testudines > Chelydridae > Macrochelys > Macrochelys suwanniensis. The sequence continues at coordinate 42,127,133 of CM065780.1, read as the reverse complement.
TGAGCTCAGATGGGGATCTGATGTCTTTTTTGGTCATTTTTTCTGTTATGACTGACTAGTGTTTCTTCTTAGTTCGGAGGCCAAATCATTTTCTACTAAATAACTAGTACTGCTACGTGATGTGATATTACCTGGTAGAAAACATGCTCAGCAAAACAACTTCCTAGAACAGTCGGTCATATTTTAACTCCCTGGAACAATCTTACTCTACAAAGTCAAACAACATTTTTTTTTCTTAATGCTTCTAAGTCAAACCTTTTCTTTTTTGCTGCTGTGGGAGACAGCTAGCAGACCAATAAACTGTTTTATGAAAATCCTTTTGTATCAGATTTTTTACTGGAATGTTTTTCTCTCTGTAATTAGGATTATTACTATGTTGTAAATCTATTATTATGCCAAGCATACTATTATTAAAGAATTATCAAACTATTATTATGTGATGATTGCTAGAATATGCTTTATAAAGTTAAGCAATGAGGCAAACTAGTATGTCTGTTGCTGTCATAAAAGCGCACACCCTCTCTAGATTGTATTACTGGGGATTAGGCCAAAGGATATTTTACCATGAAACGTCAGGTGTGCTTTTGTCATGCATCATAAAAGAAATAGTTCAAAATGCAATTAAGAAACCAGAATGGCTAATGTAATGAGATATTTAACTCCTTTTACCATGGAAGCCACCATGTTGAAGTTTCCTGATCAGTGTGATTCTGGGTAAAGAAGACGGCTTCCTCATACCTTCTCCAAACTTCAAGGTCCAGCCTTCTCCCAGACACTAAAACTTTTTTGTTCCATTAAATATATATATATATATGAATATTTTATTCATAACTTATCATTAGGACTGCAGATTAATCACAGTTAACTCACGCGATTCACTCCAAAAAGTTAACTCTGATTAAAAAAAATTAATCACGATTAATCACACTGTTAAACAATAGAATACGAATGGAAATGTATTACATATTGGGAGGCAGGGTGGCCTAGGGGGATAAAGCACTGTCCTGGGAAACAGGAGACTTGGGTTCTATTCCTAGCTTCACTGTTGGGGGGAGGGATAGCTCAGTGGTTTGAGCACTGGCCTGCTAAACCCAGGGTTGTGAGTTCAATCCTTGAGGGGGCCATTTAGGGATCTGGGGCAAAAATTGGGGATTGGTCCTGCTCTGAGCAGGGGGTTGGACTAGTTGACCTCCTAAGGTCCCTTCCAACCCTGATATTCTATGATATATTTTGATGTTTTTCTACATTTTCAAATATATTGATTTCTATTACAACACAATACAAAGTGTACAGTGCTCACTTTACATTATTATTTTTATTACAAATATTTGCACTGTAAAAATGATAAAAGAAATAGTATTTTTCAGTTCACCTCATACAAGTACGTAGTGCAATCTCTTTATCATGAAAGTATAATTTATGCATGTAGATTTTTTTGTTACATAACTGTACTCAAAAACAAAACAATGTAAAACTTTAGAGCCTACAAGTCCACTCAGTCCTACTACTTGTTCACCCAATTGCTAAGACAAACAAGTTTGTTTACATTTATGGGAGATACTTTTGACTGCTTCTTATTTACAATGTCACCTGAAAGTGAGAACAGGCATTGGCATGGCACTTTTGTAGCCAGTGTTACAAGATATTTATGTGCCAGCTATGCTAAACATTCATATGCCCCTTCATGCATTGGCCGCCATTCCAGATGACATGCTTCCATACTGATAATGCGCTTTTAAAAAATTGTGTGTTAATTAAATTTGTGACTGAACTCCTTGGGGAGAGAGAATTGTATGTCTCCTGTTCTGTTGTGCCCACATTGTGCTATGTTTTTCATGTTATAGCATTCTCGGATGATGATCTAGCACATGTTCATTTTAAGAACACTTTCACAGCAGATTTGACAAAATGCAAAGAAGGTACCAATGTGAGATTTTAAGGATAGCTACAGCACTTGACCCAAGGTTTAAGAATCTAAAGTGCCTTCCAAAATCTGAGAGGGACCAGGTGTGGAGCATGCTTTCAGATGTCTTAAAAGAACAACACTCAGATGCGGAAATTATAGAACCCGAACCACCAAAAAAGAAAATCAACCTTCTGCTGGTGGCATCTGATTCAGATGATGAAAATGAACATGCGCTGGTCCGCTCTGCTTTGGATAGTTATCAAGCAGAACCCGCCATCAGCATGGACGCATGTCCTCTGGAATGGTGCTTTAAGCATGAAGGGACATATGAATCTTTAGCGCATCTGGCACTTAAATATCTTGTGATGCCAGCTACAACAGTGCCATGCAAACGTCTGTTCTCACTCTCAGGTGACATTGTAAACAAGAAGCGGGCAGCATTATCTCCTGCAAATTGTAACCAAACTTGTTTGTCAGAGCGATTGGCTGAAGTAGGACTGAGTGGACTTGCAGGCTCTAAAGTTTTACATTGTTTTATTTTTGAATGCAGTTATTTTTTGTACATAATTTTACATTTGTAAGTTCAACTTTCTTGATAAAGAAGCTGCACTACAGTACTTGTATTGGTGAATTGAAATGTACTATTTATTTTGTTTTTTACAGTGCAAATATTTGCAATAAAAATATAAAGTGAGCACTATACACTTTGTATTCTGTGTTGTAATTGAAATCAATATATTTGAAAATGTAGAAAACAACCAAAAATATTTAAATAAATGATATTCTATCATTGTTTAACAGTGCGATTAATCACAATTTTTTTAATCGTGCAATTAATCACGATTAATATGTTAATAGCTTGACAGCCCTACTTATTATTTCTATTGTACTACTAGTGTGCATGTCACTTTACAGACAAAGAATAAAACAATGGGTAACATTTTCAAATCACCTAGCAGACAGACTTTTAAAGGTATTTAGACACCTTGTGGGATTTTCAAAAGCTTCTAGGCACCTAAAACTCATTGATTTTAATGTGTATTAAGCACTAGCTGTCACTGGATAATCCGATTTTCTGCCTAAGTACCTTTAAAAATCTGGCCTGAAGTGATTTAGATGCTTAAGTCCCACTGACTTTTAGTACAACTTAGGCTTCTGAGTGCTTAAGTTACTTTTGGGAATGAGACATAGGCTCCTAGAGTGGGATTCACAAAGTTATTTAGGTTTGAAATCCCATAGATTTCAATGGGAGTTGGGCAGCTAAATATCTTTGTGAATCTCACTCCTAGTCACTTGTCCTAGCTCTTAAGTGCTTTTGAAAATTTTACCCAAGATCCCTGGCTTACAAGGATTGGCTACCATGTTTATAGGCACCTTATACATTTTTAGGTAAAATGGTTTTACAATCTAAGTCCCTGTTGCATCAAGGGGAGCATATTGACCTGAGTGTGTGTATAATACAAAGCATTGAAATCCAGGTCATCTGCAGAAAGATTGGGAATAGGTCATGTTTAAGGTTTTCTATATTGATAAATTTCTCTGGGTGTACGTTTGACATTTTCATGAAATAGCACTGGAATTTATTATGATCAGTACTTTCACATGGAATACCACATTAATTCATAATGATTGATGGGATACTTAAAATAAAGTGGTAACCTTTTCATATGGTGACTAGGTGACCCAGCATCCACTTCATTAGTAATATTCCTTGTACTGCATTTATGTAGATGAAGAAGAAAAAAATCAGTAGGCTACTTCACTCCACATTATGATGAGTAAAGTCGGCATTAAACTAGGTTCTACACCATGCAAAGCATAGCCCTGCTTTAATTCAGTGTTGTACAATATTTGATTCTATTTTTTGAAAGATGTAGTGCACTAGAAATAGCCAGAATGAAATGAGCCACTCATGATTAAAAGTACACCATAATTCCTCTTTCAATGTTTAAAGGAGTGCTGCTTGTATCTCTCATTGTCAGAAATGACTATGTAATTTTGCTTTAACGAGTGAGTGGTGGATCCTGGTAACATGATTCAAATAACATTCTGGTTAAATACTCATGAAGCAAAACTAAAGCCCTTAGGCCACTGAAAATGGTACTTTAGAACAAAGGTTATTTGCAAAGGTCTGATTTTTAATATTTAGAAACTGCAGAAAGTGAAAAAGGAAAACATTCCCAACTGTAAATTACTTGGTTATTTGAACGCTATAGGTGTCAGATGCCAGAGTTACATTTAGTATTTGTACTATGACAACTATTACTCATACTAGAAATAAGCCTGAACCAACACTCTGGATATAAGCAAGTAGCAAACTTTGGGAAAGTTCGATTCTGGATCCAGTCAGTGCAGCTCAAGCACATCTCTGATTCTTACCAGTTCTACTATTTTGAGATATATAGATATATATAAAACCCTTGTGATTCAAATTTGTATGAGATATATATAAAGAGGGTCACATTTTGCTCAGAGTCCCCTGTGTGCTTATGCACTCCATATTGCAGTAGAGATTTGATTAAAAAGAAATGCTTTAAAATGGCTGTTACGCTAATACATTGGGCCATTGCACAAGTTAATGTGTTGAAAAGTAGTCCACTTTGGCTTCCGTCAAGAGAGGCATGTGTAGAACAGAATGAACCGTGGCATGAGACACCTTTTAAAAAGAAAAACCTTTCCAATTTTGGGGGTCATAAGGTGTTTTTTAACCAGGAAAGGGGGTGAGAGGAGGGAAAATAAGGTGTTTGCTTCTGAACTAAATAAATCAAATATATATCTTCAGCGAGGTTCTGCTTTACATCAAAAAGTTTGGAGATTTGCATCAGAAGCTTGGATGTTACACAAAACTTCTTGGGTCTGGAAACTGGTCTGAAAGTCTTGCAACAATAAGCATTAGTACAAGAGTGCCAGCATTTCCTGACTTGAGCTGGCCTCATTCTTCTGGTATTTGTTGTTTTGGTCCTTCCTGAAATCAGGAGTGGAAGTAGCACAGGTGATTTTTATTTCTTTTAATTTGAAACTGAACTTTTTCAAACTTTAAAAAAAAGTGGAAGGACAAATTCTGCTGCTTTTGATATAACTGCAACCTCAAGAATGTGACCTACAAAGTTGTAAGCCTGTTCTAGCTTTATCTAAACTGGTTCATCCTATCGCTGTATATTAACTAGAGCTGGGTCTCAGCTGCAAAGTTCAGATCCAGATTTGATCTTACCCCAGTGCTGATTTGGAACCATATTTTTGGTTCAGGACCAGCTCTATCTTTTAACACTTTCATCTTGGTTCACTGAGTCACTCCTTCCAAATTTACCACCTGAGTGGGGGTGAGAAACTAGAATCTTATCTCCTAGGCCATTATTTCAAGCACTGGCCCACATAACTTCCTGGACTCTGCCCTGCTAATAGCAAAACAGCAAATCCAATCAGAAGTTTATTAGTGTCTCAAGGGGCATGGGATTGCTACAGAACTTGGTATTCCTTGAGTAAATTGCTATAAAAGATCCTCCAGGGGGTGGTGGTGTAGCTCTGTTGGTCCCTGGATATTAGACAGAGAAGGTGGGTGAGGTGATATCTTTTATTGGACCAACTTCTATTGATGTGAGGGACAAGCTTTGGAGTTTACACAGAGCTCTTCTTCTTTATTGGTCTACAGAAGTTGGTCCAGTAAAAGATATTGCATCACCCACCTTGTGTGTCTAATAAAAGATTCTGTCAGCTGTTACAGCTTCTCTGTGGGATGTGATAAGACACAGCTCCAGAAGGGAAATTTTTTCCTGTTGAATATGGGAGCCAAATTATTTTGGATTTGGCCTACTCAGTTCTTTACTGAAGACCTAATTTAAATAATTACCCGCTGGTCCAATCCAATATTGAGAAATTCATATAATCCATGGCATAATCATGCATCCAGCCGTTTCTTTCTAGATGATCACAATGGTCCCTTCTGACCTTGGAATCTCTGAATCTTACTGTTATGTCTTATAGCCTTTGATCTTTTACTGTCTTTTTCTAGCTTCCATGAACTACCTCTATATATTCACCTTACCGTTCAAGAGTCATCTTCACAAACCCCAGTGGAAGTCCCTATTAGTTAGAAAAAAAAGTAAACAAAAGCTTAACTAATCAACTGTTAACAATCAGTACCAGATTACACTAATGCAGTTTGAAAACCAAATAAGGAAAGGGGGGGGGGGGACCCTTAACAATTCATGAAGTAGGTACTAAATCTTGCTGACAGAAGATAAACTTCTTCAGCTCTGAGGCATTGAAAGTGATGTTGATCTATATAGCTGCAGATGTGGCTCCAGGGTGCAATCTGTCCAGCTGCTCAATATCAGCACTGCCACATGGGCACTGCAACAGGGAAGATAAATAATAAACCTCTTAGTCAAGGAGATAAATACAATCGGCTGCTGTTAGTTTTTACACCAAAAGCCTGCTGCTTCCCATTGTTAGGGAGAGAAAGTGCTACTGAGAGGTATCTAATGAACAGAGAGAAAAGAAGAAAGGATTTTCATGTTAATGCTCCCATTTTAGGCAAGCAAGTGTGGCTTTTGAAATTCAGTGAAGAAATATTGTATAGAATTCACATTGCAGTCAATTTCAAATGCCATAGAACATCCTAAAAATCAGGGCTAGGTGGATAGTTTGAGTACCTATCCAAGGTGGCCTAAACTAGTAGCATTTGAGACTGCTGCCTCCAACCTGAATGTTGTGAACTCATTTTGATAGACAAAGGGTTACTATTTGTGTCATGATGTAATGGGCTTCTCATGTTGCACTGTGAGCTCAGAAGAATCCTGCATGCTTGGACACTAGTCCTGGAATGCTGAGAGAAGGGGACTGGTTGTGTGCTCATTTTACACCATTGGAATTCAAGAGTAATCCCAGTAAGATCAGTAGAGCTACACTGAGGAAGCTATACAGTGAAAGGGGAATCAGGCCCAAGCAGTTCAGTCTGGGGCTTTGTTTTGGAGAAAGGTTATGGTCCGCAGCAGATCCGAAAGGCAACCATTGGCAGGTTCACCCATCTTTTGTTAAAATTATCTTTAAATACACTGACAAGTCAAAACGAGTACAGGTTCTTACATGATATTTTGCAGACGACAGCTCCATGTCAGTACAAATTTTACCTGCCCCGTGCAAATTTATATCAGATGCCAAGTGCTTGAGTCATCAGTTATAATTCCATCCAGAAGTTAATTGGTAACGTATTTTGTCATTCCCCACAACTCTCATTTTGATTTTAAAAAAATTAGGTGATTTTTCTTTTTGAAAGGATTAGAAATTTCTCAGCATGGCTTTTGCATCCTGTGATCCACAGCACCTCATTCATGAACTCTTTTTGCCTACTTATAGGTGATCAATTTCAATAGATTAGTGAGGTGCAGCAAAAGGTATTACAATAGTTTCCCTTAATTTTATCTGGTGGGAAACTGCTGGTCCAAAGTTATCAAGAAGTCCCTGAGTGTGGGCTTTTAAAAAATTAATAATAGAAGAAAATTAAATCATCTTGCAGGCAGGTGGAAGGACACTGCCTGCAGGACTGTGTTTTCCAATGGCATCCAGTGAGATAATGAGTCCATGTCTATGGAAATTGATTCATTAATATTTCATTAACTCTGCTTCAGTACAATTCATGAACTGCTCCTAGAAATTCAATAAGTGAATTCAGTGAATCACGGAGCTTAACAAATTTGGAGCAAAAAGTAAAAATACTGGGAGATGGTAAATACCAATGGAATTGGCTGCCTACACTGAGCCTTAGCAACAACACAGTGTTGTTAAACTTAAACTAAATCCAAACACAATAGCCACAACAAAGCTTAATGCAGCCACAGACCTGTAAAATGACGCTGAAGTAGAGAAACATGGAACTAGTTATGAGCCTGAAATAAACCTCAGTTCCAAACACTCCTGGACTTTGGGTTGTTTGAAATTAGCACCCTCTGATAGCCATGATCGTCAAATGAAAGAACTCCTCCATCAAACTCTACTCAGTAGAGAGGGAAAACTTATGGGACTTAACATAGAGAAAATACAAAGAAAGGCCCAGGATAGACAAAGATGGGAGCGTATCCTGATCACTGGAACTGAAGTCAGAGGGACCATGGTTCCTGGAGGGATTGTTATTGAAGAGATACCAGGGAAATAGAGAAGGGGTGGACAGCCACATGGACACAGAAGTGCACAGGGTTTAATAAAGTTCCATTTGTTCAACCTAACTTACATTCAACTTCTCTTTTTGTGAATGAAACAGGGGGAACCTTGTTTGGGCCCTAAGTGACTTCTTACGCCATGGGAATGAGTTAGACTGTCTTTATAATGAGACTCTGATATGTACTATCCAAACTTTGGCACGTGCAGATCCAGATCAGAGTGCAAATTTCATGGCATGACTCCCTATATGTAAATGTGTGGGAAATAGAAGTTTTACCACATATACAATGGAAGTTATTTGTGCTTCAGAATCTTATTGTATACCCAGAGGATGTGGGACAAATGTGAACATACAAAACAGCTGGAAAGGAGACATAGCCATTGAATGGTGCATAGCTGAGATTTGGTCAAAAACATAACTGTACAAGTAGCTCAATTTACTACACAGCATATGCATCAAGAAGGGCTGATTAGGAAAACAGATTCAAATTACCTTGTTGGCTAAGTAATTGGTCTTCGGGTGTCCCTAAAAAGGAAACCATAAATTTTATTTTCATTTGGTATCAGTGTCTCTTAGCCCATGTCTAACTAACCTGTATTGATGTCTTTTAATTAAACCACGCTTGATATGCTTACACTGTAGTGGTGCATACTGAGTGTGCATGCTAGGAATTCCAGATAAAGTAATTATGCTATTTGTCACTGTCATGATTAATGTGTGACAGCTGTTATGACAGCTGTGCCACTGTTTTGTCACAACACTATGTTCATCCATAACAAAATTAGCTGTCTCGCTCCAAGGTACACACTTGCTGCTATTTCCTTAAGAAGTCAACAATGAAGAAGACTGAGACGGAATATTACATGAACTCTGTGACAAATAAGAAAAATGGCATCTTTATTTTTTTTCCTTTAAATGAATATATAGACTGCCTGCATTGGGAATGCAGATAGCTCACATTTAGTAAACAAGCTGTCACACTGAGCCAATCCCCCACTAATCTAACTAACAAGGTCTCTGTATGTGAAGGGATTGCTTCATAATTTGAATTTACCTTGTCAGGCCAGGCTTTAGATGTAACTCAAATTAGCACTGGCTGTAACTTTCCTGTCTGTCAGGGTGGCAAACAGCAAAAAAAGTATATAACAGAAGCAGAGGAGCACATCATCCCCTCCTTTAATAGCCAATCAAGAAGAACACAATAAATAACTTTCCAGGCATTTCCACCCACCCCCATCCCCAAACATACAAACACATGAATCTCTACTGGGTTTAAGCTAATTCAAAATTGAGACTTAAATCATCAAATTAAATGCTGTTATTAATGTTAACTAATATCATTTCTTATGGAGCCTTGAAACTGCGCTATAAAAATCATAAAAGACTGATGTGAAGAGACAGATGACTACAATAATAGCATAATTTCATCATTCTCTAGGTTTGGGTGAAGTGCTTACTGTGGATTTCTTTAAAAACAGAAGAACAGGCTTTGATTTCTGTTTGGCATGAAAAATAAATACTGAAACATCAAGACTCTCAGCGCCAGACACGCACATTTATGTTTATAGGAGTGTGTATATTTAATAATAAGAGCCACCCACTTCTAATTAATCAACTTATTAGGAAATGTTAATATCTGCATTAATTGTACCTTCTTTTCCCCAGGATTCAGTTCAAATAAGAGACATGTGGTGCCTCTTGTTGCCCCAGCCCACTCACAAACCCGGAGGAAGAATATGCACAGTGTTAATTATATTTTATCACATGCCTAAGATAAAGGGGACTAACTCAATTACCGTTATCACCAGACATTTTAGGTCAGAAATCATAGGCAGCCAGCACTGCTGTTCACAGCTCAGTATTTAGATCTCAGCCAAAGTGGAATATTTAGAACAAACAGTTAAAAAGCATCTTTATTTCTAATTGATGAGAGATGATGCATCAGAGACTTCCTGAATCAGTCCAAGGATGTATTTGATGCACAGCCACTTCTGTTGCAAAGGATCATTCCAGGAGCATGCAAACAAAATGCTTTTTTAATTAAAAAAATTATCTTGAATAAATAAAAGGTAAACTGCAACCTTTGCATTTCTCTGCAGTTTGTTTCACTCTTTTTCTTGGCTATATAGGCGAGATTGGTGCGGCATGTTTGTGCCAGCAATGTGGTGTACAGGGAAATACAATGAACACTTTCTTTAGATGATGAGTGATAGTGCAGAAATTAAAACATAAAAACATGGATAATACTAAACTCCCACAAACACTATCTGCAGGTATTTCCTATGGGAAGGTCTAGATTCATGGGACTGAAAACACTCTATAAGGAAGCCCCAACTCTTTAGGCTCACTGCAACATTAGCTGAGATTAATCACCAAGATGTTACAATTTCCCAATTAGGAAGGGATGCTGGATTTTATACAGGTGGAGCTCTGCCTCTTATCAAGCCTAAATAGGAAGTTTTCCTTTTCCTGTTAAGAAAGTCCATGTGTTTAGGTGTTGGTGTAGAAATTGCAGAGTCAGGTTCTTCCTTTAGTGAAAACTTCCCCACAAGTGAGTATGAATCTGGAGAATTTTTCAGCTCTGTTAATTAATAAAAGTCTAGTGTTTCTCTCCAAATAATGGATATGGACAGTAGAAAATGTGCTACAGCAGCATAACCTGCCCTGATCTGCTATTAATACCATTGAAGGATGCAAGAACAGCTTCCTTAAAAGCAAGCACAGCCCTAAGATATATGTTCCAATTTTATAAAGCCAAACAAGCCTCAGTATTACTGAGCAGTATTAGTCATTCTTAGTCATAGGGAGGTTACAAAGAGCTTCTTCTCTAAAGTTCTTCCTCTATAGCTTTGGACTGGAAAATTAATTTGGTCTGAAAATTGCCAGGAAATATTTCTGCAAGCACAGTTCTGAGTTGAAGTTAATTAAAAATTACCCTGGCTTGGAATTTTGACTTTTGTATAATGAATGTTGTGTCCCAATGTGGTTTGTGACTCTCTATTCCTTTTATGAACTTTCCATATAGTTCAGTTTGTTTCACAGCTCACAAGCTGTTTATGATTGAAGAAACTACCATATACTAGATTAATGGGGTTTTTGTTGTTGTTGTGAATAGCGTTAGGTTACATCCTGCTCCTACTGATTCCAGTTAGGGTTTGTTTATTCCCACTGAAGTCAATAGAAACAGGGTGTGTTTGTGAGTATTTTCCTTTCTCTTGGCTGGTTGCAGCTTATAAGGAACATAATGATCCTGCTAAATCTGAGAACTAACAGAAGTTGTATTTTAGCTCACATGGTGGAGGCAGTTGTTTCCTTGAGTTGTAGGCCCAGCTCTTCCAGTCTGTGTGGCTTGTCATGCAGAGGCAGTGGCCTCCCCAGAGTGAAGCTTGCAACCAGGAACTCAAAGTAAAGTTGATTCGAGCTCTTTGAAACTATAATATAAACAGATGACTGGGTAAGTCTCTTTCTCACAAAGATTGGATATAGGAATACCTGCAGTACAATGCAAGGTCGTGTATCTAGGAACAATGCGAGCAATATTTACAGGGTGGTGGCTTGGTCGAATGGGATGGTTTGTATCCTGGAATACAATGATGCTGAAAAGGTCTTGCTAATAATTATCATCTGACTGTGCATTCCTAGTTTGATACATTTGCAAAGGGGCTAATGTGATCTTTGGATGAATAAACATAGCCATAATGAGTAGGGAGGTGATGTTACCTCTGTATAGGGCATTGGAGAGACCACTACTGGAATAGTGTGTCCAGTGCTGGTGTCATTTTAAAAAGAGTTGAAAAATTGTAGAGGGTACCGAGAAGAGCTACAAGAATGATAAGTGATCTGGGATACATGGCTTACAATAAGCAGCTAAAAAAGAGCTCAGGTTATTTAATGTTGTGTGATGACTTAATCGTGGTTGCCTTTTAACCTTACACCACGGTATAATTACCTACATAAGGAAAAGATAGCCCAGGTCTTTTTAATCTAGCAGGCAAAGACATAAGGTAAGATCCAGCTGGAAACTGGAGTCAGCAAAAGTCAAACTGGAAATAAGACATTTTGGAGCATCATTGTCATTAACTTTTGGAATAAATTATCATGGGGTGTGGTAAATTCTCCATCAGTTAGAATCTTTAAATCCAGATGTAATTTTTTTTCTAAACGACGAGCGTTGGTTCCTACACAAGTTATTGGGCTAGATTCAGGAATGCTATGGCTTGTGTCATGCAGGTGGTCAGACTATGTGATAATAATGACCCGTCTGGTCAGAAAATCTATGACTCTTACTAAAATGGTATGTACCTTTGTGATAGAACTCAGATACTGGCAGGGCTAATTTTTCTAACTAGCAAGAAAATTACACTGTTACAGTGATTTGTACACCGGAAATTCTTCTTTCCATGTATGTTTGAGTTCCCCTTTCTCTTTTACACTAAACCAGGGTTGTCCATATTGTAAACTACAAAAGGTTTGCCAATCCAGCTTTTCTCAAAGTACTGGCATTTGGGTTTGAACCATTTCTGGTTTTAATCACCTTCTACATCTGAAGTTCTTTGTATATGTTTTACTTAGAATGTGCCAAGCATATGCCGTGCTGCCAAGCAGAGCTCTTTGGACATCCAGTGTGAACAACATCAGGACCACTAACAAGATCTGACAAAGTGGAGGTAGTTCTTTGACACGATAAAATGAAGTCAAACTTTCTCCTGACTCTTGAGATGCCAGTGAAACTTCTTCCCATGTTGCTGCTGAAGATCAGGTAAGGTGTTTTACATCTTACATACATTTCTCTTTTTTGTACTGTATATGTTTAAAGGGAAATGAAAGGTATCCCTCTCCTCATGAAATAAAGGGAAATGAATCCCTCTCCCCACTCCTCCCGTAGGTAGACATCCTCAAATGGCAACAGAATGCTGGCACCTGAACTCATGTTATAGTAAATGTATTTTCTGATGGGTGGCATGCAGCCAGCATATTCCTCCTGCCAAACAAAAAAACAATGGGAAAGACAAGATGCATGAGGCTTGTGAGCTTAAGTCAGTTGTCTAGGAGCAAAACGCCAAGCATCAAAAAGTTTAATAGCTGCTGAGATTATGTTAAATGGAAGGACTGAGTCAACTGATTCTCTCATATTAAACCAGTGTTGCTGTGCTTACAAACTATACTGGTAACTTTGTGCATGGGTGGGACCAGATGGATTCTAAAGAATTACAAGCATATAATAAAATATTAATGGCTCAAGCCCAGATAATGAGTATTGAAGAAAGTAGAGTATAAACATTAAAAGTTAAAGGTTTTAGAAGTACAAGATGTCTAGCAGACAGTGAAATCAGATGATTTCACTAACAGTAATGACAGGAAAATCAGAGACAAGAGAAAAGGAAAGAACAGAGACAAACAATTACTTGCAGCTATCTTTTTACAACGGTTAAAAGGCAGACATTTGTCCCATTTGTCGATCAGATTTCTAGGCATGAGTGGAAAAGAACTTGAAAGTATGTAGATAATAGTAGAACTAGTGGCATGAATAAAATATAGTTAAACAGATAAGTTGCTGACCCCTCCCACCCATAAAAATAAGAAAAAGAGAAAAGCATTAAAGAGATTGGAAAAAATTTTAGTAGACATGTTTATAAACTTAAGTTGCACCAAAAAGGATGTGAGAGGGTTTAGTTTAGACTGCAGATATTATTACTGTTTAATAAACTATGGACTAATGGTTTCCATCCAATTTCTGTCTCCACTTACTGAAATTTGGACCCAGACCTGCATTGCACAAAGTCCTAAAATAGCTCATAACATGCAATGTGTATTTGAGGTTGAAAGAAACCTAGAAGAGCGAAACCCAGAATAGGATAACTTTTAGTTCATCTGTAGAGCTGCTTTCAAGACCCATGAGGATCTTAATTCAAGCTGAACATTTAGCATGCACATACCATCTCCAGGCATTAGATGGAGGATTCTGATACTTAGCAAAGGCTGCTCTAGTACCTGACCACTAATTGGAAGACACATGAGTTGTGATGAAATTGCATCAGTTCCCAGAAAGAGAATGGGTTTAAAGAAGATATGCAAAGAATGACTTCAAACTGAGACTGTAACTAATGAAATCCATTCTGGTGTCTGCCCACATGTCAGAAAACAATAGCATATAGCTCTGCTTGGGTAGGGGAAGAAACTAGATTTGGCTTATTCAAAAAAGTAGAATTGTGTAATTTCTGGTCCTAGAAAATGCATTGCTTTCATCCTCAGCAATGACCATTTAAGGATTATCTGCATGGTGTTAAATAGCATGAGATCATATTTCACATTCATATGCTTTGCATGGTTTAGAGCCTTGGAAGATGTGGTCAGAATTCATGGCTTAAATAAGTCAGTAGGCAAAATGGAGCTTACACATTCTGCATAATCACCAATCAGAACCAGGTTCTGTGCATCAGCTCCATAGGGGAGCAAAGGTAGAAGCCACTGGTGAGGGAGGGATTCTCCTGCAAATCATGGAAGATGGCAGCACTGGTGAGGGAGGAAGCCTGGGCAAGCATGTTGCTGCCCATCAATCATACAGAGAAAGAAATGAAGCTGGGAGGTTGTGATTGTCATTGGGGTACAGGGAAACTACTGTTTCCTGCTCTTGTGCCTGATTGGAGGGTTGCTGTATGGGAGCACTGTGGATGTAGAGTAACTCTCACTGAGGTTCGAGAGAGGTCATTTTGTTTTGCTTTCAGCAGAGGCTGTTGCTCCCTCCCATTCCTCCTTTAAACCATGACCAGCGTTGTATAAAGAAACTGTTTGGGTTTTTTTGAGATTTCACTGACAGTTCAAGGTTTCAGTCAAACAAAATAATGTAAACTTCCTCTCATTCTGTATTGACGATCTAGCCTGATCCTGGCTGTGGCTAAACTTGGAGGGTTTCTGCACATGCCTTATTCTTATCAAACTGTTAAATACTTGTATAATTAGCCTTCTCCTACTGACATAGGAATTTGATTCAAGGGCAGAAAAGTGGCATGCAACAGTCTTGAATATACTCACTGTATTCTATAGGCAGATGGACTTGTTCGGGCAGAAAATCTTCACTTTCAAGAATTGCAGCTCTGCTATTTTGCCAATATTCATGTTTTAGTTTTTGGTTTAGTTTCTCTTACTCATTTAAAAAAAATCAGGGCTTGATTAGAACTGGTATTACCTTTCCATAATATTTGGTGTGTTTGTCTCGGTCTCTCTCTGTTTCTCTCTCTCAATGCATAAATATGCTTATCTAGTCTCATTTTACCTTGAATGTAACACATTAGATTCCATCCCTGCAAACACTTCTGTGTTTCCATTTATGCTATTGCAGTCAATGGAACTACTCGTTCCATTGAGTTGTGTAAGTGCTGTGCTGAATCATACCTTAGTTTGCTCAATAATGTTTTTAAATAAAATGTTGCCATCATATGATAGTGAAAGAAGTAAAAAAATAGTCAGCTACAGAATTTAATTCCTTCACATTTAATTTTTTTTCATTTTCAAAAAGGTTTCTAAATATGAACATGTAAATTAGAATATTGTCTCACCTTTGCACCAATCTATCAGTGATCCATACTTGGAGGCATATGAGAAAGATGACCCAAAAGTTCCAGATAAGCTAAACCGTAATAAGTCTCCAGGACCTGATGGTATTCACTCAAGAGTTCTGAAGGATCTCAAATGTGAAATTGCAGGACTACTAACTGTCATCTGTAACCTATTATTTAAATCAACTTCTGTACCAAATGACTGGAGGATAGCTAACGTAATGCCAATTTTTAAAAAGGGCTCCAAAGGTGACCCTAGCAACTACAGGCCAGTAAGCCTCACTTCAGTACTGGGCAAACTGGTTGAAACTATCGTAAAGAACAAAATTGTCAGACACATAGATGAACATAATTTGTTGGGAAATAGTCAACATGATTTTTGTAAAAGGAAATCATGCCTCACCGTTCTACTAGAATTCTTCGAGGGGGTCAACAAGCATGTGGACAAAGAAGATCCAGTGGATATAGTGTACTTAGATTTTCAGAAAGCCTTTGACAAGGTCCCTCACCAAAGGCTCTTAAGCAAAGTAAGCAGTCATGGGAAAAGAGGGAAGGTTCTCTCATGGATTGGTAACTGGTTAAAAGATAGGAAACAAACGGTAGGAATAAATGGTTAATTTTCAGAATGGAGAGAGGTACATAGTGGTGTCCCCCAAGGATCTGTACTCGGCCCAGTCCTATTTAACATATTCATAAACTATCTGGAAAAAGGGGTAAATAGTGAGGTGACAAAATTTGCAGATGATACAAAACTACTCAAGATAGTTCAGTCCCAGGCAGACTGCGAAGAGCTACAAAAGGATCTCACAAAACTGGGTGACTGGGCAACAAAATGGCAGATGAAATTTAATGTTGATAAATGCAATGTAATGCATATTGGAAAACATAATCCTAATATACATATACAATGATGGGGTCTAAATTAGCTGTTACCACTCAAGAAAGAGGTCTTGGAGTCATTGTGGATAGTTCTCTGAAATCATCCACTCAATGTGCAGTGGCAGTCAAAAAAGTGAACAAAATGTTGGGAATCCTCAAGAAAGGGATAGATAATAAGACCGGAAAATATCATATTGCCTCTATAGAAATCCATGGTATGCCCACACCTTGAATACAGCATGCAGATGGGGTCGCCCGATCTCAAAAAATATATATATATATATTGGAATTGGAAAAGGTTCAGAAAAGGGCAACAAAATTGATGAGGGGTATAGAACGGCTTCCGTATAAGGAAAGATTAATAAGACCGGGACTTTTCAGCTTGGAAAAGAGGCGCCTAAGAGGGGATATGATAGAGGTGTATAAAATCACGAGTGGTATAGAAAAAGTAAATAAGAAAGTGTTATTTACTCCTTCTCATGATACAAGAACAAGGGGCCACCAAATGAAATTAATAGGTAGCAGGTTTAAAACAAACACAAGAAAGTATTTTTTCACGCAACGCACTGTGAACCTCTGGAACTCCTTGCTAGAGGGTGTAGTGAAGGCCAATACTATAATGGGGTTCAAAAGGGAGCTAGATAGATTCATGGAAGATAGGTCCATCAATGGCTATTAGCCAGGATGGGCAGGAATGGTGTCCCTAGCCTCTGTTTGCCAGAAGCGGGATTGGGTGACAGGGCATAGATCACTTGATGATAACCTGTCTGTTCATTCCCTCTGGGGCACCTGCCATTGGTCACTGTCAGAGGACAGGATACTGGGCTTGATGGACCTTTGGTCTGACCCAGTATGGCCGTTCTTACATTCAGAAAGACCTGGAGAATAGGGAATGGAGCTGAGAGTAACTTTTGGGGTCTGGCTTTTGATGGGGAAAAAATAGAGAATTTCAGCTAAATGTTGTCAAATTTGCTGTCACGTGAAAGTTATTTGTGTAAGTAAGTATTGTTGGTTAAAACATCACCAAAAAGCACCACATGACCATGCTCTTAATCTTCTCACACATCATAAATTAGATTGAAAAAACAGTTAGTAGGCAGTGGCCATGGGATGACCTGACAGATCTTTGTGAAAACCAACAACAAAAGGCCTTTCTGCAAGGCCATGATGCAAGAAATAAGATTAACATGATTCCCTTGTTGTACTTCCCCTCCAACAATTTTCAAAAACCAAACCTAACCTGAACTTGGAACAAGGACAGGAATATTTAGCTTTTACATCTCCCAATGCATTGCTGTAAAACTATCAATGTGGCAATTAGACCTTAGGTGCTGCCTTTTCTGATTATCCACTGTTGTTTTTAAATAGCTGGCTTGACAAATTAGCAAACATACAAAAAGATCATAGTCCTGGACAACACCCCTCTTTCTTATTATTTTAAGTTAGTTTTGCTTAACTGTACAGCCTTGCAGAGAATAACAAAATAATTGCAGAGTGATATCCCAACAATGAGATGCCATGATTCCAAATAATCCATCACACATTGATGCAATACTCTACTGCTAGCATCACATTGCAGTGGCAGGACATTGTACCATCATTAAACTGTGTCTGGAATTCCACACAATCCAGTCTCTTAGCCCGCTCCTTCCTCATGCCTGACAGGATGCGTGAAAAGGAAGCCTGGCAGCTTCTAGTCCATTAGTTTGTCATTGCCTGTACCGCATTGTGTGTGTCAGAGACTATCAGGAGTGCACAGCTTACTCTGCCTATGGATGTTCTGATCGAATCTGTGAACTCTAAAAGAACTGGAGACAATAAACCATTGCACAATGTGTGTGTGTAATAGGCATTTCAAGTCTTGTCCAACTACTTTATTTAGGAATGTTTTGCTGATTACTTACCAAACTACAGTGAATACTGTGAGTACTGCTATTCACCAGCATTGTTCTGGGCACCTTAGTTGACAGGTCCTGCTAATTTTTATCACCATCGTCTTCTATTGAACAACTCTGTGATATGTTGTGAAATCCTGATGACTGGCAAGTGTAGATCAGGTCTCCCACTCCCATGAGTATTGCTTTAAAATCCTATGTATAGTACCTGCTAAATATATTGATCAGATTAGGTAAGAAATAATCCCAGACATTAGCAGGGCTCCCTGTCTACTAATCCAATAGTAATCCAATCTAATGATGCATCCGACGAAGCGGGTATTCACCCACGAAAGCCTATGCTCCAATATGTCAGTTAGTCTATAAGGTGCCACAGGACTCTCTCATTTCTACAGATCCAGACTAACACGGCTACCCCTCTGATACTTAATCCAATAGGTTTCTACACATATGCACCGAAAGGAAGAGAAGTATTTAGCAATCACAGTCTCCATCTATAACTGTGAGAGTGTGCCCTATTGGGATGTATTTTCATTCTGCTTCATATAATACCTTTTCCCTAGCCACCAAAACCTATGTAGAAAGGACTACAAGAACATCACTTTCTGCTATATGGCCAGCTTTCTGCCATAGCAATTTTTTTTGTCCAGTCAGGTTACAAGAACTTTCCTTCACTGGGTTATCACACACGGCACCACCACAGGTTGCTTTACTGCTTTGTCAATGGCAGCCAGTCAGAAACTGATGTAAATCAAATCTAAGTCAGCATCGGGAATGTTACACAACACTTGCTTCCAAGTTTTACTTTAATACCTGAGGTTTTGTGTTACTGATATTAAATAAAAATTCTTTGCAATGAATTTTAAATGAAGCAAAAGCTCTCACCAGAGATTTGTTAAAAGCAGACTAACAGTTGTTCTCTTTTTTTTTTTTCATCCTTTTTAGTAGAAGGGCTTTAAATTATATATTAACCAAAAAGGTAAACAGAATAAAATGGGCAATTAAATATTAATGGAAGATGTAGTGGAATTGTCCTGTGCAGCACTTAAAACGGCCTGAAAGATTGAGCTGTGAATTGCTCTCCCCTAGGTATTGAAATATTCATCAGTTCTATTTAATAAATGTTCGTATTCGTAGCCACTCATGTTTACACTACAGCACTTGCAGGAGAGTGCTTACTAAAGAAAACATTTTAATGGAAGGTGAACTTTCCTGTACAGTGAGTCACCTTAAATTATACAGAGTATGGAGCAGAGGAGACAGAGAAATCTCTGAATTGACAAATGAGAAGGCTGCATAACTTAAGAGCATCTTTTGTTAAAAGAACTATTAGTGACTGGGAAAAGGGCCTTATGGTTCCAAGACTATTTTGAAGCTTTTAAAAATTCATTTTGTTTGCATTTTAAAAAAATTTAACCGTTCCTGCCTGTGCTGAAGTTGTTTTCTGTGATGACTTAGGCTAGATGTGATTACTGTAAAACCCATCTGCCTGATCGGAAGGAAGGGGGACATGAGCAGAATAGAACTTGCATCACCAATTAATTAAACAATTGAAGTAAAAGAAGTTCTTCAGGTGACACAGCACAGGCTCAGTTTGCTTATACAGCGTGTTCAACTGTATTAAAATATTCATTACCAACCATATTGGGTTAATTCATGACCACGCCAGTGACTAAGAAATAACAATGCTTCATGCTGATATAGAAACGAGTAAGCATCCAATGATCTCAAAATACTTTATGAACATTAAGGACTCAAACACAGTCCTGCACCGGGGGTGCTAGGAGGCTGTGTTTGCGTTTGGGGAGCACCTGGAGAGAATTTCCTCCCACAGCTCCTGGATACACAGAACCTATGCATTCCCTGATATACACTTACTACCTTCAAACAGCTAACTGCCTCTGTTTCCTGGTATGTTTGGAAAGAGGATGGTGGAGAAAGCCATATTCTCCCTATCTTTTCCATGCTCCTGAGAGGATAGGCATGGATCAGCCCTCATGCTCTCCCAAATGACTGCAGTTCTGCCTGGCCTTTACTTTAGGTATGTAAGGTGGAGGGGGGAGGGTGGGCAAGAGAGGGGGAGATTTCAAAATTTTACAGCAGTTTCTTCTGAGCTGTGAAAGCCAAAGTGCTTATAGTGAACCTGATTTTCAAAAGGGCAGAAACCCTGAGCCATGCATAAAAGTACATGGCTAAGGGGTACTATGTGTACAGCTGTGAGCTTCATTTGTGCAATTATCATGACTACATGCACGAATCAACTGGCAATGTACATGTGCAATGATGATTACCAAGGGTGCAAATGGGCACACAGATGGTGTGCCCAGGGGCATGGTCCAGAGCTGCGTCCCTTTTGTAAATCAGTCCAAGGGTGAAGTTGACTAGAAACAACGACTGTGGGCATTCGGTTGGCTATATCAATAGCTACAGTATTGGGAAATCAGTTTGCATAAATTGGTCTAAAACTTCACTTAAAATTCAAACTGAACCAAACCTAAAACTTCTCAGTGAAAATGAGTGAACCTCAATCTTCTACATTCTGGAGTTTGAGAGGGAGGGGAGAGACTCCACTGTGTCAAGTCATTTAGCAGCCTGGGCCCCATCAGAGAGCCTGGCTGACAGAACAGTGTTAGGCCCATTCAGCGAAGATGACTAATTGAACTGATAAGCCCTACAGATCTTCAATGGAAGGTGGTGACTAGAGCCTGGGAAAGAAGGAAGAAGCTAACTGTGGTGCAGATTTGGGCAATTGCTCACCTAGAAACTTCCAGGGGAATGTGAGGTTAGATCAAAAGACTTGGATTTCAGATAAGAATCTGAACTGTTGTTTCAAGTTAATGCATATACCACTAAAAGGCAGGTAGTGCTTGCCTGATTTGCATCAAACCCTTTGAGTTTTGCCTGTCATTAATTTTATACAATGAATGATGCTAGAACTGAGGGTTGCTCCCCTTCAGATGACATGGTGACAAGTAGAGGATATAATGACATGGTGATAATACAGAGTTGAACATAGATGCTGAGTAGATCTGCTACATATTTCCCTGTGGAAGGTCATTTTGGTTATAAAGTAGTATGTTGAAAAGTCAGATTTGTCTTGATTGCAGTACTGAAATAAATCTGTTGGTAAACTGATATTTAGTTATTGTTTTTCAAAGTTTAAATTTTAGCTGATGTGTGCTATTCAATGTAAAGTCAACCTTTTCAAAATTCAGATCTGGCATCCAAGGAACACTTCTCAGAGGTTAGGAGGTTATTTTCAAGCTTGCAGTAGCAAACACTTGTCAGAAAACAAGGATACAGTAATTATGTTCTAGTGATGAAATCATAAACTTTTCAGTATAAAGTGCTACCCGGAGGAGTTGAGTGGAAAAGTTGGTACCATAAAATCCTGCTTTACTCTTATTGATGTCCCTTAGGTTGATGCATGTACCAGTAAAAGGGCAGCTTTACCGCTCAAGTGAAATGACAATTTTACAAGATCAAATTGTCAATGTCTAAAAATTTGAGATTCTTCATTATTTGTCTTTTTTTAAAAACAACCAGATAAGATGAACGGTGCTTAAGAAAAAAGTGTATGCATGGAAATTTTTTAAAAAAAAACAAGATAGTTTTAACACTTTTGAAACTCTTTGCCTGCAAAGCCTTATAAGAAGGGAGAAGAGTTATACAAAACATGAAAAATATAGTCCGAATTCATTCAAAACTAATCTGGATTTGGTTGTCATTAATGAACCAGAAACTCATTCCGGGTTTGTGTATAGGTTTCAGGGCCTCTTGTGCTGACACATTTGGGGACAAGTGGTAGGGGCTGCAATGTTTGGCACGATGCAATGTTTTTGTTTTTGTTTTGGGGGTGGGGGAGAGGTTTGGTGTAGGAATAACCTGTAGGCAGAAGCTGTGCCTAAGAAGCGACAAAGAGTCCTGTGGCACCTTGTAGACTAACAGACGTATTGAAGCATAAGCTTTCGTGGGTGAATACCCATTTCGTCGGATGCATCAGTGGGTATTCACCCATGAAAGCTTATGCTCCAATACGTCTGATAGTCTATAAGGTGCCACAGGACTCTTTGTCGCTTCTACAGATCCAAACTAACACAGCTACCCCTCTGATACTTGTGCCTAAGAAATTATTCTTAGAGAGAGATTTATGTGGAACAAACTCTTCTGGTGATATACTCTGCTTCTAAAAACTGCCCCAGAGCTGATGAGCTTTGTTTCAATAGTGGATTGTTAAATTTCCACTTGGTGTTATTGTTAACATTACTGTAGATAAGCATGTCTAGTTTCTCCCAATAATCTTACAAGGGCTGTTGCACTTCAAGCCCATGAAGTATAATTTGGGAATGCCACTGGGTTTTGTGGGTTTTTTTTTTTTTTAAATGATAGCACAAGGGATTATAGAGCACAAGGACAACAACAAGATTATAGAACATCTCTCCCCAGGCTAAGAACATGTGGCTGCTGGTAGGAGAAACAGGAACTTCAGGACTGTATAGAGGCAGAGGCTAGGGCTTACACTATCAAAAAGTATTTTGAAGAGCAAGAGAGAGAAGTTACAACAGTTGCTTTCCCACCATAGATTCAAGTTACAGGAGAGTGGTTGTCCAGCATCCACTTAGGGACTAAATGGGCCAAAAGTGGACCAGAGTAAAAAAAGCATGGCTTGCGGGTTGGGATATGCTCTCCCCCCAGAAGCATTCAATGGTATTGGAGTAAGGATCCTAGGATTGTGACTGGGGACTCAAGCAGAAACCACCCCCCCCCCCACAATCTCCCTAAAAAGAGTAAGCTTGATTAAACCTTTTAAAGTTTCTGGAGCAAAGTCTGTTTTCCAAACAAACCAGCTGACTCCTCAAAGAGATTAAATCATCTTCTGTCATAAGTCGTGAGTTCACACAGCATTGCCATTTCCTCAGGAGAAAACCTAAAGTGAAATCACAGATTTCCCCACAAAGTATCTGTGTGAGAAAGATGTAGCATTTAAAGAATTCTTCATATGTGCATGGAAATAATGGACCTCTAGCTCAGAAACATCATAAATCATGTTGTTGCTATGCATAATATTTTTGCTAATTGCAACCGTGAAGGGGATGTCTCTCTCTCTTCCTATTACCCAGAGCTGGAACTGACTGATGGTGCAGAGAGCTCTAGTTCCTGTTTTTTTGGAGATGAATATAATCTATATTTTCTTCAGCACTCTACTCACACGAACACAGCTCAGGTTGCACTGTGTGACTGGAAAAATGCAGCTGTCTTTGTAATGAGAACATTGAAAAGTTGCTGGATCAACTGGTTTAAGGCCATCCCGCCTTCAGAATAGAATGGAGCAAAGAAATTTGCTGGAAGTTATGACAAAGAGGCTGCAAATCCCATGCACTATGAAAAGCAGTCCACATACTGTCTTGCAATTTCATCAGCATCCTTTCAAAGGCAGAATCCCAATAGATCCATGCAAAGTTCTCACTGTTGCATTGACTAGGCAGTGTTCCCTTGTCTTGTACTGATGCAAACATAGAACTATTAGTGTTAATACAAGTGTGTACGCTATTTGAGAGAAGTACTGTCTTGAAAGTAGGAAAATCTCAAGGCACACACAGTACACTGCTTGTCTGTCTTGTCACAAGTATAATGAAGCATAACCATCCTCCATTCTTGAAATTTACAGTTGCTCCCCATTCATCTAGTTTAAAAATGGTTTTAAGATCTTCCTCTGTGGATTTACTTCAGGCCACCTCACGAACCTCTGCGTTTTTTATTCCCCTCTGTTTTATTTAGCACCAGGCTCCCTCCTCCTCATCAGACAATAGCACTACTATTGGCATATGAGTCTTTTTTCTCTGGAGATCACCTAGTACAGAAAAGTACCTCTCAATCTCATTTTAGATCTCTGCTGAAAATTTCTCTCTCCTTTTTCTGTACCTCTTAATTTATTTCTTCCTTTGCTGTGTATTATTAACATGGTACCTGAATTATTTACAGTAAGTTGGTAAAATGTCATTAGCGAAAGCAGTTTCACTGGTGAGGAGAGGGTGAAAGCCAGGTTGCAGGAGGCTGAAGAGGAGAGAGGAGATGATGGAAGTTGGATAAGCCAGGTGGAGAGAAGAGAGGGATTTTAGGAAGGCAGAAACAAAAATGTAGAGAGGAAAGTGCTTGCAGGGGAAGAGAAGATAAGTATGAGAAATAAAATGTGGTACAGCATAGCCATTCACTTGGGGGGAAAACAGAAGAAAATACTAAAGGCAGCTAGACATCGAGGTGAGGTTGAGAGGATAGGCACTGAGATAGTGGTGATGAGCATGGAATGAAACCCTAGATGGGGTGAGGTTGGGGAAAGACAGGAGAGAGGTTCATTCAATAAAGGAGGAGAAGCCTATGAAAAGAGGTAAAAGGACAAGGGGAGGAGAGAGGTGCTGAAGAAGAGTTTTTGTGTTGGAGGGTGTTGATTTTTGTTTTGAAATAGTCCACAAAATCTTGAGGAAATGGACGGTGATGGAGTAGCGAGTTTAAAGGGGAGAAGCCAAAGTGGAGAAGGGGTGGCGATGGTGGAAGGCGTAGGTGTCCCATTAAGGAAGGAGAGGAATAGTTTCTTAGTATGGTAGAGATTTTGTGAGAGCAGTACTGAAGAGGCAAATCGTATATTGAAAGCAGACAACTTCTTCAAAGAAACTCCATTTAGGAGTGAGGTTATAAATAGAAACTGTGGAATCTATGAGGGGGAGAACACTCTCTCACAGGAGGAGAAAGCCGAAAAGGGAAGCTGAGAAGTCAGAATGATCAATACACTTGAGATTCTGAAGGGAGTTAGCGATGATGGAAAGGAAGAGTGGTTGATTATTAGAGAGAGGGACCTTACAGAGAGCAGTTGCTGGTGAAAATCACTTTGTTCCACTTTATCTGAAAGAAGTTTCCATTTTCCTTGAAATCTTTCCATTTGACCCCTCCCTCCCATTTTATAGCTGTCTCATATAATGCATTTTTTAACATTTCTTTAACATCAGCCAGTATCTCAACAGAATCCTCAGTCCCCCTTGTCTTTCCGTAAACCAGGTTAGTATATTCCCAGATTTTGGTGATCCCGATTAATACATAGTTGTGGCAATTTTAGTATTCCATGCACTTTCTGTAAAAGATTAGTCCTTATTCCATAGATAATAGGGATATTTTAAACTTTAGGTGAACTTGCATACAGAAGTTCTGTCTTGGACCTGCAGGCTTCATATGTTTTTACCATTAAGGTATGTAACACATCTGGCTTGCACGTAAATATTCACACTGCAACATGGTGTGTGAATGTTCACTGAATCTTCTTTATTAAACTGAAGCGTCCATCCTGTCTGCTCTCCCCATGCATAGCTCCCGCTGAGGTCACTGGGAAGTCAGCTCAGGTGCTGGATCAAGCCCCAGAACTGCATATCATTTGTGAAGAGAAGGGAGGAGAAGAGATTGGTTTGGATTGAGAATCTTAACATGCAATGAAGTTTCTTTTATAATTAAAGTATATTTGACTTCATTTCCCATTGATGTGTGTTCAAAATAAAAAGCATGGGAAAAGGTGCTCCAAAAATGTACTACAGAAGTATAAATAGCATCGTATTCTCACATTGCAGGTTGATGTGGATTCAATCAGTCACTGGTAGGTGCGGTTTCAGTGAGAAAAGGGTTTTGCATCAGGAAGTGCAAGCAATATTTTCTTAAATGTGGAAAAGCATAATCATATACAGCTCTTGAAGACTCAACAGATTGCTGGTTATTGCAGTAATCTTCTCAATAAGAAATATCACTATTGTGCATAGCACAGATGTGTGATGGTGGCAGTTGGAGCTATCAGTAGAAACAGGTAGACAGGCAGCAAGAATGTGTTAGATGAGTGGATAATGTGAATGCTGTTCTGTATCCCAAGTGAACAGCTAGTCGGAAAATGGATGTGGGGGTGGAAATTGTTAAAAACTAAGTTCCTAGTTTGAATTTTTTTTTATGCTGTTCTACCTGTAAGATATAATAAATTATAACAAAACTAATGATCCTAACCACACCACCTTTTGGAAGGTCATGGCAGCATTTTCTACAGTTTACTTTAAATGATCAGGATCTATGTACAACCTTATTATGTTCCCTATCCCTTTGCTCATAAATTAGCATAATTTTTGGTGTAACTTGCATTTATTTGGTCGTGTACCGTGCACCAAATGGAAGAATCGAACCTATATTTTCTCCATCATGAGACCCATTCAGTGATGATGATGTAGATGCGGAATACCACATTTAAACTAGTCTGCTTTCTTGCTCTCCTGCTTCCTCCATGGATTAAATAATTATATGAAGTAAAATAGATGTAATGATGACTTTTCTACTAAAGCAGGCAGACACACAGATGGACTGGCAGACCTCAGTTTAGTTTCCACAAGAATACAAGGGAGATATCTTGTTAGTTCAGGTAGAGCATTAAGGATACAGTTGAGTAAAGAATCTAGTAGGACATTAGACATTTTTAAAACACAGAACCAGTGTGAATTCTAGGTAATAGCTGCTTATTTATAATCAGCATAAGGAACTGAGCTAATTAAATATTTTCAGTTTTTGACTGAATGTTGGTTATTAATGGAAGCTGCAGAAAATTCAAGAAGAAACAGAGCAAGAACAAAACATGAAATGTAATTTATTCTACTAAAATATCTATATTACATAGCAAAGGTTTAAAAGTAAGATCCATGTTCATATTCTTGATCAAGTAATGATATTGAATCTGCTAGTGTAGTGGATAGGGTAATGGATTGAAAATCATGAGACCTGGTGCTACCACTCTGCAAACTTGGATGAGTCATTCTACCTCATTTTCTCTCCCACCCTTTGACGGTCTTACCTATTGATATTGTAAGCTCTCTGGGACTGGGACAGTCCCTCTCTGTGTGTCTGTGCAGCGCTTAGCACAGTGGTGCCCTAATGTCAGTTGGGGCCATGAAATGATGCTGCAATATAAATAATATTTGATCATTAACTCTTCTACAATAAATTAAGGGTGAGATTAAAATCTGTTTTTGAAAATAAAAAAATAACAGTTTCATAATAAATGACTGCTCCCGACATCTAGTAAAAGAGTGATAGGGTGAAACTCTGGCTGCATTAATGACAATGAGAGTTTTGCAATTGACTTTAGTGGAGCCAGGATTTCACCCATAGTACTCAGTAGGGCCTGATCCTATCAGGTGATTAGCACCATCTGTAGGCTGCTGAGAATACCTTCAACTCTCATTGACTTTGGTGGGAGTCAGAGGCACTTATCCCCTCATAGAAGATGCTCAGCCCCTTCCAACCCAGGAGTTAGACCATTAGTGAGCTGCACAAACATGTTTTTAAAAGATATGATCCAACATACCATATCTCAGTAGAATGAAGACTAGGGATAGTGTTGTCACTAGAGAATAAAGTCTGATCTACACTACAGCCTTACATTGGTATAACTACATCACTCAGAGGTGTGAAAAATCCACACCTCTGAGTGACCTAGTTTATACTGGCCTAACCCCTGGTATAGACAGTGCTATGTTGGTAGGAGAGCTTCTCCTGTTGACATAGCTGCCATCTCTCAGGAAGGTGGATTAACTACGCCAACAGGAGAGCTCTCTCCCATCAGAGTAGAGCGTCTTCATTAAAGTGTGACAGTGGTGCAACGGCGCCGATGCAGTGTTTTAATGTAGACCTGCCCTAAGCGAATTACAACATGAAATATGATTATACCTGGAATGTAAAAGGTAACTAGCGGCAGTGAACAAAAAACAAGTTGTTGATCGATCGATCTATCTATCTATCTATCTATCTATATCATCACACACCCTCCCTGTTTCAACTGGATAATGTGCAGGGGGTTCAGGTGGGATGGGATAAAACTCTTGAAGGGAGACCCAAGAATATCTTTGTATGCTTTCAGTTCACAGTGGGCAAAGCATGCACTTTATTAGCTTATTCCTTTTATGTTAGGTTTGGGGTGGGAAGAAGGGAAAGGGAGAACAAACGTGAAATCTTCATGGGCAAGAAAGTTAAGTGCATATCTTTGCCTCTCAGATCCTCCATCTTGAATGGAGTAGCCTCTGAGCACTGCCTCTCCCCAGAAGACTAGCACAGAAGATCATCTGATTTAAATTAGTGGTTCATAGAAAAAACAATACCATCTTCCATACCTTCCCATACATAACACATTCATAATGCTTCCCCACAGGGAAGTTTTTTGGCAAGTACATGCTAGTTGGTGCATCATGGAACATTTCAAAGGCAAATATTGTGGTCTCTTAAAGTATCTTTGTGAGCCAGGAATAAGTCATTGCTGAAAGAATTGCTTCTAAGATGCAGATGAATAATACCAGAGGCGTAAGAGTTCCTGCATCTCTTTTTCCATTCAAATACCAACCAAACTTAGTTAAAATGCTTCTGTAGGTGTCACATGTATTCCAATCAAAGTCTCCATCAAATAAATGTGAAGTGCTAAGGGGATTTGTATAGCCTGCCTCAGTGAATCATGCTGTGCAGACTACTTATCCTGTATACACTTATTTGGAATATCTAAAGTTAGGAATACAATTTGTCAGACAGTGTGAACAGTGAATGATTTGAATATTAAATGGGATGGAGATCCTCTGGCACAAGCTTTTTTAATGTGAATACCCTTTATATTTCATGTAAAACAGATACACAATCAGTCACCTATTAAAAGGGCAGTGACGGTATGTTTGCTGTGACAGATAACATTTTGCTTTTGTGACTTTTTTTTTTCTTTTTTGAAGGTAGCATTCTATAAATGTTTCTCAGAACAATCTTCTGGTGTGAATGTAGCTTTTGTGTCAATGCAAACAGAACAATAGGGTAATTTTTTTAAAAAAATTCCGTACGTTTGATTATATATAGTCATAGATTCCAAGGCCAGAAGGGACCATTGTGTTATGTAGTCTTACCTCCTGTATAACACAGGCCAGAGGACTTCCCCAAAATAATTCCTAGAGCAGATCTTTTATAGAAAAACTTCCAATTTGATTTTTAAATTGCCAGTGATGAAGAACATAAGAGTGGCCATACTGGGTGAGACCAAAGGTCCATCTAGCCAAGTATCCTGTCTTCTGACAGTAGCCAAAGCCGGGTGCTTCAGAGGCAAAGAACAGAAACGGGTAATCCTCAAATGATCCATCCCCTGTTGCCCATTCCCAGCTTCTGGCAAACAAAGGTTAGGGACACCATCCCTGCCCATCCTGGCTAATAGCCATTGATGGATCTATCTTCCATTAATTTATCTAGTTCTTTTTGAACCCTGTTATAGTCTTAGCCTTCACAACATCATCATCTGGCAAAGAGTTGAAACATTAAAACACATGTTGACTGTGTGTTGTCTGAAGAAATACTTCCTCTTGTTTGTCTTAAACCTGCTGCCTATTAATTTCATTTGGTGACCCCCTAGTTCTTGTGTTATGAGAAGGAGTAAATAATACTTCCTTATTAACTTTATCTGCCCCAGTCATGATTTTATAGACCTCTATCATAGCCCTCCTTATTAGTCTCTCTTCCAAGCTGAAAAAGTCCCAGTCTTTTTAATTTCTCCTCATAGGGAAGCTATTCCATACCCCTAATCATTTTATTTTTATTTGTTTTTTTGTGATGGGGAGACTACCATCTCAAAACCCACAATGACCCTTGGTATATTGATGGTTAATTACTCACTGTAAACACTTATGCCTTATTTTTGGTCTGAATTTGTCTATCTTCACCTTCCAGTCATTTGTTTGTGTTTATACCTTTCTCTGCTAGACTGAAGAGCCCATTATCAAATATTTATTCCACATGCAGGTACTTATAGACTGTAATCAAGTGATCCCTTAACCTTCTGTTTGTTAAGCTAAATAGATTGATCTCCTTGAGTCTCTCACTATGAGGCAAGTTTTTGTTTTTTTAATCCTTTTATCATTCTCATGGTTCTTCTCTGAACCATCTCCAATTTATTAGCATTCTTCTTGAACTGTGGACACCAGAACTGGACACAGTATTCCAGCGGGGTTGCACCAGTGCCAAATATAGAGGTAAAATAACTTTTCTGCTCTACTTGATATTCCCATTCATGAATCCCAGCACTGCATTAGATATTTTGGCCACAGGATATTTTGCATTGGGAACTCATGTTCAGTTGAATATTCATGTGATCTGGTGTGTGTGTGGGGGGGAAGATCTCCTGCCTAGTGATTAGTGCCTTTGGCATTAGTCATCCTTAACAGGTGTGGTTTAGGGGATGGTAACTCCGCCTAGTGAATGCAGTTCTTGGGACAGCAATGGGTACGGTGTGGGGGGCGGGGGAGAGTAGGGGAACCCAGGCCCTTCCACTGCACCTGGTTCCAACCCAGGGCCTTGGGAGGCTGGTTCAGCTGCTCATCTGTTGTCCGCTTCCCAGAGTCACTTCCTACCTTGGTCTGCACCCCATCTGGAGACCATCTCTTTCCAAGCTTTCAGCCCTGGTCCCAGTTGCTGGGTGCTCTGGTTCCTCTGGCTCAGTGTGGACTCAGCTCATGTCCTCACCTGGAGCTCCCAGGGCACACCCTCCTTCCTGGCTTGCCAGGCCCTGACTGAGCTTCCTGGCTGGGATTTAAACCCTGTCTCCATCTCAAGCATGCTCAGCATGGGCAGAAGGGTGGAGCCTCCTTAGTCCAGAGTTGCACCTTAACCCCCTCTGTTCTAGGGTATTATATACCCCATCACAATCCACCACAACCCCAAATCTTTTTGAGTCACAGCTTCTAGTGATGGATTCCCCCATCATTAAGTATGGCCTTCATTCTTTGTTCCTAGATGCATTTTAATATGGCTGAATATAAACTTATACATGTTACTTGCTTGTGCCCAGCTAACCAAGTGATCCAGATCACTTTAGAGATCTGTCCTCTTCAGTATTTATCACTTCCCCAGTTTTTCTGCCATCTGTAAACTTTATCCGTGAGGATTTTGTTTTCTTCTAGGTCACTGATAAAAATATTAACTAACATAGAACCAGGAACGAACCCCACTGGAAACAAACCTGCTCAATGATGATTCCCCATTTACAATTACGTTCTGACACAGCAGTTAGCCAGCTTTTAATCTATTTAATGTGTGCCATGTTAATTTTATATAAGACTAGGTTTTTAATCAAAATTTCATTAGGTACCAAGTTAAACACCTTAAAGAAGTCCAAGCAGAAATCCAACACTATTGCTTTTATCAACTAACCTTGTAATATTATTAAAAACAAACAAACAAAAAAAGGTTAGTTTGACATGATCTATTTTCCATTAAATCCATGTTGATTGGCATTAATTACATTATCCTCCTTTAGTTCTTTATTAACAGAGTCCGGAATCAGCCGCTCCATTATCTTTCCCAAGATCAATGTCAAACTAGCAGGCCTATACTTATTCAGGTCATCCCGTACCATTTTAAAATTTGGGTCCATATAGTAGTATGCAATGGATATTTCTGCAGTTCTATTAACTTTTCAGCCTCCTGCAAAATAGATTTTGTGAGTCTTTTTGTTTTTCTTTTTTTGTTGCTGGGTTTCGTGTAGAATTAAACTGTAAAAAATTGTGATTAAATCAGATAATGAATGTTGCTTTTATAGGTTTAAAACCCAAGAAATTGCAGTTTTAAGTTGAAAATAGAACCCTCCCCCCCATATGCATGGGTATTTCAGAAGTCTCACATCAGTGCACTATAGAATACCCTGTATATTATGCATATACTGCAAATCAGGGAATGGAGAATAATTAACATTACTTAATCTCTTCATTGTGAATTTCCGTGGTGGTGTTTGTTTTGTTTGTTTTATTTGTTTTGTTTGTTTTGTTTTGTTTGTTTTGTTTGTTTTGTTTTGAGAGAGAGAGACAAGGTAAATGAGATAATATATTTTATTGGACCAACTTCTTTTGGGGGAAGGGACAAGCTTTTGAGCTTCACAGACCTCTTCTTCAGAAGCTCATAAATTTGCCCTTCTACCTATAGAAGTTGATTCAATACAAGATATTCCCTCACCTACCTTGTCTCCCTCGTATCCAAGGACCAACATGGCTACAACAACACTGCAAACAACTTGGTTTTTTCATTTAGTTATCCCCTTAAAGCAATTCGTCTCAGTTGGATTTTTTTATGATGGTATTCAGTATCTCTGGATTCTGTGCAGGTCTGCCTTTGAATACATATTTAAGTTTTCATTTAAATGTATGTTTACTAATGTAACCCCTTTGGGGTTTGGAGAGCATGGCCCCTTTAAATCTTTTTCCTAACAGGGGAGGGGAAGCAGTGAGAAAAAGGAGGGAAACTCCAGGGGGTGGAGCTGGAGAGAGAGAAGAAGGGCTGCAGTCTGCAGGCCCTCAGAAGAGAAGGAGAGAGAAACTGCCTGAAGCCCAAGAAGGACAGGGCAGTTGATCGGGGACACACCAGGACAGGAGCCAGGAGGAGCACTGTGCCAGGGGGGTATTGCCCGAGAAGGACAGGCTGGAGCTGGACCCAGGATCTGTATCACTGATGCCCAGAACTGCATGGGGCTGTGAGTATTGGGGCTTGTGACTCTGTACTGGGAATAAGGAGGGAGGCTGTTAACTAGTTAAGTGGGGAGGGGGTCGCTCTGTGTGGCTTTGCAGAGAGCGGTAGAAGAGGGCACTGGAGGGGTTTGCTGGGGAAAGTTCACTGGCGCCGAAGATTGACCAGGAGCACCCAAGGCTCACCCCTGGACTGGAACTTTGCTCAGGACTCCTGAACTCTGTGTGCAGACACATTGCTCAGTGTCTGCCCTTTCGGCCTGTGCTACCACTGGGCCTGTGGGGCCTTGGTTTGGATGCAACCCTGTTTTACTGCTTCCCCTATATTTCCCCTTGTTTTTACTTCTCTCATCCCTTTATAAATAAATATTTCCCTTTCTTATATCCATTGTACTTTTCCTGTGGGTGTGTGTTCACTCTGGGGGGTTTGGTACAGGTGCCCCTGGGGTGGAAGGGACTTTCCCTGCTGCATTCCTGCGCACGCTGTCTTGGCCAGAGCTGCCTGCAGAGCAGACTCCATCTTGGCCACGAGGGCGCTAAAGTTACACTAAATTAAGATGTTGAAGAACCTTGAAAGCAATTAAGATGACGTATGGTATAAATACATGGGGACATCTTATATTCCAGGCATTATCTGTGTCCTTTGGAGCCCTACAGATCTGTAACTTCTTATTAATCCATAGTATTGAGTCATTGCCAACTAACAATGCCGTGTGAACTCACTACCTTTAAAGCGTCCCTGGGATCACTATGTGCTCAGTATCTCGGCGTATCAAGCCAGTTTTAATTACATAACTTCTGGCATCCAAAGCTGAAAATTTGAATGTAGTTTTTATTGCTGCTGCTCTGAATATACTTTGTTAAAATATATGTATCTATAAATGTAATCCAGTCTTTCAGTACCACAAGGCAATGTGCATAGAGAGTGTGCAATTGTAAATACTACATTGGCCTAACTCTGCCCCCTTAAAGTCCATAATAAAACTCCCACGACTGCAAAGCATAATCTATTTATTTTATTATGACCATAGCACCTAGGAGCACTAGTCATGGACCAAGGGTACGTCTATACTACAGAATTAGGTCGAATTTATAGAAGTCGATATTTTAAAACCCGAATTTATGGAATTGATTGTGTGTGTCCCCACTAAAGAGCGTTAAGACCATGAGGTCGATTGACTGTGTCCACAGTAGCGGGGCTAGCATCGACTTTCGGAGCATTGCATTGCGGGTAGCTATCCCACAGTTCCCGCAGTCTCCGCCGCCCATTGGAATTCTGGGTTGCGATCCCAAAGCCTGATTGGGGCAGAAAACATTGTCGCTGGTGGTTCTGGGTACATGTCATCCCTCCCTCCCTCCCTCCGTGAAAGCAATATTTTTCGCGCCTTTTTTCCGGGGTTTCCGTGTTTGCTACGGAAGCCTGCTCAGCTCACAATTACCGTACATCTCCAGTGTACGCCTGGACATTAGGTCTAGTGGGGATTCAGTCACGCTATAATACAGGCAGAGGGATAGCTCAGCGTTCTGAGCGTTGGCCTGCTAAACCCGGGGTTGCGAGTTCAATCCTTGAGGGGGCCATTCCACCTGAGGCTGGTAGTCGCGGGACTACACAGCAGAAGCTCCTTGCCTTCTAGCTGCAGATGGTGCAATATGCCATAAATGGTTGTGGTCGCGGGACCATACAGCAGAAGCTCCTTGCCTTCTCGCAGCAGATTGTACAATATGATTGGTATTCGTGTGCTCCTGGCCGGCGGCCTATGATGTGGCTGGCTAGGGGCGCTTGGACATAAATGGGAGTGACCAGAGTGACTCTGGTCATTCTCTTTTACGTTTTGTTTAAGGGAGATTCAGTACTGCCTGGAACACGGGCGGAGGGATAGCTCAGCGGTCTGAGCGTTGGCCCGCTAAACCCGGGGTTGCGAGTTCAATCCTTGAGGGGGCCAGGAGATGATGATGGATATCAAGCATATTGTACCATCTGCTGCTAGAAGGGAAGGCGCCTCCTTGCTCACCGCATATTGTACCATCTGCAGCTAGAAGGAAATGAGCCTAACCCTTGCTCCCCCCTCCCTCCGTGAAAGCAACCGAGGGGGGAGCAAAAAATCCTTTCACGCCTTTTTTCATATGGGCGCCATATTGCTGACTCCATTGTTATCCACCTGCTGCTTCTGCTGCCACTCTGCTGTCCTGCAAACAGCATACCAGGGAAAGCATGGAGCACGATCAGATCACCGCGGCTGTTTTCGCCGTTATGAACACCACGCGCATTGTCCAGGAGTATATGCAGAACGAGAACCAGGAGCTGCTAGAGCTACAGCAGGCAAGGAGGCGACAGCAGCGCCCTGAGGACAGTGATGAGGACATGGACACAGACCTCTCTCAAAAAAGGCCCCCCCGCAAGGTGGACATCATGGTGTTAATGGGGCTTGTTGATACAGTGGAACGCCGATTCTGGGCCCGGGAAACAAGCACAGACTGGTGGGACCACATAGTGCTGCAGGTCTGGGATGAATCCCAGTGGCTGCGAAACTTTCGCATGCGTAAGGGCACTTTCATGGAACTTTGTGAGTTGCTTTCCCCTGCCCTGAAGCGCCAGAACACCAAGATGAGAGCAGCCCTCACAGTACAGAAGCGACTGGCGATAGCCCTGTGGAAGCTTGCAACGCCAGACAGCTACCGGTCAGTCGCGAATCAATTCGGAGTGGGAAAACCTACAGTGGGGGCTGTTGTGATGGAAGTAGCCAGGGCGATCACCAAGCTGCTGGTACCAAGGGTTGTGAGTCTGGGAAATGTGCAGCTCATACTGGATGGCTTTGCAGCAATGGGGTTCCCGAACTGTGGTGGGGCGATAGACGGAACCCATATCCCTATCTTGGCACCGGACCACCAAGCCAGCGAGTACATAAACCGAAAGGGTTACTTTTCAATAGTGCTGCAAGCACTGGTGGATCACAAGGGACGTTTCACCAACATCAACGTGGGATGGCCGGGAAAGGTACATGACGCTCGCATCTTCAGGAACTCTGGTCTGTTTCGGCTGCTGCAGCAAGGGACTTTCTTCCCAGACCAGAAAATAACCGTTGGGGATGTTGAGATGCCTATAGTTATCCTTGGGGACCCAGCCTACCCCTTAATGCCATGGCTCATGAAGCCATACACAGGTAGCCTGGACAGTAGTCAGGACCTTTTCAACTATAGGCTGAGCAAGTGCAGAATGGTGGTGGAATGTGCATTTGGTCATTTAAAAGCTCGCTGGCGAAGTTTATTGACTAGGTTAGATCTCAGCGAAAACAATATTCTCATTATTATTACTGCTTGCTGTGCGCTCCACAATATCTGTGAGAGTAAGGGGGAGATGTTTATGGCGGGGTGGGAGGTTGAGGCAAATCGCCTGGCCACTGGTTATGCGCAGCCAGACACCAGGGCTATTACAAGAGTACAGCAGGGTGCGTTGCGCATCAGGGAAGCTTTGAAAACCAGTTTCATGAATGGCCAGGATGCTGTGTGAAAGTTCTGTTTTTCCCCTGTAATGAAAAGCCCCGCCCCTTCATTCACTCTACTTCCCTTTACCCAAACCGCCCTGCCCTCCCCCCCTCAATCACCGCTCGCAGAGGAAATAAAGTCATTGTTGCTTAAAAATCATGCATTCTTTATTAATTCATAAAACAAAGAGGGGGAACTATGGGGCTAACTGCTACAGTCTCCCGGGATAGCTGGTGGAGGAAGGGAAGCACCAGGATGGGTGGTGGAGGAGGGGATGAGGGAAGGACAAGGACACACAGCACTTTAAAACTTATTGAATGCCAGCCCTTTCTTGCTTGGACTGTTCTCTTGACTTGAGTGGTTGGGTGCACGGAGGCCGCCCAAACGCGTTCTTGGGCGTCTCGGGGATGAGGTTATGGGACTCGGGAAGGAGGGCTGTTGGTTACACAGGGGCTGTAGCGGCGGTCTGGGCTCAGGCGGCCTTTCCTGAACCCTACGCCTTTCCTCAGCCATAAGCCGGAGGATTTCCGTTTGATCCTCCAGTAGCCTCAGAATTGCATCCTGCCTTCTCTCTGCACACTGACGCCACCTACTCTCTTCATCCCGCCGCTGTCTCTCTTCATCCCGCCAGTCATTGTCTTCAGCACGCCACCTGTCCGCACGATCAAATTCTGCCTTCCTGGACTCCGACAGTGTCTGCCTCCACGCATTCTGCTGGGCAGCTTCAGTGTGGGAGGATTCCATGAGTTCTGAGAACATATCGTCTCGATTCCTTTTTTTTTTACTTCTAATCTTCGCTAGCCTCTGGGACGGTGATGAAAGGGGTGGCGTTGAAACATTTGCAGCTGCGGGAGGAAACAAATGGGAGAGGAGTAGTTTAAAAGACACATATTAGAGAACAATGCTCCAAACATTACATATCACATATGCATTTGGTCCAAGGTTGCACTTTGCCTGTTATATTGAGGGTCTGCCAGTTTGGTGTGAGAGATCACACAAGCAGGTCCGGCGGGCAACAGAATTCGGCTTGCAGGCAGCCATGGTAAGCCACAGTCTATAGGCTTCTTTAACCTTCATAACATGTGGGAATGTTTTCAAACAGCAACCCCCTCATTTCCCATAACAAACAGCCTTTGGGCTGGCAATTTAAAGCTGGTTGGCAATTGAAAAGGGAGGGGCGGCGGTTTTCGGGTTAACGTGCAGCGCGAACCTAATCGACACCCCCCCCCCCACACACACACACACACATCCAAGATGTTCGCTGTTCCCCCTCCCCCCACCGCGTGGGTCACAGCGGGGAAGATTTCCGTTCAGCCACAGGCAAACAGCCCAGCAGTGACGGAGCCCCTCTGAATACCCCCTTAATAAAATTCCCCTATTTCAACCAGGTGACCATGAATGATATCACTCTTCTGAGGATAACACAGACAGATAAAGAACGGATGTTGCTTGAATGCCAGCAAACACCGGGACCATACGCCGCCATGCTTTGCAAAGCAATGATTCCAGACTACGTGCTACTGGCCTGGCGTGGTAGAGTGTGTTACCACGGAGCACAGGATAAGGCTGCCCTCCCCAGAAACCTTTTGCACAGGCTTTGGGAGTACATCCAGGAGATCTTTCTGGAGATGTCCCCGGAGGATTTCTGCTCCATCCCCGAACATATTAACAGAGTTTTCCAGTAGCTGTAGCTGTACTGGCCGTGAATTGATCATTAAACACGCTTGCTTATAAAACATGTATTAATTAACAGAGGTACACTCACCAGAGGCACCAGAGGTCCCTTCTCCTGCATCGAGCACGCCTTGGGTGGGTTCGTAGGGTACTGGCTCCAGGGTGACAAAGAGTTCCTGGCTGTCGGGGAAAAGGGCTTCTCCACTTCCTTGCTGTGTCTGGGCGCGATTTTCAGCATCATTATCATCATCATGCTCCTCTGTGGTTTCTGATGATCCACATACGGAGTCATACCACATGGGTGGGTCAGTGCTGGCTGCACCTCCTAGAATGGCATGCAGCTCATCATAGAAGCGGCATGTCTGGGGCTCTGACCCAGAGCGTTTGTTTGCATCTCTGGTTTTTTGGTAGGCTTGCCTGAGCTCCTTAATTTTCACGCGGCACTGTTGCGCGTCCCTGTTGTAGCCTCTCTCCTGCATGCCCTTGGAGACTTTGGCATATGTATTGGCGTTTCTTCTTTTGGACCGTAGCTCTGCTAGCACGGTTTCGTCTCCCCATACAGCGATCAGATCGCGTACTTCACCATCGGTCCATGCTGGAGCTCGTCTTCGGTTCTGGGACTCCATCATGGTCACCTCTGCTGATGAGATCTGCGCTCACCTGCAGCTCACCACGCTGGCCAAACAGGAAATGAAATTCAAAAGTTCGCAGGGCTTTTCCTGTCTACCTGGGCGGAGCATTGGAGCTCAGACTGCTGTCCAGAGCGGTCAAATGTTGCACTGTGGGATAGATCCAGGAGGCCAATACCGTCGAATTGCGTCCTCACTAGCCTACATCGATTCGGCAATATCGCTTTAAGCGCTAATCCCCTCATTGGGGGTGGAGTGGCGAGATCGATTTTAAGAGCCCTAGAAGTCGATGTTAAGGGCTTCGTCGTGTGGACGGGTGCACGGATCAATCGAAATAACGCTAATAAATTCGACCTAAACTCGTAGTGTAGACCAGGGCCAAGACTGTACACACCTAAAACAAAAAAGATGACCTGTGCCCTAGAGAGTTTGCAATCTAAACATAAGACAAAAGACAATAGATCAATACAGACAGGCCAAAGTAAGCGTGTTAGAGCTCGGGGGTCACATAACTAATTATGGACTTAGTCCAGGCCTGAGCCCATTTGAAAATTTCAACCTAGATTTCAGGAGTACATTGGGACTTTTATTTCAAATAATAGATTTGAAAATTGGGTAGAGAACTGTCATGGGAAGAGGCCAGCTGTCCAAATGACTGGATATGTTTAGAAGCAAAATGTGTGCAGGTCCAACATCAAAAATTGCATCATAGCAAGAGTAGAGGAAAATCTAGTCCTGCAGTTCTACACGAGCAAAACTCCCATTGGTTTCAAAATGATGGTGGAATTGGACCCATTGAGAGGGCCTTGAATTTGCTCGCGTATTCTGAAGCCAGTAGAAACACATGTATGCACCTAACTCAAGGCTCAGGAGTTGCACTGGTGGGGGTGGGAACCAGTGTAATAGCAGCTGTCCCTGCAGGAAGTCTCCTGGCTTTGTGTGAAAAGGAATCTGAGCAATGTGTGTGTTTATCAGATTACGAATGTTACAAAGTGATGAGTCAGCCTCCAGTATGCCAAAATAGAACACACTGAGACATGGCAGAAAAGAGGTACCATAATGTAACAGCCAGGATAAACAAGCTAGTCTCATTCAGCAGGAAGAATGGTAGGCAGAACTGGTTCAGTCAAGAAAATGTCCAGGCCCTCTATCAATTTTCCCTCTACATATAGTACAAAAATCTTCAGAGGTTGGAGTGTGAAGAGTGCAAAAGTATCGTCACAAGTTTCTCAACTCCAGTCTAACCTGGTTCCTGTTAAAAACATTGTCGGACAGACAGACACACACACAGAACGTGTGTCCTTTTTGAAGATTAGATCCTCAAGTCAATGGGAAAGTCTTGGTAAGTACTGTTGAGAAACACAAATCAGAAAAAGTAAGAGACTGTAAATCTCCGTTTGTGACAGTTGAGCAGGATTGTTTTTATCTAGATTGTAGGAGAATACTAAGAACAGCAGGATGGGCTGGGCACTGAAAATCACGAGTCAGCTGGATAGATGTCTTGGACTCTGGTGGTGGTTGGATTGTTTGGTTAAGAAGAATAGAATGGTATGTTTATCACAGCGCTCTCAATTCTACAAAGCATGTTTTTAATGCAAGGTTGAAAAGAGAAAGCCTGTCCCATAGAATGAAAACACATCATCGCTATATAAATTGTTGTACTTTATTGCTGTTTTTTGTTGTAGTTTCAAACTTCCACTCTGGTGCTGGGGGAAGGGGCATTCTACTGGTGAGAAGAGAGAATTCACAGTGCTCAGTGCCTGCTTGCTGCATTAATAAAAATCAAATGAAAAAAGCAATCTGATTAAATTATGTGTGCCTTTTCTTATGCCAATGGAGCTTAACTAAGCAAACAGAAGCAGTGAAGTAAATCAGTGTTGGTTTATTAAAGATCAGAATTCAATATCTCAATGGTTGAAGGGCTTATGCACCAATGTGCTCACTGTTTAGCTTTTCTATGCAAAGAAAGTAAATGCAATGGCATTGAGGGAAGTCTTGTTATGAAAGTGAGACAGAAGCCTACTTTTCTAGCAAGGAAGATGCTGTTCTCTCTCTGTTGCAGCATGCTCCTTGCTGAAAGATTAAAATGGAAACAATTTTCCTAGTGCTGTTTACTTATAGTGATATCATGTGCAGTAAGAGAATCCTTACCTTTGGGACTCCTTAAGGCTTGTGGGTCAGTATGCAGCCTACCTTGACCTTGAAAAGCTACATGAAGGTCAAAACTACCTGCGCATTAGGACTTTGTTACGATAGCTATATTGCAATGTAAAACTCACCTTGTTTTTTTTCCAGTGAAGGCATAGTTTAAGTTTCAGAGTGAGAGTAAGGCAATCGTTTACTGCAGTTCATTCTGATTAGATGTGGAATAACCTAGGGCTTGGCTGTTTTGGTTCACAGCAGTTCATAGAAAAAGTTTTTTTGTTTGTTTTACTTTGAGCATCTGTGAGCTCCTGCTTCCTCCCCTTTTTGTTCATCGTGCACAGGGACTGAGCACAGTCACAGTCCTTGAGCTCTACACTAGCCATCTCCACTGCCTCCTTCACCCCAGTCAGTGGAGATAAAAGGCCACAAAGGGGAAAGTACCCAGGATACTCTTCAGGAGCATACTAGCAGTAATGCTCCTTCTGTGAACCAGGAACCTCTTGGTGTACATTTTACTGTGTGCAAGCTACAATACCTCAGTGTGCTCCTTCTATGTGGCACACCTTTGTGTGGTCCCAATGTGGACTAGTGCTTAAGAAACCGAATCCTGCCCTATGTGATTATCTGGAAAAATAATAGCGTATTGCCTAATGCTTCAAGTGTAAGAGGAGAGGTCACAGTAAAATCATTATCTTGGCTAAGATCTGAATCCAAAATTTTGCCTGAAGTTGGCAAGAGATTCCTCTTCCTTTAAATAGCTGTTTTTTCATCTGTGACGCATATTGCATCATGTAGTGCAATATGTGCAGGGTGAGTGTGATAGGGTGAGATGCTCATCATACCTGAAAGGCCAGGAGGAGACCTTCTCCCCTCCTCTCTTCTGAAAATAGTATTGGCTGCTCTTTCTTGCCCATCTCATACCAAAAAGTCCTCTCTACTCCTGAGGTTCAGCGTGAGGGGAAAGCTGTGCCTGCCCCTGCCTCCAGCAGCTGTGATCCCTGCCTCCTAGGAAAGAGCAGCCAAAGCAGGGAAGTTGGGCAGTTCAAAGGGGGTGGGGGTGGATTCCCCTGGTCAGTGATGAAAATCATATGATGTCTGGGACTTCTTGCA
This sequence comes from Macrochelys suwanniensis, assembly GCA_033296515.1. Taxonomy (NCBI): domain Eukaryota; kingdom Metazoa; phylum Chordata; order Testudines; family Chelydridae; genus Macrochelys; species Macrochelys suwanniensis. The sequence goes on along the minus strand of CM065780.1, from coordinate 42,085,159 downwards.
TCCTTATTGCCAGACCAGCTCCAGCAGGAGCTAAAATCATGTTACTCCATTAAATCGCAAGAGTTGGCAACACTGGATAAGTTCTTAGAGGGCTTGGTTAAGACAGGGTCATGGGACTCTGCTGTCTCTGGGCTGAATTGTTCAGTGCCTTGCAGTCACTTAATGCCAGCTATGCTAGTGTAAGGTGGCTGTGAAGGCCTTGTAGTTCCCTTGAGGAATATCCCTGAAATTGAAGGTGTAGAGCTGGCTCCCTCGCAGGAACCTTGGTTGTGTAGTTGGCAGGGGCGGAGAGAGGAGGCTGTACAGTTTCTAGCTAGTTTCTGGCTGCTACAAGGCCAATAGGGGCCCCAGCCACGAGGGTTCCACTGGGAGCAGCCGTCAGGTTGACCTCATCTCTGATTGGGATTGAATTGTCCCTTTACAGCCCCTAGAATACGGAGGTGAAGCTACTTTCATTCAGTTCCTTTGAAAACAGAAAGGGCATAGGGGAAAATGGAGGCCCCTTGGGTACATGGGAGTTCCCCCTTCCTTTTCTCTCTGCATATAAAGAATTTGGCCAGGACCTTTTGTGTGTTTTGTTTTTTAATTTATTTTTCAATGCTGGGTGTGAGGGGAATTTATCCTCAGAAGGAGTCTCTGGGCATGCATGCTGCTGAGAAGGGGACAGTATTTCATGAGGGTAGGCAAACTTGGTTATAGTTGGAGGGAATGTTTGGGAAGAGGAGAGAATCAGCTGGCCTCAGCTCAAACTTCGCAGGAAAGGTTTCTTTTCCTGAATTGAGTGGTGTGTTTGCTGAAGTTCATCTAATGGACTGTTGGTGGTGGTTATAATATTTCTGTTTGTTTTTCTGTCAATAAGTGGCCATTTTTACAACATCCAGGACTTTGAATTTTATTTACCAAGAGCAGGATTCATTGACTATCTCTGTCACAAATGAGGAAAACAAGATAATATCTAATGACATGTTCCTTCACAAAAGCCAAATTGTCTAACAACTGGGGTCATGTTCAGAGCCTTAAATTATCTTGTGGTTTCTGGACAAAATCCAAACCTTGGGATTTTTTTTCAGTCCATCTCTTGGCATTTAAAAAAAGCTCACCACCAAATCTGTGAACAGTGGTTGTTTGAGAGTGTCAGGAAACTCTCTGGAAAAGGTAAGTGAATATCATATATTTAAATATTCAAGAGCAATGAACCCAGCAGAGAATTGGAATTTCCCATTACTTATAGAATGACCTCTAATGACTATTATCTTTGGATACTGTAAACATCTAAGATTTCCAAACTGCTGGATTGTTTGATCACTGTTACAAATTCTTACCAGCTGTAGAAAATAGAAGGGAAAAAGTTGTACACTTACTGAGCACAATGTGCACCCCACAGTATTAGTGTCAGTATATAAATTATTTGCGTTGTTGTTGTTTGTTGTTGTAGTCATGTTTGTCCCAGGATATGAGGGAGAGGAAGAAGGGGGAGGGGAGCTCCCCACAGACCAGGACACACCAACTCAAAGCGGCACCGGCCTCTGCCAGAACAACAGACACACAACCTGTAGATATATCTCCACTGCTATGATGATCAATAACCCTTACAACACACCTTTCAGTGTCCACGGTCTAATGCATGCCTGTCACAACACGTGGTGTGCTACATCCAGTGCATCAAATACCCCAACAACTATATGGGTGAAAACAGGTAATCACTATGTTCCTGAAGGAACTCTCAGAAAATTGAGACAAATACCAAATCACCTCTGGACAAACACTTCACAAAGCAATCGCTCCATATCTGACCCCTCAGTCCTCATTCTCAAAGGAAACCTGCACCAAACCTTCAGAAGACAAACTTGGGAACTTGAATTATTAATTCTGCTAAACACTAAAATCCATGGACTAAATAGAGACACTGGTTATATGGCTCATTACGACAATTTGTAACACACCCTACTGCTTGCTAACCCTTACTTGCCCATATTTTAAGTGTGAACCCCTTATTCTTAACAATGTATCTCAACTTGTATTTAGCTTAGACGCTCTGGTTACCTTCCCCAGAACTACTAACAGAAGTTGGTCCAATAAAAGGTATTACCTCACCTACCTTGTCTCTCTCAGTATATAAATTATATTAGTTCAATGATGGAACATTTAACAGCACCTGAAAGCCACTGGTAAACAAGCCAACTTGGTAAGATGAAGTCATGGATATGCTCATGTAGTTATTTTAGGATGTACGCTGAATATCAATATGGCTCTTTTGATAGCACCTGCTTTCATTCAGAAGACTGTATATTCATTTCCCTCAACAAGAGCTGTGCTCAAACCCAGTGCTAACTATACAATCCATTACTAGGTAAATGCTGGAGTCTTAGTAGGTGGCATTGACCTTTAGCTGAGACATTAAAATTCCCTTGCCAACATTCCCACCTAATGCTCAGCTGGCACTGTATGAAAGACGTTGCTGAGGGAAACAGCACCAATGGTTGCCCACAATATTAACACAGTAACATAAGCTTGTAATTTATTCCTTCAAAAAAAATGGGTGTGTAATAAAACCCAGTGTAATAAATCTTTCTGCAAAGATTATGATGGCTGAAAGTAGGTATCCCTCAGCCTGCTTGTAATGTGGTTGTTTCATCCAAGAAACTATTTTTTTATTCCATTGCAAAGTCAGAAATCTTTGAGTGGTAGCCGTGTTAGTCTGTATCCGCAAAAAGAATGAGGAGTACTTGTGGCACCTTAGCCCACAAAAGCTTATGCCCAAATAAATTTTAGTCTCTAAGGTGCCACAAGTATTCCTCATTCTTTTTTCAGAAATCTTTGTTACACTGTAGCCCACCTTATTTGTATGTGAAGATCGTGCCTTTTATTGGGTGAAAGTAGTCCTGTTATCAATACACAAAGTGAATAGGAAATTTATAAACATTTTTAAAGATACATTTCCCAGTCTAAACATCACAAATGGAACTTGAATTCCAACGCCAAGCATTTCCATCCAAGAAGACTTCAATAATTCATGTGAAATATTTTTCTTTTTTTAAAAAAACACAACCATAAAATGAAGTCACTTAAACAAATAGATATTAGAATGGATCCTTTGTGTATTACGTTAATGGAGCACTAGAAATGGTTAAACCAGTTCAGCAAAATCTGGTTATCTTTGAAGAGAGGGATTTTCTGATGCACATTGTTTGGGGGTAGGGAGTACTTTACCTGTATGTCACCTACTCATCACCAATGGGTTGAATCAATATTTATCACAAGTGTCTGTGGAGAAACATTCACTGCTTCATTCATGTTCTATAAAGCTGCTTGGAAAATTTTTGACAGCCATTTTCTGTTGGAAAATGTAGTTCCATAAAAAATGAAATAATTCACAAAATTGTGTCAATTTCATTTTGGGAAAAAAAACCCAGAATCCTCAAAATACCCTGTTTTGACATTGTCAGAGCAAAATGTTTTGATTTTGTTTGTTTGTTTTGAAACACCTTTACATTTCTAATTTTTTAAAATTGTATATTATAATATAAAAGTTCAAGTAAAAATCAAAAACATATTTCAAGTTTGTTGAAGTGAGTTCTGATTAATCTGGGAAAAAGATGTTAAATCAGAATTTTCCTTCACAAAGAATTTTGAAAATTTCAGGGTTTGTTCTAATTCAAAACAAAGCCAAATTTTGAAATATCAAATTCCTTCACCAGACAAAATTTCTGTGCTGTACAGAGAACTAATATTTTACTTTCTTGGCTCCAGAGACCCTCCTTTGAATGTTACGGTCTTTTTGGCACTGTCCAGAGTCACTTTTTCAAAAAGTGAATGCAAGCCATGTCTCTGTAAAATGAAAATTTGTTAAATATCATCCTTGTGGTTTGGAAAAACCATGGGCACCCAACTGACAGTAAGGGGTAAAGTTCATTTGACGTGAAATGTACCTTTAGAGAGCATTGCATATCAGAAACTATATTCCCAGTGGGGTTAGCATGGAATGGAAGGGCAGTCATCTGAGTATCAGAGGAATATCTGAGAAGAATTTTCAAATGAAATAACAAAGATGAAATTTGGTTCTTGTTCCAATGTCTCTTATTTTTTTAATAGCAAAAATAATTTTCTATTTAGTAATAAACACCGTATAAGTAAGAGGGAGCTTTTTTAACACACAAACAATCTAATTTCACCAAAAAAGTCATTTAAAAAGGATAAGGAGGTTATGGATGGCTGATAAACCAATGAATTCTGCAGATAGAAAACTCCATCTATCCTATTGAATGTGCCTAATACAATACTTTCAGGTAGAATTTACAACTATAATGCTATTGAATGTACTGGTTACTTATCTTAATAACATGTTAAGTGATGACTACATAATGAAGACCCTCCAAGCCAGAGTAAAGGGAAGGGGATAAAAAGTATACCCATACAAACCAATTGATCAACGTTGTATTTTCAAATGAGCAAGAGCAAGGTTTAGCACTTCAAGGAAGAGAACCAAATTCTGCTATGTTATAACAGTATACATTTGGAGTAGCTATTGTGTTCAGTGGAGTTACTCCATAACTGAAGTCAAGAAGAGCAGAGGGTGACCCAAAAACATTGGTAAACTTGTAGGACTAGAATGATCCTACCATATAGGAATATGGGTATACTGGATATACATATAGGAATATGGGTTACTGGATGCAGGATCTCTCCCTAATGGGAAATTTCCCATTAGGGAGAGATCCTGCATCCAGTAACCCATATCTTCTCTAAAACTAAACATCCTAGGAAAAATCCAGCAACAGCTACTGCTACTGTTGTTGCTCCTACAACTTGTGTGACAAGGAGCATAACATTCTGAGACACTATCCATTTTGTTTATTCATATTCAGGGGTTCTCACATTTTCATACATTGGACCACATTTTAATTGAGATTTTCTTGACGATCACCTCAATAGGGATGGTTATAGGGTCCCACTACGGGGGAGAGCGAGTGGGTATTTTGGGATCCCTGCATGTCATTATTTAAAAATAATAATAATAATAATACCACCATCACCTTCCAGGAATCCAGAGGTGAGTTAGACCTCTGGGAAACTTTGAATATTAACTGTTTTTAAAAAAATAAAATTTGGCCACCATGTCAGTATTTTGCTGAGCCATAATTTTTATAAAGGATGCTGCTGTTCCATTGCTTAACAACGGATAACTTTGTACATATTTTGGCCTTTTTGACAATTTTGGGCCCTTGAGGATCATTTGGGGGAGCAAATATCCCTTTTTACTCTTCCCCCCTACCCCTTAGCACCAGACCGGTCCCACTAATGATTGAGCAGACCACATCCTCTCTCCATGACTACAGAGTAACATCCCTGTGGCAACTTCAGCATTTGAATACCTGGAAAAATCACACTAGGAAAGTACTTCATGTGTTTTTATAGCTGTGTTTCAATGTGATTTCACAGGTGAGATAAGGAAGAGGACCCAGCATCATGTGACCATCCAGCTCTCTGCAGACCACTAGGAAATGTTCTTTATAGCTCTAAGAATAAAAGTTACTGTCTTTGGCAAAGAATATAGTACAAATTTTTATAGCACAAATCACAGAACTCCAGGTCTTCTGGGGAAAACTGAAATTCTGTGAATTTTCTCCAGGGGACCATTGCTTGGTAAATATGGCAATGTCACCCTTTTTCCAGTAAAATGATTTTTTTTCTGCTTGCAAAAAGAAACAAACCAACTGCTTCTCTTTTCTGAGGATGAGTAAAAATAAAATGATTTCCCCATGATTTTCCCCACCAGGAGTTTCCTCTTGTCTCACAAGAAATGTGATTATTTTTCGCACCGTTCTTGGTAGAGACATTGATGGCCCCTGTGAGTCTGACATGACAAACATAGTTTAGTTTACAATGGAAATGACTGATGAGACTAGGTCAGAGTATTCACCCGCTATGACATATCAATCAGACTAGTGGCTGTTTGTGGCTCACGTCTAAGCAATGGAGAGCATAATAGTCTGGCATTGCTATAACTTGTTCAGTGGACTGGTTGTCAGTTACAGTTATTGCTGTAATTTAAAATATGTATAATAAAATCATTATAATGGGAGGGCCTGGCACCTGACAGCACCTAAAGTCTCTGCTGCCAGTTTATCTTTTTGCTGGTATTTCACAATCACATTATTATATAGGATTGTATTCCTCACCCCCTATTCTCTCTAGTTCTTGCCTTAAACTGTAAGAACTTTGGGACAGGGACGGTGTCTCCTTATATGTTGTCCCAGCTGATAGCAGAAGCGAGACAGCTGATGGCAGAAGTGGGACACATTACTAATTGGAATTCAATCCATGTAGCCCATCCCCAGTGTGTCCCCATCAGTCCCTTCACAGACACAACAGTCCCTTCACAGTGACGATCTGAGACCAGTGCAGGGACCCTATTTACAGAGTGAACTGCCAGAGCTCAGGAGTCAAACTGGAGATGAAGCAGAAAGAAGGGTAGCTCAGCTGATGGAGGTACAAACATTCAACAATTTTATAGAAGAGACTATCCCAGCAGACTGAACTGGTGGCAATTGTATCACACAAACTGCACAAGCAACAGTTGTGATTATTTGAGCCTATATAATGTGCTTATGTTGTATAAGACATATTCCTTTGGAGGGCACCTGTGCTGCGCTTGAAGGATAAAAAAGAATAGGAAGTTCAATGTATTGAACTGTTAATAGTGCATTATAACCTAGCAGGGATGTTGCACATGTAAAAGCTTTAAGGACCCAATTTATTTATTTATTTTTAAAAGAGAACTGCTCTGTGGACAAAAATAAGCTCACAATTTTGTGTGCAAAAATGAGGCACCAACATATTCACTTGCATGTGCCAATAATTTGATACATGCATACAAAAGGAGATGCTTTTGTGTGCACACACTCCAGGCCCTCCTAGAACTTTGCACTAAAGCTAGAATCATTACATTAATTCTATGTAATAAATGTGCACAAGGGGCAGAGCTATTGTTGCATTGAAACTATAACTTAGAATTCTAGGCTCTTGCACATTTCAATATTAACTCATTTGATATATTCTGGAATGGAAGTGGTCTTTTATAGAAGGCATTTCATACTCCGAAGGCATTAGATCTTGGTAATGAGATGACCCTGTAGAAAAACTCAGCTACTCAGCAGTAAGTCTCATTCAGCCTCAGATAACCAATGTAATTGACAGAGAAGATTGGCCAGAATAGTGGTACTATCCCGGCTGCCTAATCACAGACTTTTGGCCTGAGACTTAGGCTTTTAGAGGATTTCCCAGGGCCTCAAAAGTGCCTTCAAAACCTCAGGAATTTAATGATGCCATCAGTACAATGCAGTATCACAGCTGTGAAAGGGATGATGAATAAAATAGAGGCAAATGGAGATTATAAAAAGTACTAGAGTACAGCGATGGTACAAAATGCAGCTTTGTTTTGGGTAATCAGTGTGGAATCTTGTATTGCTTAGAGGGATGTGTGTTGTCTAAGCAGCCTACAGAAAGACAGAATTCAGCTTCCTCACCACTATTTTTTGACTTTGTAAACTAGAAGACATATATTTTCCTCATTTAAAAACATAATTTCAAGAAAAACTATTTTTTTCCCAGTGGCAAAGTATCTCCCCACCCCCAGTGGGGGCTAGGTGCAGGTGTCAACAGAAAGGAAATTGTCAGTCTTTGCACCTTTTGCCATTGTAGGTGGAAAAGCTTATCTCCTATTCTTTTCAAGTGTGCCCTAGTATCTTTAACTTTCTTCTGGATGGCTGACATCCTAGAAGGGATACCTGATTTAACAGCTGAGAAAGTATATTGCCCTTCCTTTAGCAGGTACTATACTGTTAGCTTGAGCCAAAGTCCTGCAGTAAAATCCTGGGTCCACTGAAATCCGTGGAAAACACCCACTTATTTCAGCTGGGCCAAGATTTCACCCATGTGGAATTTGAACCCAGAACCTTTTCGTTTGAATCTGAGGATGCTACCTCTTGATGTTATGAGGAACTGAGTGCCTGCTTTGTTAATTGACTGTTGAATTAAAAATGGACTGAAATTGTTAACTGATTTCAGTGGGACTACCCATATACTTACTTAGGCACATGCTTAAGTACCTGCTGAATCGGAGCCTAAATAAAAAAACCTACTTAATGAGCACAATTTATTTATACAACTGTCAGTTTTACATTACCGTATGTAAGATTTTAAAAAATCCCTCTTAAATGGGCCACAAGTAAAAGAATAAATCTTTTGAAAGAATAGATTTACTGAGCACTATCTTTAAGAGGTCCCCTCTCTTGCAGTTATTACCGATGCAATCAGAAGTAGAGTAAAAAATTGCTACAAATGATTAAGGGTGCTTTATTTTAGATTGATAACTGCAGTGGCAAGTGTGGGAAGGAGAGCAAGGGTGAAGTGGATGATATCATTGTGTACCTACCTAACATCGCTGGCTTAACATTTGTATTTTAGACCATCTCCTGCCTAATAACACCATGTAGTGAAATAAAGGGTCCATTCTGGAGGTAATTGTTATGTGGTGGAATATAAACAAGTCCCATTCTGCAGTATATTTACCACAGCACATATTTACGAGTTGGGTTTAATTAAAAGTCGGGAACACCAGAGCTATTTTTTAACTAGATGCCTATTATCTAGTGTCAAATGCTTGGTTTTAATCTCACATTTTATATCATCGTGACCTAGATCACTGCCTGTGACATGCGAGTTAGTGTGTTGTCTTTCCTGAGAAGATGTAGGCAAGCTTGATGGATGTTTTCTCATTCCTAACCTCATTACTACTGGCTTCCCATCCATCTAATAAAATGCTATGATAGAGAGTGGGAAGGTGCTATAAATCATAATATTCTAGCTGCTTCGAGCAAATTCATTAGGAATGCTGACTATACATCTCGCAAACAGAAAGTCAACACACCAAGTAGGTTGCTGCTTCTTCCTGGGCTGGAGTCATCTACCCTCCCCCATCTAGTCCAGCTAGCATTTGTTTTTAATGGCAATGATGACATTTAATGAAGTTCTAGGTGACAGGCTGCTTTGACCTGATTAACCCAATACATATTCCAGCCACTATTGGTTTACAGCTATAGCCTGTTCCTTCACTCAAGTTGTTAGCAATTATGCCTTTTCAGTAGTGGGCTAACTAACGAACTATTGTTTGCATGAGGCAAGGGAGTTGGTGTGTTTTTTGTTGTTGTTTTTAATTAAACAAAAATAATCCTTCCTGATAAAGTGATTCCTGTTTCCCATTAAGTTTGGGCCATGTCTCTCCTGGCCCCCAAGGGAATATGTTCATCTATGTCCTTAATTCTATTAAATGAAAAAAAGGCTATTAAAGGGTAAATGTCCCAGACCTGTGCCTGAAGTAGAAGGAGCAAACTAGCTGCTTTATCTGAAGTACAAGCTCTGAATTTGCACTTCAGGGTCATACCATGTTTTCTTTCTTGATTTCCACTTTGGAGCAGTCTCCACATGTTACAAAAGGTGACAACAACTGTGATCTTTGCAAAAGGAGCAAGGTCACCAGGGGGAGAAAAATAGGAAAAGAATTTTAACCAATTCCTCTCTAAGAATGCAAAGCCTTATATGTCCCTTTGGTTGTTGCTATCCCAGGTGTTTGATTTTTCATGTGCTTTTTGTTACAGCTGCCCAAAGCTGCTGGATTTAGCTGTGCAATATTTCCTTTGGTAACCAGGTGAAAAGTTGTAGCCTTATGAATCCTTTATCCTTATTCTGGAATTTGTTGGCAGATCAACCTACACTAAAGGTCCCCCAGAGATCACTCCTTTAAAATTAGTTAATTCATTGTACTGATGTTTCTTTCCCCCCTTAATTATACTATTTTATTATATAAACATAATAAACTTTTGTTCTCTGAAATAAAGTCAAAAGGCATCTGTGGCTTTAAGTGACCTCCTAGACTTGTGTGGCCATATGTTTACATGGAAGGTGGAAATGAGCTGTCAGTCAAGCACGGGTAGTAAGGGATTGATAGGAGGCAACAGTACAGACATCTTTGAGGAATTGTTCAGGGAACAAGTCTGGCCACCATTTGGTTCTTATCTCTTTCTGTGTTCTCATTAGATACTCAAAAGCCCTCCCATACCATAATTTGAATGAGATAGTGGGGGAGTTGGGAGGATGAGTGTGGTATATGAGATATTTAAGGGGAAAATGCACTTATGTTTTCATGCAGTCTGAAAGCAGTGGTTTCATTATAACTCTCTGTGATCTCTAGTATTTAGTGTCAAACTATTTGGGGGGAAATGATTGATAACTATTAGTAACCCACAGCATTATGAATGTACAAATTAAAAGTAATCAGAGGTTGTGTCTCAGTTAATATAATTCATTTGTTTTGAAACTTGCTAAAGAGTAAAATTAATCTTTATTGTAATGACAAGTCACAGCTTTGTTGTGATATTGTAAAATGTCTGATCGTAAAACACATATGTACACCTTGACAGTAATGACCTGATTTTCAGAGTTACTAGCTACCAGCAAATCGCACTCATGAGGAGCTGCAGGTGCCCAGCTCTTTTGAAATTTATATACATTTTGATATTCTAAGAGGGAATTAGAACTAAGGATGTAAAATCTCTCTTCACTGTTAGCTTGTTAACTGGCAACTGTCTATCACTTAGTTATGAGGCAGTGAGAAGACTGTGTGAGGGCAGACAGCCCCGATGAACACTAAGACCTCAACAGTAGATCCTACTCTGTTTTATGGTCACACTAATGACTCCACCCTTTTTTTACAACGTACAGCCATACTCTACAGCAAACGCTCCAAAATCGGAAGAAGCACTTTGGACCATTCATGTAAAAAAAATTTTTCTGGAAGAGAATTCCAGGATCCAATCAAGTCAGACACGGTGTTTCCATGGTGCAGTCATGACCTTCGTATTGTATTATTGTGCAAGTACTAGGCGCACTTAAAAAATCATGCTTGTTTCAGATATATTACTGATTCTTGAAGTATTAATCAATTTAAGCATAGAAAAATAGCTGGAACCAAGAATATCACCAGAATGAACTTTAAGTGTGTCTACTGTGAGACTAATTTAGTCATCATTCAATAAGGATAGCTGTCTCAAGCAGTACTAACACCATTTTTATTAGTGGTGTGTGAACTTCACTTTACACCAGAAATACTGAGAATTAAGGGGTAAGCCCAAGTCTGCATGTGGAAAATGCATATCAAAGCAGAATTGGATTGTTACCTGCCACATTATGAAAAAAAACCCTATAAAATTGGATTTTACCATTTTGAAATGCCCTTGTGAAAAAAAATCCTATAAAACAGATAGGGATAAAACCAGTAGGAAAATACTCTAAGTCCCTATAGAATTTAATATGTAATATAACAGGCTTTCTATGGGTTTTTAAGCCATTGCATAGGAACTCATCAGAGGTAGATAGTTCTCTATTAAATGCCGTAGATGTTTGAGAGAGAGGGAGAAAGTGTGCGTGAGATTTTTTTCTTAAGTTCTATAGAACTTTTCTATGACAGTAAATATGGAGAACACAAGCTATTTAGTTTAGTTTTGTTTGTATGTTATGGCACTAATATCTTTAAGTGTGCAGAATTTCTTCTCTTGCATAATTGGATGCACTTTATGCCTCCTGCAGAAAAACAATTTGAGACACTTTGAATGTTCTGTGACAAAAATAAATGAAATGTCAGAGGGATAGCAGTGGCCCATCACTCTACACCTATGTGAAACCTCTTTCTGTGAGGAGCTTGAGTTATTGTTACTTCAAGACACATTCATTTAGGTTCAGATGTTGGCCACTTCTGCAGGCGAGAAAGCTGTGGTGATAGGTTTCTCCCTGGCTATACCCCTTAGCAACGTTGGCACTGCCAGCATAACACCTCATGGTATCTGATCTCAGAGAAGCAGCCATGAGGCTTCTATCTGATTGGGCGAAAGAGTCATGGTGCAACAGACATGCCATTCTCTTATGCCTTTGAATGCCTCCACAAATTAGTAAAATTTGAGGTCACCGCCCCGCTCACAGAATTAATGGAAACACTTTCTACAAATACAGAGACCTTAGAATGTCTATTGCAGGGACATTTATATTTACATTACAGACTTTGTGGAGGCACAGCTGTACTGCTGCAGCTGCTCTGTTGTGAGGTCTCCCATGTAGCTACTCTATGCCCACGGGAGAGAACTCTCCCATCGGCATCATTAAACCACCTCCAACAAGCAGCGGTAGCTATGTTGGCAGGAGAGCATCTCCCGCCATCATAGTGCTGTGCACACAAGTGCTTATGCCAGCAAAACTTATGTCACTCAGGGGTGTGGGGTTTTTTCACACCTCTGAGCGACAAAATTTTTTGCCAGCATAAGCCATGTCTACACTAGCGCACATCTCACTGAAATGTAAAAATACTATCATTGTCAAAGGCAGTGTCTCCTATGTTTTGGCTGATATCTGAAAGAACTGCTATAATGTAAATTGTACTGTGTCACACAATTTTTGCCAGAATTACTATGGAAATACAAAACAAAAACAAACTCCAAAAATCCCCCTGTAACACTGCACTCCCTATTCTTCATAGTGATATTGTTAAGATATGGTTATAGCATAATTATGATGCATTTTATGCAAGATGTCATGTGAATGTCATTGGAAAAGCTATGATTTGCTGAATATGATTATCCTATTTGTATACATGTATCGTTTTTGTATTTGAAGTTATGAATATTGACCATCTGTATTTCAAATGTAGTTTATACCTGGGTAACGCCCACTAGACATGATTCTTTCAGTCTAGATAGCTGGTTGGGAAGGGCCTATTCAGGGCAATGAGCCATTAGGGAAAGCAATAGGCCTTAGGAGAAAATTATCTCCCACCTAGTAAGCCTTCCTGAAAACACTCCAAACAGCCTGTAAGCAATGGCTGCTATGACTCTACAAGGACATGTGACCAGGCCACATGATGTTGGACTCCATCTTGGGATGTCGGTATTTTTCCACAGAAAGGTCCGGGAACCAAGCTTTGGAACAAAGGGTTCCTGCCATATGCAACAGCTATATAAGGCAGGGAGTGCCATCATCTCGTGTTCTTCACTCCCCACACAAAAAGACTCCTGGAAACACCTAAGGAACAAAGACTGAACTGGGGAAAGTGCTGAACCCAGGCTAAAGGGATTTCTAGCTTGTGTATAAAACACCTGGGGATTCCAAGCTGCAAAGCAAGTGCAGCTTGCCCCTTAAAGATCTGCAGCCTGCTTGCATCCTTTCTCAGGGTGAGAATCTGCTAATTCATATCCAATCTATTTAGTATATTAAGTTTAGTTTGCATTTTTGTTTTATTTGTGAGGTAATCTGCTTTGATCTGTTTGCTATCACTTAAAATCGATCTCTTTTCATTGTTAAACTTGTTTTTGTTTTAATCTAAACCAGTGAGCTCTGACTGGAGTGCTTGGGGAAAATCTCTGCTTGGTTACCACAAGTGTGCATTGCTCTCTCCACATTGAGGGAGAGGCGGACCGGGTAAACCCATAGACTGGCCAGATTTGACCAGGGCAGGTGGTACTGCTCTGGGGTCCCAGGCTGGGAAGCTGGTGGTTAGGGAGAGCCTGCATGTAACTGTATGTATGCTGGTGAAAATGCAGGCTGGAGGGCTTTGCAGGTGCAGTGCAGTGTGAGAAGGATCCCAGGCTGGTCCCCCAGTTCCAGGTGTCACTCTGGGGAAAAGTCATTCCCTTAGCATTGATATATTTTTACAGTGGGATATCATGAACTGTAACAATATTGGTGCAGAAGATGCTACAGAACTCTAAACAAGTTTTAAAAACATTAGCAGTTACTAATCAGAGAAAAGTTTTTGTAAATACAGTGTTTCAAACTACTATTTTATCCAATGAACAGAGAAATATGAGGAAGAGCACGCAAATACATGAAGATATTAAAGAGATGGTTTTTCAGAGCTATGCAAGAGTTCAACCTCATTGACTGTACCAAGAAATGTCTTGCTAAATTTTATGTGATCCTTTGAAAATTGAGAAATAAATGGTGCAAATTGTTGGATAATAGCTGTAATTTTTATATGCAGTTTGATAGACCGATATTTTTTTGCTATCTACCCTCACATACTATATATGGTCTGTATTTTCTGGGTTCTGGTGGACACGTTAAAAACCATATGAATTTCTCTCATTGTCATGGTTTACAAAGCAGCCAGAAACCTTTGTTAAAATACAGCTTTCTGTTGGGCAGTTGCTTTTCAATATCTAAATTACACTCTAGAAGAGACTATATAAAACATACTGACTAGAACAGAGGTTTACCAGTAGAAAGCTTGTCTGAAAAGCTGGCCAACAATGGGAGATAATGGTCAAAGCTACTGGAATGAGGGGCATTATCATCAGCTTTGGAGTGAGTAGTCTCCAAAGGGAACCCTGAGTCTTCAGAGACAAAGCTTCTGGCAGGGAAGGCCTGTGAGACCCCCAATGGGAAAGAGTGTGAGTGTGGACTTGATGGCTATTTAAGATCTCTATATGGGGCGTGATTTTGTTATTTAATAAATCCATCCCCCATGAGGGGTGTTGCTGACCCAAAGAAGAGTTTGTTGTTGCAATTTGATTGAAAAAGCCATAAAATGGGGGGAACTGAGGCAGGGTTGCTTCAGGCCATGAGGGGATGCTTGGGAGGTGACTGGCCCTGCTACAGTAATATCTTTTTTTTTCCCAAAGAGCTGAAATTGGAACATTTTGATAGACCAAATTTTGTTTTAGAAATTTGTTCCACCAGAAATCTCGTTTGTTTGGGGGTTTTGTTCCACTTTTGAACAATTTTTTTTCTTTGAAATTGTGAAATTTCCTGCAAAATGGAAAATCCAGTTTCCACCCAGCACCAGTAAGTAAAACGTTGTCACTAATATTGCATGAACACAGCTTCTACATTTCTGTTCCTTGATTTAAAAAAACAAACAAAACTAAAAAAGAACTTTTCAGATTTAGTGCAATCGTGTTTGAATGACCACATGTTGAATGTGCAACCATTTTCTCTTGCTGAGAAATACACGCATATATGACCTCAGAATCCAATGCTCCAGATATGTTTTTATGTGAATAATTGTGCTTTTGGGATGGGATTTTCAAAAGCACTTCACGTTGGCCTAACTCTGCTTTCCTTGGAGTGGATGATAAAACTTCCATTGGTTTCAGTGAGAGCTGAATGCTTTTAAAATCTCATCTCTCTGCACAACCACCGTGTGGGTGCATGCCTCTGCAGCTTCCTGCTTCTCTTTATAAGGAGAATCAGCTCCTCCGTACCCAGCTGATTCTACTAATTAAGTCCCACAGCTCATCCCATGTGTGGGGAGAAGGACTATTTGGACAGGGCTCGCTGCCTCCAGGCCTCTAACCCTTAAAGAGCCAGGCTGCCCTGTTATAGTCTTTGGCATATCTAGCATCAGTGCTAGTTTACTCATTATGTATAATCACTAAAATAGATACAACTATGTTTCTTTCAGTGAGTCTAGCTTACAGGACTGTGCCCCCAATGCAGGTCGGAACTGAAAAGTTAAAACAAATGCTGACATTCTTGTTCAGCCAAAACTCCTCTTGAGGTTGCTGGGAATTTACCCTGTTAATGACTGAGTAAGAACAACATGATTTGGCCCAAGGAAAGTAGCATTGACCCCATTTTGGCAAAATCACATGCGTAAGTGCTTCCCCATTCTGCAAAGCACCCAAAACATATGTTCACCTTTACAGTTTTTTGCAGTCAACAAGATATAGGCATGTGCTTAAGATACTATATCAGGAAAGACTTAAGCATGTATTTAAGGGCTCTTCTGAATTGGGGCCTCAATGAATAGTATTTTGTCAGTTCTAGCTGAGAATGGTCTGAAATTCCTCATGCCAGAAGGCAAGTTTGGGAGGGAGACTAGTAAGTGCCTGGAAATAGGGACTTGATTCTGCTCCCATTTAAGTCAAAGGAAATTTTCTCCTGTGTTTAAATGTAGCAAAGGGATGGTTTGGGAGGGCTCCCAAACCAAGTGGTGGTGTGATCCAGCAGATGGGATTATAGCGCTGCTCAGGTTTGGCCTGGCCACCCTTCTGTCATGATGGAGGGGCGGCCGAATCAAACCTGAGTGGTGCTGTGTCCCCACATGCCAGGTCACAATGCCTGGAGTGAGAAGCCAGATCCAGATCCAGGAGGTGCTGCTATGGGATGAGTGTAGGATGGGCTTGTTCTCCAACATGCCCCTCTGATCCCCTGGAGCCTCCTCATAGGGGTAACTTTTTTGAAAGGAGGGGGACTTAGTTTCAGATTTTGCCCCAAGTCCCCAAAGGTCTCTTTGTGGCCCTGGGATCAAGCCCTTAGAATGGAAGTCATAATTATAGTTCTGAGCAACCTAAGAGAGGGAGAACACCACTTCTTCTACCACCAGTTCTTTTCCCTTTCTTCTTCCTTTGATTTGTTCCAGTTCCTGTTTCGGTTCTAAAAAATCATTACTCCCCCCTTCCTCACTTCCATTCCCCTTTCCTTCCTGTTAGTCGCACTGGTACTGGGTATCGAGCTGAAGAAGGTGAAGTCTTCTGATTTCTGATACGCTCCTTTTGCTTGCCCATCACAAACATCCCAGGTTCTCTCTCTCCTCCCTGCCTCCCCTTTACGGTCTCTTTTGGGACAGTTCTGGGAAACCACACAGACTCTCACATATGGGGAAATCTGATGTCCCTACTGGGTCAGAATTAAGGGAGTGGTTGATTAGCACAAGCATCACATATATCAGTGTACAGTGGTAAAGTTTTTTTTTTCTGTGACGAGAAGTGGACAGTACATGGTGTTAGATGCCTTAACCAAGGCAATTAAGTTTTGTGTTAAGTACATTATATGTAACCTTAGATGATATACAATGTAGTGTATACATATAATATAGATTCATCTAATCCAAATTACTCTTTTTCATCTCCTCTTCCTTTCAGCTCTCCTCCTTTATGAATGTATCAGCTGGTGCATTGTATCCTCAGATTATCTGCATGCAATTTAAACACAGCAATTAGGTGAATTTAGTCTTGCGTTATTCCTAAACACCTATATTCTCAACTAAATTGCTGTGCAACCTCTACAGGTTTTTAAAACTAGCAGCAGAAGCAAAATCTAAAATACTCACTTGTAATCTTCCAAATCTCTTCCCTGTAACCCACACACCTGCTCTGTAGCGGCATGATATATAATCAAAAAGTTCAGGTGCTCAGTGTGATTGAATTGAATCCTTCCATTTAGTCTCTTGCAGTTCTAATTCAGGACTGATATACAGTGGGTGTGATTGAAGAGATTGCTCTCTAATTATGGAGATTTTTCTGTGCAGTGTTGGAGGATATTTTTTGTATTATTTACAGTGTTCTGTCTGGCAGTAATATTTCTGTCTGCCAATGACAATTACATTGCTCTTGACTGGTGCAGATCAGCAATCGGTGATATCTTTGAAAAGCCTGTGTGTATCACATGTCACTGGCAGACATATTAATGTCTGAACTGAGGAGTGCAAGTGATGTAACAAGATTAGATGGCACCAATATAAAGGACCAACTCTAAATCCATGGATAACCAAGAAACAGCTAGATGACAACTGTCAATTATTTATTGCCCTTGTCCAACGTAATATTAATAGCAAGGAGATGTCACTTTTCCTTTCTCTTTCTCTCTTATGCTTAGTACTCGACTCCGCAATTTTATCACTGTAACATTCTTTTCAAGGCATTTAGCTCTGAGTTCTCATTAAATGATCAGCAGAAAAAGTGATGGGCAGTTTATCCCCATGTCATGTAAGAGAACCTCGTTAACCAGAAAAGATTAATTAGTTTCAGATGCCTGCCTTTACCTTAAACATTAACACTTCTCTTTGCTTTTTTTTCCACATACTAGACAAAACATTAGACCATATACGATAAGAAACAATTCTGCCATGGAAAGGGCATTTAGTAATAAGACTTTGCCTCTTACCTCTTAGGAATCCTGTACACACAATTTAATGAACTGCTGATTAAACAAAAGTTCAAAGATTTCAAAGAAAAATATGACCTATCCTTAAGTTGTATTCACATGTATGAGAATTAAACATCCAATACTTTTAATCATCGGACCAATGAGTAGCTGTATGTTATGAGTGCCAAAAAAAAGGAGCAAAATTAAGTCTTTTGTTTGGTTTTTACACTGATTTTTACATTTTGCCTTTTTAATGTCACTTGTGTTTGCTAATTTTTTTAAGCCTTTTCCTATAGGGTGCAACTCAGATTCAGTGACTTCTTATAGCTGGAACTAAATAGTAGACGTGATATATAGGACAAGAAACCTCAGCATGAAAGTACTCATATTAAACAGAAGGGGGAAAAGTGAAAAAAGAAAACAAGATATAGTCTATTTGCTGATGTCACTCTGCCCCATCTCAATAAGCAAACAATAATCAAAGGTTTATGTAGTGCAGACTATATTCAACTCAGGCATTTAACTCGTGTAACTAAATTTTCCCTAACTGCAATATTTCCTATAGCTTTCAATGGATAAGTGATACTTCTCCTAAACCGTGTTCTTGTGCTCTATTAAATGGATTTAGCATAGAAAATTAAAACAATAAAAACAACAAAATAACCTCACATATTTTGCATACACAAAATTAATAAAATTCATAGTTGATTTCTATAACAACCTTAACTCTTCCCCATTGCACATGTACGTTACAACAGAACCTTTTGCTACTAGATTAGATTAGATTAGATATTATCAAAGAGTGTAATAGTGTTTTACAAATGATACAATATTTATGCATTGACTTCACTAACTTGTAAAGTTGTTCCAGTAATTAATATAACCCTAATGCAAACCACCTGAGAGGAACACTATTTTTTTTTCCAAAACCTAAGCCTTACAAGTATCAATATGATAGAGAAGGTAACTTGTATAAATGTAGCATCAACCTAACAGTTTTTATTTAGAAACAGCTTTGACTTGTAAAAATTCACCTTACAGATTTCATTAACTCTGACCCACAAGTTCTACTTAATAAGTCTTTTGACATACTACCAAGGCATTGTGTCAGCCTCTTTGTGGGGATTGTGTTCCTCTACACTGCCCCCTACTGAAAAGTCTGGCTTAAAGCCAATATTTTAGCCCTTTATTTCTGAGATTTCAAACTCCAATAACACACACATTACTCTTTGCACTTCATATCTGTATACAGTTTAATTTATTTTTTACTTTTAATCAATTAATGAGCAGATAGAAACTTACACATAACTATCTACACCTATAATAAATGTACTAAATGCCTACTTACTAGCAGGACTTTTTCTGCCCTTTTATAGATTAAACTGCTTTCATGTTCTGTTATTTAAAGACTTCAGGGATGTAAAAAATGATTAAATATTGAGTTGAAAAAGATATAAAGTGATACAGGAAAGACTCAAGGGGTTTCAGTCAAATATACATTATGCCATCATCTAAACTTGTTTTATGTTGGCAGAAAGTACATTTGCTAGCATTTGTGTGGCACACCTGAGAGAGAACCCCTATGTACTGGCAAATATCTATAAAATACATGAAAAGCTGCATTGGGATAATAGATTGGTGCCCACTATTAAGGGGTGAGACTCATAATTCACAAGCAGTGAAGCCACAAGTGAATTATAAAGGTCCTGTCCTCCTTCAATGGAGATAAATGAATTTTCCTAGTTCATCCAATCATATGATCTGTTTAGAAAAGGTCTTCTCTGTTAACAATCTTTTTTCACAGTAAATTGTGTTCCAGGGTGGATACCACAGGAAACAGAAAATAAAACACTAGCACAAGGTTTCTTCCTCTTCTCTCCTGTTGGAGCTCTGAAGATGATGCCATTTTACTTATCCCAACCATATATCAGATTCACCATCTTTTGTGACAGGAATAGGAGACAGGACTTTCCTTATCTCTTTTGTAATTCACTAGATAAGTTGCTTCTATTGATACAAAGCATTCTCATCATCAGTAAAGAAATGCACTGCCTGTGTGACATTCATAGTCCTTTCTATTTTGAAGAGAATTGGAGGTGACCCATCTCCTTTAATATGACAGTATAGAGTATTACCGTTGGACCACTGGGTGAGACCTGTCACACACAGGGAACAAACCCTGAAGTCCTTACTCAGCCTTACTTAATGACTTGTTCTGCTGAACATCTATGAATAATTGAGGCCAAAGAAATTTAATGATTATAAGACTAGTTTTTATTTTTAGAATATAAGCATTCACATGTACTTATTTTGGATAATAACTAAGGCCTTACACTGGTGTAAATCACACCGGAGTTATATACGAGAGTGGGAGCTGTTTAAAATCAATAAAAGTGAGATCAGAATCAGGCTTTCAGAGTATTGAGGATATGATCTAAATGTGCTTACAGGCAGTGCTCAACCAATGAAATTGATAGGCAGCAGGTTTAAAACAAAACATAAGGAAATACTACTTCACACAATGCACAGTCAACCTGTCGTATGCATTGCGAGAGGATGTTGTTCATCGAGGATAGGTCCATGAATGGCTATTAGGTCAGGGATGCAACCCCATGCTCTGGGTGTCCCTAAACCTCTGCCTGCCAGAACCTGAGTCTGGATGACCGGGGATGGATCACTTGATAATTGCCCTGTTCTGTTAATTTCCTCTGAAGCATATGGCACCAGCCACTGGCGGGAGACAGGATACTGGGCAAGATGGGCCATTGGTTTGGCCCAGTATGGCCGTTCTTATGAGTTCAATTATAGTAAAACAAAAGGAAATTTATTTAAGAAAGAATAGAGATTCAAATAGAAACAAATGTGAGTGATGGGAACAAATGGTTACATCCCAAACAAAATCATAAAATGTGAACTAGAGCCTACATTTATTAATAGTTACCTTTATCTACTAATAAAATAGATTCTCACCCCAAATTTCAGTCTTTTCCCATGTTTGCTAGCCCCCAAGGAGCTAGGATTCAGTCTTTTGTGAAATTTTTCCACTCATCAAGGTACCTTCTCAGTTAATGGATCCAGGATGTCTTTCTCCACTCTGATACACTGAATCAGTCTTTTGCCTTCATTCACAAACAGAGCAATCCCCTCACTGTCATATCATTCCTTTTCATGTCCAAGTGGTTCCAATGTTTATAGTTTGTCTTTGCTGGCTGTCCATTGACTTTTCCAGTTGGTGCCAATGTAGGCAATTGAGCAATGCATTATGTAATAGGCAAGCTAGGGAGGGGTGACAACTCCCTCCTGCTTGAATGAGTCAGCACCAAGACCTATTCCCTGGTGACTAACATTCACCCCAAGGCCATAAGGGCATAATTGTCAATATAGTTACATTATTCCTTAAATATTACCTGTACACATATCAATGCCTGTAAACATTGCAAGCTAAGTTACAAACCTTCAGTAGAGATCCAACATGTTTCCCTTTATGGAAAAATATTATGAAAGCCATGTATTCATTGTAGTGAGTTTGTCAGGGCTGAGACATGAGTTTCTTGTAAAGGACAGTGAACCTTTGCCAGTTGGCACCAATGGGTATCTGTATCACACTCAGTTCCCCTTGTACAAAATGGGGATAATAACAACACCTCAGCTCACAGGGCTGTTGTGAAGGTAAATTCACTAATGTTTGTAAAAGAACTAAGACAATGCAATGACAGCACCACTGTGACCGAAAGCACCCCTGTATTTACCCTCTACACATTATTATTATAATCTTTGTGCAAAATATCCCTTGTTAGGTCTCCTTTAAAAACTAATAACACACTGATCATCAATATTCTTGTGTAATGTATTCTGAAATGTTTAAGAGTTGTGTACATAAACTGAAATTATGACTACAGTATGTTTACCGGACAAGTCTGGGGAGTGGGTAAACCATTTTCTCAAAGACAAAGGACAAGCTGATGCCTCTAGCTAGGTTTCATCAAAGTTGATTGGCAATCACCTGTAAGGTGGCCATTCTTTGGCAAAGGAGGGAGGCAAGAACAAATTGATCTGCATTTTAGCAAACAACAGCATGGAACCTCTTTCACCATGAGACTCCATGTCGTCTTCCTCACAGCTGAACGAACTTTGTCTAGGGGTAACTCCTCAGGAACATGCATTTTTAAGGGCTGGTCTACACTGGGCGGGGGAATCGATCTAGGATACGCAACTTCAGCTATGAGAATAGCGTAGCTGAAGTCAACGTTTCCTAGATCGAAAGTAAAAGTACTTACATGGGGTCCAGGCGGCGCAGGCTCGCTACCCCGTCGACTCCGCTTCCTCCTCTCGCTGAGCAGGACTTCCAGAGTCGACGGGGAGCGCTTCTGGGATCGATTACTACCCGCCGATTTGGCGGGTAGTATAGACGTATCCAAAGAGTGACTATAAAAGTGAGGTTCGGTGTGTGTGTGTGTGTCTGTCTCTCTCTCTCTCTCTCTCTCTCTCTCTCAGAACTAGCCTTTTGACTTGGGATGAGGGGGAGATCCTGACCTAGAATTTGGTCAGCCACATTGCTGGGAACAGGTGGTGAGGATTTTACCTTAAATCATGTCTAGTTTATTAAATTTTACTTACTAGAAAGAGTTAGATCTTTTTCTCTTGTAACCATTTCTGACTTTAATAGGATTTTAAGTGAATTCAGGTATATCTTCTTTTGTCAATAAATTTGTTTTATTTCTTAATCTAAACCAATCCAGTTCTGTGTTTTTAAACTGAACTGTTTGGTAACTCTAGTTAAAGTAGCAAACTATTGACCCTTTACAGGGGCAATGGACTTCTAATATCTGAACTGTCCAAGAGAGGGCTGGACTGTGCAGAACAACTATTTTTAGGAGAAATTTTGGACTGGGAGTGTGGTGGGGCCACCCTGCAGGAAGTAACCCAGGCTGGTGGAAGCCAGAGTGTGACTAGAGTGTTGCTGACAGGCTGTTGCAGCCAGAGTTGCTAGACCATGCTGCAGCTATACACAGACACTCAAGGTATGACTTGCATGCTATTAGGCTGTTTGTGAGTGGCCCAGCTTGGGAGCTACAACAGTAATCGTTGTAAGGCACCCAGGGTTATGGGGCAGGCAGTGACACAACTTCTCACTGGTCTGGATTGTACCCTGCAATGTGACAGTTCCTAGAAAATCCTATGAAGAAGTTACCAATTATATATTCTGCGCAGGGTTTGGACGTTGTGTAGTAAATAATGCATGTGGCCACACACTGAATGTTGAAGAGAGAAAAAAATATTGAATAGCTACCATTCAGTGAGCACCATCCATCCTGTGCACTAAATGAGGCCAGAGTCCTCTGGACAAAATAGTATGTGATCATGTAATTAAAGACTGTGTTGTAATACATATGCACAGGTGGGCTGCATTAAGATCGCATGGGCAACCTTTTGAGTCTTTAACTTTAAGGTTGCAACGTTGTTTTAAGATGTAATATAAAATTATAATCTCCATTTAAAAAGGACTTGTGTTTAGGCAGGTTTTTGCTTTTCAGCTTTGCAAAGCTGTGGTAAAATTACAAGAAACAGATCTGAGATCTTGACTAAGGATTTGATTCTGTAAACATGTATTACCAAGTGTACTAGAATTGTGAATAAGACCATTGACTTCAGTGGGGCTATGCTTGGGAGTTTGCAGGAATAGGTCTTAAAATGGTCTTCAGGAAAATAAAAGTACAAATTTCAGGTTGTTACAATCAATGGTTAGGATTAAATTGCCTTTAAGAGCGGATTTTTTTTTTCTTAAAGGAATCATTTCGTTCCATGAAAAATAATAAACAGCTTTGCATTATCTGAGAGATTTTTGTGGAAGTGAGTGAATGGGCAGCATTTAGGGAAATGAAGTTTGGTCTTGAACTTCATGTTTACAGAAAGAAATGGCCTGTCTTGCTATGAGTAGTGATATCCCCTATTACCCTGCTTGTTTGTTCAGCTTACGGGTTGAGAGTTTATTTACATTCTGTAATGCTAGACGAATGTTTTCCTTGGTATTTCTTTTAAATACTAAATTAAACATGCCTTTTTGTAGAAAAGATATTTTTTGAAAAACAGGGATGATTGCTGCCCATCTGTGTAAATATTTATCAGATCACATAAATAAAACTTAATGTACACAATTTTTAAGGCTGCATTTGAAATTCTCAGAGTCATCATGAAGCCGTCAACTCCTTCTGCTGTGTTTTCTATAGGGCTCACAGAGGTCTGAGAGCACTGTGCTAAGGAATGGATCTACATAGTACAAAAAAAATTAAAATAATAATGTAAATATTTGTGCAACATCTAAAAATGTACGCGGCATCTTACAGACAAATAGCAAGTCATGATCTCTGCCCCCAAAGAGCTTACAACTAAAAGCTTCATTTCAGCAGGAGGAAGGTTATGTCATTGACTTGAATGGTTGGCAGATTTGGGCCCCATGTGTAGATAATTAACTTAAACATTAATAACTTGGACATCTACGTGTGTATTGTAGAAATGTTTAATGGGTCCCGTCAGGGCAGTGCAGAGCCTGGGACATAGGCACCGAGTTTCTAATCTGCTGGGGCATGCTCCCCCCTGGCTCCGCCCAGGCCCTGCCTCCACCCCACCCATTCCCCCAAGGCTGTGCCCCTGCCCTGCTTCTTCTCACCTCACCTCTTCCCACCCCCTCCCCTGATTCTGGTAGGGGAGCTGCTTCTCGCCCGCCTGCTCTTCGCCTCCTCACCCCACTCACCTGCCTGTCTCACCTCCCTGCCCATTGGGCCCACCCCCCAAAGCGTGGGACCCAGGGCAGTTGCCCCTATTCGCCATACCCAAGGGATGGCTCTGGGTCCAGTTGACATCTGGAAACATTTCATTTTGAGACATCTCAATACTGCAGAAAAACAATTGAGACGTTTACTTGACCACTCAGTCTCCATAGGAAGTTTAAAGCTGCTCTCCGCCAGGGGAAAATCCAAAGGGAGAGTGGAAGTGGTTATACTGCCTGCATTCCACTGGATAAATCTCACTAGGGCCAGGCTGGTACAGGGAGGTCTAATTTACACCTTCCTATGCAACTTCAGTGACTCTGACCCATTATCATCTGTTACGATGACTTTGTTTCCCAAATTCCAATTCATATCTGAGAGAGAGAGGTTCCAAATCCCGAAAGAGAAGGGTTTATAGTGGAAATGCTGACCTTTTGAACTATAATGAGGCTAGCTGGTCCTATAGTTTAAAAATAAACAACCCTATTTCCTAGTATTTATTGCAAGAGACTTTCAGGGCGTGAGTTACTTTTACAATTTATTTTCTTTTGACAAATCAAGGCTTAATTAACCAGCTGTCACATGGCGGGGAGAGAGGAGGTGATGGAATTTTTCAAGCTCTGCCCACAAAGTAAGGTCTGCCCATGTGAGCTGCCAGAGTGAGGCACCCTTCACAGTAGATTCCACAGATGATCATGTGTGCTGCTTGACTCCACTTGGCCCCTCAAGTCTGGCTGCCACTCAGTGGGGCATGAATAGACCCACGTCTCTGCTAAGCTCCTTGGCTTTTGCTCTTTTTTGGTTTAGTAAAAAAAAATGGTATCTTCCAAATACCAATTGTTTGTAGTACCAAAATGAGATGACATTCACAGTAAATTGTACAGATCTGCGATCCTCCTCCTTTCTACATAAGGAATGAAAGTTAATAATGTTGATATTTAAATTGTCATCTCTGAGCATCTGAGTTAACCCCTCACAGATGAACGGGACAGTTCTCACCGCTCAGAGTTATTGTTCTGGGCTCTTGTCATGCCCTTTTCATGGTCCCTCTACCCAGCTTCATTGAGTGGTTCCCAAGTCGTAATCTCCTTGTCCTTGACAAGCACCAACCTCCCTTAAGGAGGCAGGAGTTAATCCTAGGATTGGATACTGCTCTCAACAATAAAACAGTACTTAATCCAAGCACCGCAAGTCCTCAGTCTTTAGCAGAGGGGTCAATACCAGAAGGAGACCCCTATTGGGAGTTACACATACACAGTCCCCAGGAATAATATAATGTATCCATGCCCCAATGCCTACACATGCAGATTAATGCTCTCTGAAATGATTAATGGTTTCTATAGTCCTCCCCCAATCTCTCTCTCCCCTGCAGGGTACAGACCACACTTTTTGCTTTAGTCACTGGTGTTAGGGCACACAGTGAACTCATTGAGTGGTGGGTTCTGATTCTGGCTGGGTTGGTCTAGACCTCCTGGCTCAGTCCAGCTGTTCTCTGGATCAAATCCCTCCATCACAGCTCCTGGCTGTCTTTCTCTCTCCTCTCTACTCTTTCTTTCAGCACCAAACCAAACTACCCATGCAATGGCAGCATATTTTCCAGCCCTCATCCCTGTGCCAGCTGACCGGCCTATGGTCATCCAGCTTACATCTAGCCAACCCCCTCTGTTTGTTTTGGAGTGACATCCCTCTCTTCCAATGCAATTCAGGTCATCAGCAACAACCTTTTCCTTGTTCAAGAGTGATACTCTTCACCTCCAATGGGAATTGGCATTTGATAGCCAATCACCTGCTACCATCCCCCTCCCACAAGAGGGCACATTCTGTGTTGGGAAGATGGGGGCAAGGCCCTTCCCTGCCCCTCACCAATCGGGGCTTTCCCTGAGGAGCAGGGGCTCTGTATCACTCCACTGACTCATGTCCGCTTCAGCTAACCTCAAAATGTGAAGTGAGAATTTCTCCTAAACCATAACAGCAACTTCTTAATCTTTTTTTAAACTTTTAAAAGAAAACCTGAGATTGTGGAGAACAAAATAGCACCTTCAGAGATGAGCTGGTGCAGTGTGTGGTACATATTGGCTGTTCCCAAACCGGGTAATTAACAGGAGCACTTCACCAGTATAGAAATGCCAGTATACTATATGAGCAAGGCACATCTAGTGTGGACATAGCTGCACTGGCAAAACTGTGCTTTGTACTGGTATAGTAAAACCACCCCAGAAGTGAAACAATATGTACTGGCAAAATTGCACTTTTATATTGGGGGCTTCTGACAGCACAGCTATATCAGTCAAATATGTTGACTAATATATATGCTGGCTAGCATATATGTATCATATTAATATATATTCTCTGCAGCGTGTGTGTGTACATATAAATATAAGTATGCATAAAGCATAAATAACATTAGAATATTTGTGCTTAACAGTGAGAGAGCCTAAACTGGCCTGTACCATATTCCTGTTCACTTATGCTAAGTATCCCATAACACCCTTCATTTGCTGAAGTAAGTATTTGGTATAAGCAGATAAGAAACTTGTCAAAGTCAAGATATTATGCTTTAATCATTCTATGGTTTAGTACAAGCTAGGGAAGTGCCTTCGTGGAGCAGTACATGTAATGCTGGTATCCAAAACACATATAAGGAAGGATCAAAACAATAAATTAGGGAACTGGTATGAACTCATGGGATGAATTTTAGTGATAGGTAAAGAGATGTGTAACTTGTATAACCAGCATATAAATAATAGCAGCTGAAATTTTGGGAGTGCACCTTCTGCATAAGGTGAATGTAATATAGCTGCACAAGATAGCTTCCTAGAGACTAGAATTGTGTAGAACCTTTTTTCTACATTATATTATTATTGGTTTAGAGCAATAAACCTCATTGACATTGGTTATTTGGTCTCTTGAATATATTTCTTAACGAACCAAAGTGTGGTCAAGCAATTGACTATACAATTTATTAACAAATATCACAATTCTCCACACCACGACCAATTTAGCTGTGCTGACAGACATCTGTAGCCTAATATTAAAGATCTGCGCCAAATTCTCAGTTCCTCCATTCCTGGGATTGGGGAAAAGGAGTAAGTTAGGAGTAAGCACAGAGCTTAAACTGAAAATTTCTGATCAATATATTTATTTTATGTGGAAAAATGACATTTTTGCAAAATGAATTTTTTTTTTAAAAAAATGAACCTTTTTTAAACTATTTTTTCAAATATTTTCAACTTTAAGTGAATAAAACTAACCTTTTTGTTCTTTGATGATTTGCCTTTTTGATGATTGTATCCTCTCCTCTCCTCTTCTTGTGTATCATTGTCAAGCAATCTCTCCTCTGCTTTCATTTTTGTATTCCCTTGTTGTGCCTCTCCATACTCTTGTTGCTAGGGTTCAAACTTTTCTTGTTCTGTGTTTGTTCAGTTTTTGATCATTGTACCTTTCTTCCTGTTCTTTGGTTGGTTACCTCTACTTCTACCGGAAGTAGAGGGGGTTCAGAGATAGATGTCAACTGACTAAAGTCATAGAAAAACTCTCATAGGAAAATAGAGACAACACTGGGCCTGTTTAACTATCAGACAGAGATGAATAAGAGACATGATAGTAGTATACAGAATAACGAATGAAACTGAGAAGGAAAATCAGGAATTTCTCTACACCCTGTCCCATAATACAAGATTGAGGGGACATTCAATTAAGTTGAAAGGTTGCAAATTCAAAACTGATAAGAAATATTTTTCAGTCAACACACAATTAGGCTGTGGCAATGAGATCCATAGGCTATCACAGAGGTCAACAGCTCAGTAATAGTGTAAAAAAAGGGTGGAGGGATTGGACATCTGTATGGCTCATAAGAACATCCAAAGGAATAGTGTAATAATACATTTTTTAAAAGGATTATTTTGCATAACATTTAAAGCAGGAGTGTGAACTCTAAATAAATTTTATTTTAATCTTTTTAAATGTTACTTGTTTTCATGGGCATCACTGTTTTCTAAATCGGGATTTCTGAAAGAACAAGTACTAGGAAGAAACATATTAAATTTGGCTCCTAAAGTGAATATGGATGAGAACAGATAGGAAATGTAAGGTCACTAAACTTGTTTATCTGAATGATGTAGTGCAGTGTTGACTTTGATCATACTGCACATGAGAGAAATCCAAGCTGCCCAGTGAATATGAACCAAAGATTCTTGATAGCTAGTTGCCATTAACATAAATTTGTTTAAAAATAAGTCTATATTAGTGTATCCCATGGAGTTTGTTGCAGATTAAACATTTTTGCAGTTCTTCTTTATTTTTTAGTATTGCTATAGTTTGTTCATTTAGTGAGTGTTACATTTATGTGTTTAAACGAAAAAATATACTGAAATGTGCCATGTATAGGAGGATATTTTACTTGGAACATGAAGAGAAATTGGATTTCCAAACTGTTTCCAGCACTATTACTCAAAGTTTTTCCAGTTCTGTGGTTCAAATAAAAATAGTTGTGACTTAAGCAATTAGACCTATGGTGAGCCATTACATGCTGGGGACTTGTAGTCTTCAGGGGTAGGCCATGCTGGCAGATCCAGATAGAGAAATGCATACTGTGGCTATATATTAAAGATGAGGGTTGATTGCAGACGTGCCTGTTTTGGTAAATGGCAGCCCTTAGGTTCTTGGCAATTTGCTCAAATGAAGGCTGCACTCATAGTTTGGACGTCCTTTAACTAAATGAACCTAGTGGCCCCATTCTTCCTTCTGGCTCTGGACAATGAATAATTCCAGCCCTGATATTAATACTAATGATGTTGCTGGAGTGCATCAGAATCCCCTTGTGTAAGAGACTATAAGCTTGAGAACTAACTGTCTGTGTCTTGACAGCTCTTCAAGCCAGGGGACATGATGCCTGGTAGACATACAACACCAAGCACACTATTGCTCACAATTATTTATTGAATGCCCAATTGAAATAAACCTTGTCACTCTCTACCCACTGTGTTTCACAAACATGATGCAAATTTCTCATTTTTAGCATTACATGTCTCCCTTTTTCAGTGTGTAAGTCCTGCTCTGGAGTGACAGATTTTAGTCCTACTGTCACAGTCTCTAGTATACACCTATTCACACCTGGATCACCTGGATCGATCGGTCTTCAGCTGTCATTAAGACTGCGCCGATCACAACACGTCCACCATTCTTCTCACGCTCGTGCCTTTCTTCTCCATGTTCATCCGAAACGTTTAACAATGTCATCTTCCTATCTTCTTGGAGGCGGCCGAGTGGTTTTTTCTCTTCGTGCAGGTACCACTCAGCAATGATTGCGGTCCACCTATTGTCCGTGAACCGTGCCGTATGGCCCGCCCATCACATCTTGTTATGTCTGCTTTCCATGACAATATCTTTCACACCACTGCGTTCTCTGATTGTTTCGTTTGGGATTGGATCCAGAAGGGAGATTCCCAACATAGCTCATTCCATTGCCCTTTTGGCTACCGACAGCCGCTGCTCTTCTCTCTTAGTGCCCACGTTTCACTGCCATTCAACATGGCTGGCAGCACTGTTGAATTGAAGATATTTCGTGTGTGGTCTTGTCGATTTTATCCTTTGAGGACGTCCTTGGTGGAATTGAAAGCACACCATCCTGCTCGAATCCTTCGCAAAAGTTCTCCGTTCAGGTCTCGACGCATATTGACTGCTTGGCCCAAATATACGTACTGTTCCACTTCTTCAATTTCTTCGCCTGCTACTGTTGTTCGGGCTTTTCATAAGACGTCTGATCGCATATATTTCATTTTGCAGCAGTTCATTTTCAGGCCAACCTGACTGTTTTTCTTGTCAAGTCTTCGTAGCATGCTCTGCAGTTCATTGGTGCTTTCGGCAATTAGCACGATGTCGTCCGTGAATCTGAGATGAGAGTCTTTCTCCGTTTATGTTAGCAAAATGAAAATAAGAAAGAAAAACTTGTAGCACCTTAGAGACTAACAAATTTATTTCAGCATAAGCTTTCGTGGGTTAGTACCCACTTCATCGGATGCATGGAATGAAACATACAGTAGACAGATATTTATACAGTCAGAGAAACATGATAAGGTGGAGGTGCATAGACCAACCTTAAGAGGCTAATTAATTGAGAGGAACCATAACAGCAGGGGAAGAAAAACCTTTGAAGTGATAAACAAGATGGTCACACAGTGATGTTTATCACTTCAAAGGTTTTTCTTCCCCTGCTGTTATGGTTCCTCTCAATTAATTAGCCTCTTAAGGTTGGTCTATGCACCTCCACCTTATCATGTTTCTCTGACTGTATAAATATCTGTCTACTGTATGTTTCATTCCATGCATCCGATGAAGTGGGTACTAACCCACGAAAGCTTATGCTGAAATATATTTGTTAGTCTCTAAGGTGCTACAAGTTTTTCTTTCTTATTTTCATTTTGCTGACACAGACTAACACGGCTACTACACTGAAACCTCTCCGTTTATGTTGACACCACTCCTCCAGTTGATCTTGCTCATAACCATTTTGAGGCAGGCGGTAAATTGTTTCGGTGAAATCGTATCTCCTTGCTTCACATCTTTCTCAATTGGGATGCGAAGGGGAGTTTCGAGGAGAGTAATGTCTGTTGTACATCCAGTATTCACTTCCTTCAGCAAACTGATGTACTGCGTGTTAATGCCCTGCTCTGCGAGCGCCTTTAATATTGTGTTGAATTCTGTGTTATCAAAGGCCTTTTCATAGTCGACGAAAGCAATGCACAGCAGGAGTTTGTATTCCCTCTCTCTTTCTAGGACCTGGCAGAAGGTGAATATATGATCAATCATGCTGAAATTCCTTCGGAATCCTGCCTGCTTTCTCGGCTGTTGTCCATCCAGGCTCTGCGAGAGTTGGTTCGTTATCACCTTTGTAAGAGCTTGTAGATGTGAGAGAGTAGGAACATAGGGCAGTAATTTTTAAGATTTTCTCGATCGCCCTTCTTGTGCAGCAAGATGGTATTCGACACCTTCCAGCTTGATGGTATTCTTCCTTCTTCAAGATATCAACTTGGTCTTCGAAAGTCATATCATGCCAGCTAACATTATCACGTATCGGTGTGCTACATCTTCAGATGAAGTCAAAATCTACACTCAAGGTCATCGAGGCCTATGCTCCCACAAGTGCAAGTGAGGACGAAGAATTGGAAGAATTCTACCAAGAGCTCGAAAGAGCCCTTGTGCAAAAGTCCACTTACACTGTCACGATAGGAGATTTCAATGCCAAGGTCGGGGGAGGGAAAGCTCGCGAAAAGTTCATAGGGAGATACGGCAGCAGTGAAAGGAATGAAAGAGGAGAAAGGAGACAGGCTGGTAGCGATGGCAGAAATGAAAGAACTGTACATAGCAAACACCTGGTACAAAAAGAAGACCACAAGAAGATGGACGTGGATTGCGCCAAATGCGAAGAGCAAGAATGAAATCGACTATATTTTAGTCAATAAAAGGCGCATCATTCAAGACTTCTCTATGGTGCTACCTTTCAACACGGGCAGTGACCATCGCCTGCTTAGAGCAAAGCTGATTTTCGACAAAGCGGTGGAAAAGAAGGCGCTACAGATGGCAAACAGGAAACAGCGGCCGAAGATATTCGATGAAGCAAAGCTGAAAAAAGCAATTTCTGGTTTTGACTGGAGCCAGATGAAAAAGTGTGATGAGGACTATAGTATCTTTGCCGACAAGCTGAGATGTTGCATAAAAGCAGCTGAAATCGAAAAGCCGAAGGAGGAAAAGGGAAGAATGTCGAATTAAATGAAAAGCTTGTCGGAGAAGCGGAGAAACATGAAAAGGAGCTCAGACAACAACCTCAAAGCTTATACGTTCTGTGCAAGCTTATACGGTGAAAACTGAAGGATGACTTTGAGAACTTCCGGGAAAAAAGCTCCTCAAAATAGCTGAATTATGCAAGAGCCTCAGGACATGCAAGCGGGAATTGAGACAGTATAGATTGAGAGTAACAGCATTGAAGAACAAGGACGGAGAGACAGTAATCGACAGAGCAAGGATGGAGGAGGTTTGCAAGAACTTCTATACAGAATTGTTCAAATCAAGAATCAACGTCCCTCTCCCAACGCTCCAAGAGTCAGAAGAATGTGTCCCCCCAATAACCGTCAGCGAAGTCTGAAGCGCACTACACCAGATGAAAAGGGGAAAAGCTCCAGGCAAAGATAGAATAACGTCAGAAATGCTTTCTCCAGGAGGCGAAGAACTTTGGAAGGCCCTCACTTTAAGATTCAGTTGATACACCTTTTAGCCATTCATAACAAGTAAATTTGGGGTGGGAGGATTATTTTAGAGGTCTGAGTTGAATAAAAGTAACGGCCATGAAATCAGCACTTACTTTTGTCATATAACAGTCACAGGGATAAGAGTTAATTCCCTGATTTCTTTCTAAAAGGCTTGTTTATTTTAGTTTAAATAATGTGCCAATCTAAAATATGCTATGGATGAAGACCTGGCCCCACTGGAGTAAATGGCAATACTCCACTTAACTTCACTGGGGTCAGGAATTTACCCAATATATTTAATAGCTTGTTTCAGTGGTGGTCAAATTAGACTTGCCTTTCCAGTGATTGTCTTGCAGATAAAAAAACAGCAGCAAAATTGTAAATGAATTAATTTGATGTCTACTGTGGATGAAGTATTTACAAAATAGCAAGAACGAACCAGGTGTTCAAGAGCAATTACCATAACATGAACACGGCAAAATAATTAAATGCAAGAAAATCTTATCAGAGATAGTAAATTTTTATAAACCTTATCAAGAATGAAAGAACACTAATTTTCCTAACTGAAATCCTATGCTGAGTAATAGTCTTATCGCAATCCACTTCTTCAGGAGCTTCTGTCCGACTACTCATGTAGCCCATCATATAAAAGACATTCACTCTTTTGTCTCCTGCATTTCCAGACACAAGTGGATCATCCAACCTCAGATACAACTATTCAGCCTTTAGCTCATGAGTTGGCCATTCCATCTCCTCCAGGAATTGGTGTCTACCCTGACCCTCTGAGAAACCTGTCACACCCTAGTGGGTTCCAGCCCGATTGGCTTTACAAATCCAAGTTATTAAATGCTTTCTACAGCTGTATCCTCCGCCATGAATAGAGATAGGCAAACTATTTGCAGTGAGCAGCTTGTTCAATACATTATATTTGTCTGACTTCTTCTGTAAGTGAATAAAAAGGATCACAAACCCTGTTAAACTAGTGAATATGTTTTATTCAAACGTATGTTCATGAAGACTTTTTTTTGGTACTATTTGCCCAGTGCAAGTAATGATTATATTGTGCAGCCAGCTAAATCTATGGCAACTCAAACTGTATTTTTTTTAAAGCAGAGTATCTGAAGAGAATTCTTGTGGCTCAAGGTTTTATTGCTTCTGTGGTTAGAAGCAATTCATTTTTTCTGTATTGCCATTTAAACTTTGATTCGGGGGGGGGGGGGGGCGGGCCTTAAGATTACTGGGATTTTGTTTTGTTTTTAGTGAGGTTCAATAACATGGATTTCCTCAGAGATAACTAATTTATGTTATGCTGCCAATTCCACGTCTCTGATTCCCTAATTTCATTCACGTGTGCAATTCTTTTGAATTTACTCATGTTGAAATAGATGGTGCCCACTATAAGTCTGCTTAGCAACACCTGGGGAAGGGAATAATTATTTTTAAGGTCCTTCACAAACCAAAAATATCTGAAATGTATAAAAGCTCCCTGTGTGTGGTCATTTTTATACAATCTATAATCTGTTTGTCAGGAAAGTGTGAATTAAGGGAATTGTTCCACTCATGTAATTCAGCCCTTATCTCTGCAATCACCACCATTATCTGAATAAAGGGTGGAGAATAAATGTCTTCTGAGTGGCTTGCCTCTCTCTCTCTCCTTTGATACCTGTATATATTATTAGTGTGCAGCCCTTCCAATACATCTGTTAACGCAGGGAGCAGAAAGGAGTAAGGTATCCACTCTCATTGACAGTCAATGGGAGTTGGGTGCCTACCTGCTCTTTGTGCCTTTGAAAATCTGCCACAAAAACTTCACTTAGGCAAAAGTATGGACTCAAAACTTAGCTTTGTTTCTCAAAACTTTTTACATTAAGACTCCTCTTCAATACAGATTAATGAGTGAGGGATGGTGAAAGGGAAACCCAGGTTTCTGACCTTCAGTCAGGTTCATTTTGAGTTTTGGGTGAAGGTTTAGTTTGGTTGTTGCTTTATTCCAGCTCATGCTCTATTTCTACTATTTGCTCTACACTATGGTGGGTCTTGTGGGCTGCCAAAATAAAACTGCTGGAAGCCCACTTCTAAATGTCAGTGAGCCAGCTACTTCCCGGAATAAAATTTAAGGCCATTACTTTTGATGCTGCCCTCTATCTACCACATGCTGCCTTCTGTTGCAAGAAGGCTGAGAAAGGGCTACGACACTTACAAACAAAAAAAACCACAAATACCAAGAAACCGAGCAGTGTCATTACATGTCATGCCAGAACTTAGATAGCATGGTGACAGGGGCTGTAAAACTAAAATAGATGCCATTCAGTCATGACAAAATATGGTTGTAATACGTAATAGTGAGCATGGCTAGCAGCACCACTGAAGAGGTAAACGTGATACACTTCTAAGGAAGATTGGAGCACTGCACTGCAATGCATGAAGTGGTGAGACCTGTAGTAAGGGGCCTTCTTTACATATGGAAATGTGCAGGGAACCTTAAGACCCTTGCTGTCTGAGATGAAGGTCACATAACACACACCATTTCTGGCTAGCTCCTGTACGCTTAGACATTGAAAGATCTACATTTTCATGACTTGAAGTGCAGATTTTTCTGACATCAGGTTAATGCTCCTCCAAGCAGCATTATAACTTTCCATCCCAGTCCTGCAGTAAGTTATGTTTCCAGAGTAGCATATTGAGTATTTTTTATTTGCTCTGATCTATTCCAGATTAATTCAGATCTCACAGTTTTCAGAGTTTGCCTGTCTTCTGTGATTCTTCTTGTGGCTCCATTTTTGTGTTATAAGTTTGTGCAGCTACAGGCCAAGAGGAATATTTTCGCATGTGTCATTGGCACATTTGTCCTGTTTGTGTTCTCCTTCAGCCTTTGCAACCTGTCTGACTTTTCTTCCAGACACAACCATGCTCTGTGAGTCAGATATTCCTTCCATTTCTTCTAATGTAGGAGATCAAAATTAGGTGAGAACTGGTCTTGGGAGCATGGAATGGTGCGCTTCATGGGGGGTGAACCTCAGATAATTTCAGTAATTCGTTTTGCCCTTTCCTGGATTAGGAGAGGATGACTGGGCACTGTATGCTTTCCTCATCCTTTTGTCTAATTTTCACTTCTCTCTCCTCTTTTTATTTGAATAATATTTTATTGAGCATTTTACTATATGAGCATAAAATGCAAAGCACAAAAGACAAAATGCAAGCATATTAATAATTAAATAGCTATCAGTCTATCTTGGGCACATTATAGAGATAAATATATATTTACTGGACCCTGTTTCAGAGGTGACATGTAAGATGACAAGTCCATAAACACCAGTAAATAAATATGAATTATTGTCAGGTAAATGCAAAAGGGATCAGTGTGTGTTAATATAGGGGGTGCTTGTGTGGTGCTGTTTCTGCTACAGTCTACAGTCTTTTGTTTGGTTTGCCCCATAGTATGATGTAAATTACTCATTAAGTTAGTTACACTTACTGGTTGAAAGGGAATTTAAATAACTCCTGCTTACTCAGGTGTAACTTCCACTATCGTACGCGTAACTTCTGAATTTGTTGTTGTGTGTATGTTGCTCTATTCACAGCACACACAGAGATAAATTAGATAAAATATAAATTCTCTTGCTGGAAGATTGCAATGCAACATTACTTTATTTCTTAGAGTTCGGTATAGAAAATGAGAGATGCACACAGCTCCTTAAATCAGAGAAGCACAGCTCACCCTGTCTTGTTTTCAGCTGGCTTTTTCCATACTAACTATCATTGCACACTTTGCAACAGAGCCTCCCTAGCCTTCAAGCATGACCAGGAAACAACCCCTCTCCTCCCACACTCTTAAAAAGTATGTCTACGCTGCATACAACTGGTGGTGCTGTATAGGATATATGTAGCTACTTGCCACAGTGAAAGACAGACTGCATCCACACTGCAGTCTGTAGCTACACATGGCTGTGAAATGCTCTGGCATGGGGAGGCAGTGGAACACTATGGTGCTAAAAGTAGTAGGTAGATGGGGAAGGCAATGCTTGGGCAGGTACATACCTACATGGTTCATGCCTGTCTTTACTTGCCTAAGCAGTGCCTCACCATCTACTCGGCTATTTATACATATGCTAAGTGGGGCCAGACTGAAAGGGAAACACATCACCCTGATTCAGTGTTATGCTACGACAAATGACCGTGATGAAGAAGTAAAGGACAAATTCTATCTTACACTACAGGCAGAGTTAGAGAGAGTACCAAGCCACGACCTAACTATCGTCATGGGAGACCTGAATGCCAAGGTCGGTAAGGACAACCCAAACAATGACAGAGCAATGGGAAGATATGGGTGTGACACTATGAATGAAAACGGAGAAAGGCTTGTTGATTTCTGTAATATGAATGACCTAGTCATCAGCGGAACCCTATTTGAACATCGAGAAATTCACAAGCTGACATGGGGTTCTCCAAATGGCAGAGATAAGAACCAGATTGATCATATCATGATCAATGGCAAACGGTGACGCTCACTGACAGATGTGAAAGTGAGAAGGGGTGCAGATGTTGGCAGCGACCACCGCCGCGTGACAGCCTCCATCAAGCTAAAACTGAGAAGTGTGGGTCCACCAAACATGGGACATAAACGTTATAATACGGACAAGCTAAAGTCCCTTGAAATACAGAAAGCCTTCATTCTGTAGTTAAAGTAACAGCAATTTATAAACAGAGCAGTGAAGCCTGTCTAAGATACAGGCATAAGAGAAGGAAGGAGTGGATTACACCCAGCACATGGGATGCCATATAAAGCAGCCGAGCCCTGAAGAAAAGAGTTTGAGACACAAAATCCCAGAAGCTAAAGGACAAATACTACAAGCAGTATAGCAAGGCACACCGGGAGGTCAAACACCTTGTGAGAGCAGACAAACGACATTATATTGATAATCTGGCAACACAAGCAGAGGATGCAGCTGCTCGTGGTGAACAAGGAACTGTCTACAAAATGACACGGCTTACCAGTGGTAAACGGCAAACACCAAGAAACACTCTCATCAGGAACAAACAAGGACACCTACTAACAACCGAAAAAGAACAAGAAATGCTCTGGGCAGAGCTTTTCAAAGAATTGCTGAACAGGGAGCCACCTAAAGAGGAAGCAAACATCCAGGAGGCAGAACAAGTTCTTGATATCAACACAGACACCCCAACTAAGGAAGAGATCATTCAAGCCATCAAATCCTTAAAAAATGGGAAAGCTCCTGGCAAGGCTAACTTGAATGCAGAATTGTTCAAGGTAAATCCTAAATTAGCAGCATCTATCCTGGCCCTTCTATTTACATCAGTCTGGGAAAGGGACAAAGTGCCAGAGGAGTGGACCAATGGGGTTATAGTGAAGATACCAAAGAAAGGAACTTTCAGTGATGGTAATAACTGGCATGGTATCACACTTTTATCTGTGCCAAGCAAAGTATTGTGTAAGAACATAGTCCAGCATACATCAGAGGCAGTTGATCGCATTCTCAGGAAAGAGCAAGCCGGTTTTCAGAAAGGGAGTGGATGCACAGACCAGATCTTCACTCTATGAAAAATAATAGAACAGTGATTAGAATGGCAATGGCAACTCTACATACCTTTCATAGACTTTGAGAAGGCTTTTGATAGCATTCACAGGACTAGCCTATGCTGTATTCTGTGGGCATATGGAATTCCTTTCCATATAATCAACGTCATCAAATGCTTCTATTTCAACTTTACATGCAGTGTTGATAACAATGAGCTCAGTTTTGCAGTCAAAAAGGAGTACATCAGGGGTGTGTGATGTTTGCAAACCTCTTCAACATTGCCATCGACTGGGTAATGTGACATACAACAGAAGACATGCCAAGAGGCATTAAATAGACACTCTTCTCATCCCTTGAAGACCTGGACTTCTCAGATGATGTCGCTCTCCTTTCACATACCCAACACCATATACAAGAAAAAACAACTCCACTCAACGCATTCAGCCAGCAAATTGAACTGAAAATCAACCGCAATAAGACAGATATCATGACCTTTGATATTACCTCAACACCACCACCATGGATAGAGGATTATGTTCTCACCAATGTAGAAACATTCACATACATGGGCAGCACCATCAGCCAGAATGGTGGAACAAGCCAGGACATCCGGAACAAAAACAATAAAGCCAGGAACACCTTCAGGAGCTTAAATACAGTCTGGAAATCATCAAAATATAACACCAAAACCAAACTCAAGATTTATCAGAGCTGCGTACTTTCAACACTACTTCATAGTGTTGAAAGTACGGGGAATAAGAATGCTGGGGAATAAGAAAATATGACATGTCCAAACTGTCTTCATTCCATACAACCTGCCTCAGAAAAATCCTCCATATCTTTTGGCCCAGAACAATCTCAAACCAAGATCTATTGACACAGTGCAGCCAAGAGGATATGAGCACCATCATTGCCAGGAGGCACTGGAGTTGATCAGTCATGTGCTTTGGATGGAAACTGATTCAATCACCAGAGTAGTAATAAGATGGACACCTGAAGGCAAGCGAAAACGAGGCCCCCCAAAAACATGGCGAAGAGCTGTGGAAGCCGAGCTGAGAAACCTGGAGCACAGCTGGGGAATCACTGAAAGACTTGCCAGAAACAGACAGGAGTGGAGGAGCTTCGTCACTGCCCTAAATGCCAGAGAGGTAATAGGAACATGATGATGACTGATGATGATAAGGAGGGCATGCAGTTTATGTACTCTACATCCCACCATGAAGAGTGTGCAGTGTAGATGTACCCAAAGTGACAAGTTACAGTCGCAACACAGTCCTCAGTACATGACATGTGTGTTTAACTTCCTATAAACAAACAAGTAACAAGACTCCAGATGTATTTTATATATTTCAAGATGTGCCTTCTAATTTTTTTCTTCTTAGGTAGCAACTTTAATCTTCCAGCAGCAATAAAGGAGAAGCTTGTTTTGGAATAACAGGTGTAAATATGTTCTTGAGAAAAGAGACCAGTCATTATGCTGTTTACAGCCTCATCATGTTAATACTGGTTAAATAGTGTTTGTGTCCATTCCATTTAAATGGAAAAACTGCCATCAGCCAGGTTTGGTATGTATCTAGTGCTTGAGATTTCTTATGGGCTATGCCACAGAGTTCTAGGTTTGGTAATGTACCATAGGTAGCATAATTAAGATATCATATGTATTAATGTTGGTAAAGCTGGATGGATTTTGTTCCTTTTTTCAGTTTATTTCATTTAACATTTTTTTTCACTGGTTAGCTAGTTTGTAACTATCTACACTCCAACTGCAGTACTTTTGATCTGAGATGCGAAAAATCAGTTTGCATTACCAAATGTGAATAAAACTGGAATACTTAGCTGTATTTTAATAACATCTATATACCACAATATTGTGTGGGTGTGTATGTAATACAGATGCACATATCTATGTTAGTACCGGGTTGTTTTTTTTGTGGTGATTAGAAGGATCTGGGCAGTATTGGCAATTTCAAAACAGTCTTGTTACTGCTACATTAGAAAGGGATATAATTATTCTGTCATAAAAAGCTAGGAAAGCAAAATAAATACACTTAATGCAGACAGAATCTCTGCTACTCTAATTGCCAGAGCACTGCACGAGCTTTCAAATAATAAGTCCTTAAATAATAAATTGATATGGGAGAGAATAATGACACCCAGGTGTGAAACCTTAACCTGAGAGCTGTGCTGCATACTCAATGACATAATTGTCGCTATTACCATATTCTAATCTAGCAGGAGGGATTGAGTCATTGAAAGTGGATTGAAATGAAAGACAAACTATGTTCAAATAGGAGGTGAGTTTTGAAGCAGGAATATATAATAAAGTCCAGGTAACTAAATTGCTACTTGAGTTTAAAAAGCAGGCTTAGATATTATGTGAGAAATTATATTTAAACACTGTTCAAGGTCTGATTTTCTCCCACAAAAGCAAGGGTTAAGAAAACTCCATAACAAAATGAGCCTTTGTTGAAGAGCTCTCAAAAACAAGGGAGATTTTTCTTATTCCACTACAAACACTCAGGTTGTTCCTAGATATTTTCCATAAAACAGATAGCACTGTGAAGATCTCTTTAATAGAGGACTGCTCCCCAGACTTCCTTGCTATTTTGGACTTAATTCACACCATAACTCTAACAACCATGATCCAGTACTGCGTTTTAGAGCAGATTTTAAATTTAGTTTCCTAGAGTGTTTAACACAGTATAACATTTGAGACTAATTCCATTAATAGGTCTCTTCACATCTCACCAGACACTTGCAGCTTGCCAGTTGCTGTTTTAACGTGTAACATACCACAATATGAGGGAAGCACAAAATACTCATTGCAAGTAATGGTAGAGGCAACTTTTTCATTCCAGTGAGATATTGTATCTTAAAAACAAAGGGGCCAAATTCTACACTCAGTTACATGGGAATAGGGAGGGACTTGAGTACGTCAGAGAACCCCCAGGGCTAGAAGAGTTCTGCTTAACTCCTTAACTGAGAGGTAGTATGGTCCAGGAGAGAGAGGACATTAGACTTGGACTCAGGAGACTTAGGTCCTTCCCAGCTCTGTCACTAACCCACTAGGTGACCTTGGGCAAGTCACTTCACCTCTATCTGCCTCCGTTTCCCTTCCCACCTTTTGTCTCACTTATCCATTTAGATCAGTGGTTCTCAACCTATTTACTCAATCTAAGACAGTGGTTCTCAACCAGGAGTCTGGGGCCCCCTGGGGGGCCACGAGCAGGTTTCAGGGGATTCGCCAAGCAAGACCAGTGTTAAACTTGCTGGGGCCCAGGGCAGAAAGCCAAAGTCCCACTGCATGGGACTGAAGTCTGGGGCCCTGAGCAACATAGCTTCACAGTGCCCTCTGTGGCATGAAGTCCTGGGAAATTGCCCTGCTTGCTACCCCTCAATGCCGGCCCTGGCTTTTATATGCAGAAAACCAGTTATTGTGTCACAGGTGGGCCATGGAGTTTTTATAGCATGTTTGGGGGAGCCGCAGAAAGAAGGTTGAGAACCCCTGCTCTAAGAGACAACAGGTGGAGCTTCTTGGTCATATTTAAAGTGTCCCAAATAATGATTAAAATTAGATTTAATAATATAGGATGACATCACATATTCCTCTGGTAACTCCTCTGGAAAGAGACAGAGGGCTCAGGAAACTCCCTGAGCATCACTATGGGAAGCTTGTGACTTAATGTTTGCCTCATAGGGGCGAGATTGCATAGGTTGTATAGTGCGTGGACTTAAATCCAATAGATCATGGGGATCTGAAGGGAATGGGGAGCTCCATCAAGGGCAAAAGTGCTGCCCCATTAAGCTGCATGGACTCCCATTCCTCCCAGGTGGCATGGCTCCATTGGTAGTTCTCATCATACTTGTGTATTGCCATCTTGCCAAGGATGGTGCAGGTGCAGAGAGAGAGTTTATTCCGCTAGCAACATCTATAACACCCCGCCTATAACTTTGAAGGAAGCATGCATGGAAAGCAGCTGCTTCTCTTCCCTTAGCGTGCTCTCTCTCCCCACAAGCAGCAGAGCCCCAATCCTTTCTAAAGGAAAGAAAAAGCCTCCACAAGGGAGGCAGAGCAAATGCGGCAGTGCCACTGCACTACTTTTCTGTGTTCCTCACCCCATCCCTTTTTGCTACATAGAAGGAAATGGGTATAGAACCCACATTACATAAATAACAACTTGAATGCATTGCAAGCCTATTTATTTACATTTAAAGTGATAGAGCTAATGACTCTTAGAAGTTAAACCTAAACAAAATATTTTCCTAATAGCTGCTCAGTTTGCATGTCAAATATCAATTGGCTATTAAACATTTGTCAAAGTGTAATAATTGTTTAATAAGTGACTTGTTATTTATTACATAATTATTAGGACTCCGGAAATCATTTCT
This sequence comes from Macrochelys suwanniensis, assembly GCA_033296515.1. Classification (NCBI taxonomy): domain Eukaryota; kingdom Metazoa; phylum Chordata; order Testudines; family Chelydridae; genus Macrochelys; species Macrochelys suwanniensis. The sequence goes on along the minus strand of CM065780.1, from coordinate 42,042,253 downwards.
AATAAACATGGAGTGATTATTTGCATATACCTAAAGTTCAAAAGTGACCTCCTAAATTCTGTGCACAAATTCCACATTTTGCATGCACATATCTGATAAGCACATGGGTAGATTTTTTTATTTTAAAGGGACAACATCAACCTGAAACTAGGCGAGTTAAATGAGTTAAAAGTAGTTTTTCAGATACTATATTTGCACCCAGAGTCTCCCTGCCAATTCTTCTGAGTTTACAACTGAGTTTCCTATTTTTAAAAATAACTTGCTCTGCCCTGTTGTCATGTGAAAGACACTCACAAATAACTAGGGAAATAGACTGTAGTAAAACACTGACACTGACTATGCACAAAGGGCCAGCCTCTTTGTAATCAGTTTTTGGAGAGGTCTCATTAATGCAGCAAAGAGGAAGTCAGGCTACTTGAGTTGTACTTGTAGATTTGCTAGTGGTTTACCACTTGGTTTCTCTTTCTGTAAAATGGTGGTAATAATACCCACTTGTGTAAAGCATTCTGAGGCCCGCAGCTGAAAAGCACATTATAAATGCCCATTACCATTAATAGCACTATTATCACATATAGTTAAAACCCACTAAATTTTGCCATCTTTTATTTTACATGGTTTGACTTTCTTAATCTGTTCAACTGAGTAAATCCTGGATATAAAAATTCTAGTCCTACTCTAACTTCTTTCCTTCTGATATCCTGCCACTTAAGCTTCTTTCTTCTTTTCTGCTCTCCACTAGACTACCAAAGATTATTTGCTCTATTATTTGAATATCTGTCCAGTTCACTCCTTAATTGGTCCAACGCTTTTTCTCATTTTCTTCTTTACCTTCCAGTTTCCTTTTGCAAATCCTAATTTCTCCACTCATCTCTCCTCTCCCTCCTCCCCACCTTTTGTTTCCATGGATGAATGTGAGGCACAGAACCAAGAAAAGACCCTTAGAGCACAAGAATGTTTTATTGTACAAGTATTCTGGTGCTGGACTCTCAACACTGTAGTTAAGCACCTCTTGGCATTTCAGTTACAAACTCCTCCTTAAGAGAGTTATAAGTTACTTCTCTGTTTTAAAGCAGATTACATAATTGAATCTGCTTTAGTTCAGCCATTTTATTTTAGCTTTTACATTTCATTTTTTCAGCTACTTTCTAAATATCAAAGACAATTTAAATGTAAAACTTAAGGGCTGTGAGAACATATAGAAATAAATTCCACCATTGAATACCCTCCTAATAAGACAGTGGGAGTTGTGTGTATTGAAGAATAGAATATAACCCTGAGGGTCTAATTTTCCAAATGTGAGAAGCTCAGGGCCATGTGGAAAAGTGCATGCATAATTGCACACTTATTCTGAATGTGCATTTACTGTGATTGCAAATGCAAATCAAATATGTGCGCATGCAAATGGTCAGTTGAGATTCAATACCTGGGTTTCACATGAAGTCACAGTAATTGTGCATGCAAATTAAGCATGTAATTGGGCATATATTTTTGCAAGCTGCCTTGTGCCTCTGATACTTTGAAAATCAGATCCTTTGTGTTCATTGTTAATTGGTATCTTTTGCTGTTTTCTTAAAAAATGACACTGCCAAATTATTAGTGTTATACGGTGAGGTGTGTTTGCATTAGAAATATTATATAGTTAATGCTTCATCAGTAATATTGTGCTCCCCAGCAACTTTGGCGGGATTGATTTCTTACAGGTGGGGAACACTTCAAAACACAATGTCCATAGGAAAGAAAAGTGGTGGAAGAGGTCTCTCTGGTTCAATCTCAACGTTGTTATTTTGCTGATTCAGTATAGTATTGAAGGCTGACTTTCATGCTACTTTCATGTCAGAATTTAAAAATAGGGCACTTTTCCTATTATATATGAAGAACTATTTCATTAGGTGACACAATGATCTTGAGCAACAGAACAGCAAGGCTAGATATTTTATCCAAACGAGGTTTATTGCTAATGAAACAGAACAACCATGCTAACAGAACTATAATGCTACAAATTATTCTCTGATTCCTGTCCTCAAGTACAATTTAACAAAACAAATCAAAAGAACAAGGAAGCATGTAGTCTTTTCTTGCTATTCTCCACTACTCTTTTGGTCCATAGTACAGAGTCCTATTAGTCCTCTTTAGTTCTGAGAATGTGACTCAAATAAACCATGTGATCAAGAAATGTTGACCATTACTCAAACCTGAATTTATCAACATTAATCTTTGCAGTGGACAGCAGGAAGAAGATAAGCAAGATGATGTCAAATTGATCATATAGAACATTTTTCTGAAACTAGATTAGAAGAAAGGGCTGAAACGGAACAAGGTTTTATAGTGGGGGTGGAAAAAGTACTTATGTTAAAATAAAGATCTACTTTGGTAGGAGGATTAATGGAAACTTTCCATTAATCTAGAATACCAGTTTGAATCTAGCACAACACATTAGGGACAAAACCTTAGTACTATCAGGTGGCTGTTTGGGGCCTATATTAAGGTCTCAGTAGAGCTGGTTGGAAAACGGAATTTCTGTGCCATGGAAATTCCAACATTTGGAAATTTTGTTTAATTTCAAATCAAAACAAAAAAGTCAAAATTTTGTAATTTCTCCTAGAAAAGAAATTCTGAAATTTTTCAATTTAGAAACATGAAAAGTTATAATAGAATATAAAATATTAAATCATATATTAGACAATGTGGATGAGGCAATATCTTTTATTGGACCCGTGACGTTGCACCCATAATGCTTTATAGAAATATGCTTATGAATGTGAATATGACATAACTGGAATATGGTTTATGCTACATATGCCATGTATCGTATCTTTCCAAAGGTTATGTTCTATTGAATGTATCCATCCTATTCATATGCATGTATCATTTTTATATCTGAAGTTATGAGCGTTGGCTCTATGCTTGTATTTAAAGTTTTTGCTGTAGAAAGCACCTAAGGCAGATTTGGTCAACATTAGTGTGAAGGGGCTATTCAAGTAATTGGGAGTACTTGGCCAACAATGGACCTTGATAGATGCCACATCTGAGCTTTCCTGGGAACGTTCGGGCTATCATGGCATCGGCCTGTAAAGAACGGAGTCTTGCATGGACATATAACTTGCCCATGTGACTCCAGAACTCCCTCTTGTAGCTGTAATTCTACACAGGGAGAGAGGGTTTTCCATCCACAAGAGGGAGGCTATATAAGCCCCTGGGAAACCCCTTCATTTTGTCTTCATCTGGCTCAAGAGAGAGCCTCTCCACCCCCAAAGGATGCCTGAAAGAAACTGGAACAAAGGACAGTAACTACAGGGGTGTGAGTGTGGGGTAAATAATGTTTCCTTATTCACTTTCTCCACACCATTCTTGGTTTTATAGACCTTTAGCATATCACCCATTAATCCTCTCTTTTCTAAACTGAACAGTCCCAGACTTTTTAATCTCTCCTTATGTGGAAACTGTTCCATATTCCTAATACTTTTTGTTGCCCTTCTCTGTACTTTTCTAGTTCTAATGTATCTTTTTTGAGATAGGGCAACCAGAACTGCATGCAGTATTCAAGGTGTGGGCATACCATGGCTTTATATAGTAGCATTATGATATTTTCTGTCATATTTTCTATCCCTTTGCCAATAGTTTCTAACATTGCTACCTTTTTTGGCTGCTGCACATTGAGCAAATGTTTTCAGAGAACTAACCATAGTGACTCTTTCTTGAGTGGTAACAGCTAATTTAGAACCTGACATTTTGTAGGTATACTTGGGATTGTTTTCCAGTGTGCTTTACTTTGCACTTATCAACATTGAATTTCATCTGTCCTTTTGTTGCTCAGTCACCCAGTTTAGTGAAACCACTTCACTTTCAGATTCGGACATAACTATCTTGAGTAATTTTGTATTGTCTGCAAACTTTGCCACCTCACCGTTCACCCCCATTTTCCATAGCACTTATGAATATGTTGAACAGCACTGGTTCCAGTACAGATTCTTAGGGTAACCCGCTATTTACCACTGTCCAGTATGAAAACTGACCATTTATTCCTACCCTTTGTTGCCTATCTTTTTAACTGGTTACTGATTCATGAGAGGACCTTCCCTCTTATCCGATGACTGCTTACTTTGTTTAAAAGTATTTGGCGAGGGACCTTATCAAAGGCCTTCTGAAAGTCCAAGTGCGCTATATCAACTGGATTACCTTTGTCCACATGTTTGTTGGTCCCCTCCCGCAAAGAATTCTAATGGATTAGTGAGGCATGATTTGACTTTTCCCCAGCATATCATGTTCATCTCAATTGGTGCTGAAGCTCACTGGAATTACCCTTATTTTCCACATATGGAATAGAAATCATGATCTGGCCCATTATGTTTATGAAGGGGAATTCATTCTTTTTGGTGCTGTTAGTGCTAGAGAGAGGTGACAAACTAACTTTGCACTCAATATGTAAAGAGGAAAAAGGAAAACCCTAAATAGCTGTGGATAGTGAGACAAGGATGTGATGTAGGATTAGGCATGGGAGAGAGAAAAACTGGACCGTGGATCATTACATTAGAATATTAGGTTTCCTTACAGTGATTGGTTAGTGGGAAACTCTGGGGAAAGGGACCATGATAACATCATTCAATGGCGATATCACAGAGTTAACACATCAAGGTAGTCCATCATATGGGTGAGTTTTCTGTGTCTTCGTTGGCTGACAATTTGCACTTGTAGGGTTAATATGTACTCTTCTGGTGAATGTTGTTTGATAACTCAGAAAATATTACAGTCTTAATATATTCATTCATTATACCAGTCAAAACATTAGTTAATGGTGCACAAGAAGTTATTTTGTATTATTACTTTTAAAGAGGTTTAATCCTTTAATAGGCTGCCTGTGTGTTCTTCTTTGTTTTGGTTGGGTGCTGAGAAAATATATTCTGTAAAAGGATTTAGTCCTTCAACAAGAATTTTATCCCAGGTACATGAAGCAGTGAAGTGGGTCCCACTGCACTTTCAATACCACTAGAGGAGGCCTCTTAACTATTGTAAAGAATTCCTCTCGGAGTTCTGTTGGAGGCTCATTACTAGTATCTGCCTTCAGAGGAATCAGAAGATGAAAAGGCCAGAAGCATGCTAAAACAGCAATTGAGCACATAGATGTATGCCATGACCTGTTTTGGGAACACCTGGTCTTCCACTATGTATTAGAGTTATTAGGTGTGAGCAGTGTAGTACCAGGAAATACCAATAAATGGCTGCAGCTTTTCTGTCTGGTGTGATCATGTGTAGCTGCTGGAAACCCAATTAATGACTCTCAGGTACTGTAGGGACCTGACATTATGGTGCAAGAAAAAAGCCTATTGAAGTCTTCTCTTATGTTGGGGAGGGAAAGTGGAGGGAAGCCATGTCCCAGTGCATCAACCATTTCTTGGAGTAGTTCAACTTGTATCAGCAAGAGTCTAATCTATTTACTGAATAACATGTTCTTGCTTGGACAACATCTATATTTGTGCGATTCATAATTTGGACTTCAATCCCCAAAGCGGTACTGTACTTGTAAAGATAATGAGTTTCTGTTTGCACAGAAGATGAGACTAATTAAACAACACCACTGCTGAGAGTTCCATGACAAGATAAGTTACTGACAAGAGTTGTATCCCTTGGTAAAAATTCATACTCCTCTCTCAACCTTTGGGTTGCTATGGGGTTTTTTGTTGGGGAAGAGCTGGGGAGAAATTGCCTTTTCTTCTTTCTTATCCTTACCCCAAATAGCTATACCTAAGGCAGATCGCAAACTTGCCTACCTGTCCTATCCATTTTTACTGTCATCTCCTTCTCAATAATAATTCTGTCCTGTTGGATCCACTTTGCTCATCTTCCTTAGTCCCTGTATATCAGCCTTCAGAATTACTACTTCCCCACTTCTAAAAAAAAAAAAAAATCCATCTGAAAAATCTAAATGAAATATTTAATTTTGGAACAGGATGATCTGAACTGAACATTTACTAGAGATGTTGTCTGGCTGGAGAAGGCTGGTCTGTAGAGGCAAATGGGGGCATGGGGAACCCGAACTAGAACTCCCAAGAGGCACTGCATCAGCTCCAGGGGACATAAATCAATGTCGTTCCAATTCAAGATGAAAACAAATTTTGAAATATCCGAATTTTCTGTGTGATGGAAATTCTGGTTTTTTACTAGTCTCTAGTTCTTACAGCAGAACATATGGGAAGGTTTTCAGACCGGGAAGGGTTGATAGCAAGAAAAGTACCAGTGAGCAAGACATCAGTACAGAGACATGGTTACTGTTAAAAGATCCACAATATTAGGCTTGTAAAGGCAGCAAAAATGCTTTGAAAACCTGAGCTGGTAATCAGATCATCTGGTGATGCTCATGTGCTAGATGATTCTCTGGGGGAAAATAAACATAATGGGGAAAAAATCTGAGCACAAACCAAACCAATTAAACAGAGTTTATAAAACACTTTTACAAGGACAGACTTTTGAACAATGGCACATGAGCGTTGCTTGTAAGCACTGGAGAAAAGTACAGTTGTGTACCCATATCCTGTATCTTATTTTGTCTCTGGTCTCACACGCAGCATAGCCATTTTTCAGCTAATCTGACTCCTCCCCCTCACCATTACACCTGCAGATAGGAAACCATTTTAAACATGCAGTTAATTACCCCTTCAAATAGGATGTGTAAGAGGTACAGGCAAGCCCCACGGAATCCATGAACTATCAATCATAATATGAATAGAATTAGTCCCCCAGGATAAATGGCATGGCAGGATGTGGCTGGTATTTTATTAAAAGCCCAATTCCCCCCAGTAAGAAAGGGTCTATTAACATCAAACATATAGAACCACGTGAATTAAATTAGGTCACTCTTCATGTTACAGTTTCAGATTTCATAAAGTGCAGCTTGTGGTTATGTCATGTGTTTCAGATCTCAAGGGCTGGCTGATGACTTCCCAAACTCTTCAATGTTGTACTACGAGTGATATTTACCATAGTTCAACCACAGCACTTTCAAAGCTGGTGTTAATAATACGCATGCCAGTTTTGTAAGTCTCTCCATATTTTCTTTCCCAATAAACAAATATTTGTGGTGTGCTTGCGGGTGATTTAATTGTCTGAGTGCTTTGCTGTGAGCAGCGTTCCATGAAGAAAAAAGCAACAATGTACCCTGGGTTAAATATGGGCAGTAATAGTGGTTCATTGAAAACAATCATCATTTTAAAAGGAATGTTACCAACGAGACCAACTTAAGGAACAAGAGTGACCAATTGTTAAGAGTGCAAAATACAAAGAAAATGATCAGTTTCAAGTCCTCCTTCCCTCCCATACCCTTTCTCTTGTTCTGCCTCTAATCAGTTTCCTCTTGCTTTCTGCCCTAAGGCAATGGGTTCAGGGTGTGTGGGGGCAGAAAGTCTCTTTTAATCATAGTACAGATGTGTGGGCACTATTTATTATGCTATCCTTCTGATCACAAATCAGAACTCTAGCAAATGAATTACTAACCATAATAAGGAACTTTTGTTATTTATCTTGGTATGTTACTGTTCCCAGGATTAGGTTCTACTGAAAACAAAGACATCAGCAAGTCCATGCTGTATGTCTTGTTTCACTTAATTCATTTTGTTTGCAGACATAACAAGCATGTTATTTATTTAGTTGTAAGTACGTACCAAAGTAAGGATGCATTCACTTTAATCCTTTAATTTAACAAGATCACATACTTCAGGAAGCCAAAGGCACTACACCAAGATTAGAATAGAGAGTTCTGTTTCTCTTAGATTAAAATAGATATCCCGAATATTTGATTTGTGATGTATCATTATTTGATATTTGGGCTTTCTCTCAGTGTGGCCTAAATTAGTATGTTTCTTTAAAATTCTTTGTAAGTGCCATTTTATCCACTCAGTGTGTGTTTTAAAAGCTTCTTTTAAGATAAAATTGTAATACAATAGGAGATTTGGTATGCCACCTAGACTACTACAGCTGACTGAGATCTGACTCCTGGCCGGGCTGCATATTGCAAATAAGCTTAATTTCCCTTTAGGTGTGTAGACTCTTTATACAGGTCTGTTTTTGTCATAGTACAAATAGAATGACTTAGCCAACATAGTTTCAGTGTGCCCTTCAAAATTTAAGATTTTATTTGTTTTCTCACTGCATCGTTAAAGAGTCAATTAGCATTTGGATTAATGGACTAGATTGAGTAAGAAAAGTCTTTTTCAGCAGAGTTGCAACCTTGGGAATAAAGGATCATTTACTTAGCTGAATGCCAACAGATACACAGACCTTGAGGTGTAAATTTCAGTCAAGTATTAAAATAATGATTTTTTTTTTCAGGACAGTATGCTCACCTGTCACTTAAATGCAGCAACTTCCAGAGTGGAAACACAATAGTTATTTTGCACCAGCAACACAATATATTAATACAAATAATCATAATTGTAGATTTAGGCAGCTGTGAAAATTAACATGGAATAAATGTAGGTAGGCTGAATGCAGTTACCTCTGATGGTGTTTGTTTGTCCAGGACTTTTAACCTTGTGAAAAATCTCACATGATCTTTATTGACCACACGTGGTAGGGACTCACTTTTACATCTCATCTGAAAAATGAAAAAACAAGGATTTGCACAGGCTGCTTTACAAACTGAGTTTGTAATTAAATAATATGTGACGTACTGAGAGTTGTTAGATTAGAATTGGCAATGAATGGAACACTTAAAGCAAAATGACAAGTGTATGAGAATACTATATATTAATATTTTATGTAGTTTCTTTTTTCCCTTCCCTCTGCCCTACCCCGAAAAGGATTTAATGAACTGATTTAATGTGAAAATAGAATTAAAACTTTAAATACCACTATACAAATATTTTTGGTTATGGAACAATATAACTACACAAGTGACCATATATATGTATTAGTATCAATAGTTGTCTAGTGGAGATACAAATATATTGCATTAGCATCAGTTGTAGGACTTCAATACTGAAGTGGCAAGAGGAAAAACTCATTAATAGAATCGTGATCAAAAGGACAGAACCTGCTCCCAAGCTGTATAAGATAGAAAATGTATAAACATGAAAGAAATTAGGTAACTATTCACTATCATAGAAGAAGCCATGGAGAAATGAACTGTCAAGAATGGTGAAGTACACAATGAAAAGAAACTGCTACATAGATGTCAACATGTGAGAGAGATGATTATGAATTATTCAAGATCCCAAGAAAAGGTTGTGACAGTGTCCCCATAAAACTTTATGGGGAGATGCTTATAACTATATATGTGTAACTGGAATACGTTTTATGCTACATGTGCCATGTAACATATCTCTGTGAAAGTTATGACCTACTGAATTTATTCCTCCTGTTTGTAGGCATGTATCATTGTTGTGGTTGAAGTTATGAACATTGGTTTTATATTTGCTGGTTTTATGCATAGCTTTTGTAAGAACATGGGACCAGGTCCAGAGGAAGGAATGTGCAAGTTGAGTACAAGTACTTAACAGACAAAAGAAGGTGCAGACCCCAATCCACATCGGGGCCCCAGTCAAGGATGCAACTGGTTAGACTGGTTAGGGCGCATGGACAGGTGACTTGCCCATGTGATCCCAAAACTCCAGGGCAACTGGATCCTACGCAGGGAGAGGAAGAAAGGCTATAAAAGCCCTTGCAAGACCCTTCCATTTTGTCTTCAGCTGGCTAAAGGGAGAGGCTCTCCACCCCCCCAAGGACATTCCTGAGGGGAACTGAACAAAGGACAAAGACACTAGGGGGTGTGAGCGGCTGCTGGACCCAGGCTAATTCTACAGCCTGTAAAAAGGAAAATATCCAAATCTGGTGAGGCTTTTATCTGTGTTAACTTTGAATAGACATAGACGTGCGTGTTTTACTTTATTTTACTAAGTAACTTGCTTTGTTCTGTCTGTCACTAATTGAACTCACTTAAATCCTATTTTCTGTACTTATTAAAATCACTTTTTACTTATTAAGTTTCCTTGAGTACGAGTTGGTGCCTGGGGAAAGCGAACAGTTGTGCATATCTTTCTATCTTTGAAATAGAAGGCGAACTATTTATGAGTTTACCCTGTATAAGCTTTATACAGGGTAAAACGGATTTATTAAGGGTTTGAACCTCCTTGGAGTTGAGCAGCTGGGTGTCAAAGGCAAGAGCGCTTCCAGGGGCCTTACAGTGGTGAGTGGACTTGGTTCGGACCTGGGTCTGTGTTTGCAGCAGATCGGTGGAATCTGACTCAAAACAGACAGGATTCGGGAGTCCCAAGCTGGAAAAGGCCTGGAAGCAGGGGCAGAAGTAGCCTTGGCACACCAGGTGGCAGCACCAAGCAGGTCTCTGTGGCCCCAACCCGTCACAAAGGTTAACAAGTACACCGTGCAATTTAATATAATCAAGGTACGATATGATATATGCTATATAGCAACCCCTTGGAGCATAATGGTATATAATCCTTATGGAAAAGTCCTGTGGAACTTAATAGAAAATGTTATCCTTTCTAAATCATTTTATGGGAGTCTATGTATACATCTAGAAACCAAGAATGTCGGCCATAATTATAGGATAGAGGACTTTATCTTGGGAAGCAGGGACTCTGGAAAAAAATGTGGGGTATATGGTGGATAATTAGCTGAACGATGTTGTGGACAAAAGGACTGATGTGATCACTGAATGCATAAACAGGAGTCTCAAGTAGGAGTAGGGAGGTTATTTTATCTCTGTATTTGGCATTGGTGTGATCACTGCTGGAACACTGTGTCCAGTTCTGGTATCTGCAGTTCAAGAAGTAGGTTGATAAATTGAAGGGGGTTCAGAGAAGAGTCACGGGAATGGTTAAAAGATTAGAAAACATACCTTTTGGTGATAGACTCAAGGAGCTCAATCTATTTAGCTTAATGAAGAAAAGATCAAGAGGTCACTTGTTTACGGTCTTTAAGTACCTGCATGTGGAATAAATATTTGATAATGGACTCTTCAGTCTAGCAGAGAAAGGTTTAACACAATCTAATGGCTGGGAGGTAAAGACAGACAAATTGAGACTAGAAATAAGGTGTACATTTTTAACATTAAGAGTAAAAAACTGGAACAATTTACTTAGGGTCATGGTGGATTTTCCATCATTAAATTTTTAAATCAAGGTTGGATGTATTTCTAAAATATATGATTTAGGAATTATTTTGAGTAAGTTATATGGTCTGTTACATAGGAGGTCAGACTAGATGACCACATTGGTCCCTTCTGGCCTAGGGATCTTGGAATCTGTGAATTAGTGAAGAAGATATTCTCTGTTAAATTTTGTAGGGTGGTTCAAAAGCATAGGGGGAAGTTATCACTTTCTAGTTCCACATATTCTGTAGTTGTGTAGAGAACTTTCTTTGGAACCCTACTGGTTTCATCTCCGTTAAATTCTAGAGGCCTTTAAGAAGGAAGAATGAAAGTAAATTATGGGACATAGGACATCATTTCCCTTAGAATTATGATCCTGAAGTAATTGCAGAAGTGGCATATCTGAAGGGAATAATGGATCTTTAATACATTTACAGAAAGAACAGAGATTTGAATGGAATCCTGAATGAGAGACAGTGAAAACATTTGACAAAATTAGTCAGAGGAAAAAAATGCACGTGGAAAATGTTTGTCATCTCTGATGCCAAGAAACGTGACTCTGGTAGGAATTCTGCAAGGTGAGGGGTAGAGGAGAAGGTCCAAGCTTGAAAATAAGACTTCAGCAATACCAGCATATATGAGAGAGAGAGAGAAAGAAAGAGAGAGGGGTTATAGAAGAAATACAAGGTAATTTTACAGTGACTGTGAAATAAAATTATTTCATAGTAACTATGAAATCTTTAACCTCGCCATGGAGCCGTTGCTGCGAGTGATCTCCAACGGCACAGATGGCTTTAACATCCACGGCAAGAGGGTGAGCGTCCTGGCTTACTCGGACGACCTGGTCCTGACCACCGATGACCCAGAAGGCCTCCAAGGTATGCTAGACGCCACCAGTCGAGCTGCCGACTGGATGGGACTACACTTCAGTGCAAAGAAGTGTGCAACTCTCCACATCGATGGCAGCAAAAGGGACCTGGTGCAGGCGACAGGGTTCCAGATCCAGGGTGAGCCTGTCATCCCCCTGGCAGAGGGGCAGGCATACCAGCACCTTGGCACGCCGACGGGTTTCCGTGTCCAGCAGGCACCCGAGGACACCATCCAGGAGATCCTACAGGATGCCGCCAAGATTGACGCCTCTCTGCTGGCACCGTGGCAGAAGATAAACACCCTGAACACCTTCCTGATCCCCCGCATCTCATTCGTCCTAAGGGGATCTGCTGTGGCGAAGGTACCCCTCAACAAGGCAGACAAGATCATCCGGCAACTGGTGAAGAAGTGGCTGTTCCTTCCCCAGAGAGCCAGCAATGAGCTGGTCTACATCACCCACAGGCAGGGCGGTGCCAACGTCCCCCGCATGGGTGACCTGTGCAACGTCGCAGTGATCACCCATGCTTTCCGCCTGCTGATGTGTCCCGACGCCACTGTAAGGAACATCGTGGCGAATGCCCTCCAGGACGCGACAAAGAAGCGGATCGGCAGAGCCCCCTCCAACCAAGACATCGCCACCTTCCTGAGCAGTTCCCTGGATGGCGAATTCGGACGGGACGGGCGCGACATCACTTCGCTGTGGTCCCGCGCTCGCAATGCCACGCGTCGTCTGAGGAAGCGCATCGGCTGCCTCTGGGAGTGATGCGAGGAGCGCCAGGAGTTGGGAGTCCTGGTGCCACAGATCAGGTCCCACGACAACACCATCGTCACCCCGAGCGCCAGGGGCATGCTGGAGAGGACCCTGAAGGCAGCCGTCTACTCGCTGTAAGTGGAAACCCTGAAGCGTAAACCGGACCAGGGTAAAGCCTTCGAGCTGACCAGCAAGTGGGACGCCAGCAACCACTTCCTCGCCGGGGGTGGCTTCACCTGTTTTGCCGACTGGCGGTTCATCCACCGTGCCCGGCTCAACTGCGTCCCGCTCAACGGAGCCATCCGCCATGGGAACCGGGACAAGCGCTGCAGGAAGTGTGGCTACTGCAACGAGAGCCTGCCCCACGTCCTGTGCAGCTGCAAGCCCCACTCCAGAGCCTGGCAGCTGCGCCACAACGCCATCCTGGACCGCCTGGTGAAAGCCATCCCACCGCGCCGGGGGCAGGTCGCCGTGAACTGCGCCATCCCCGGTACTGACAGCCAGCTGCGACCTGACATGGTCGTCACCGACGAGGCCCAGAAAAAGATCATCCTCGTCGACGTCACGGTCTCCTTTGAGAACAGGACCCCGGCCTTTCACGTAGCCCGAGCTCATAAGCTGGAAAAGTACGCCCCCCTGGCCGACACCCTGAGAGCGAAGGGCTACAAGGTGCAGATGGATGCCCTGATCATCGGAGCCCTGGGCGCCTGGGACCCCTGCAACGAGCCTGTGCTGCGGACCTGTGAGATCGGTCGACGCTACGCACGGCTCATGCTGCGCCTCATGGTCTCGGACACCATCCGATGGTCCATGGACATCTACATCGAACACATCACCGGCCACCGACAGTACCAGGAGGCGTGAGCTGGAACGACATCGTACAGCATCTATGAGAAAGGGACCGAGAGTCTTTTTCCCACTGGACCATATGAACTGGAACGATAAACTCACTGAACATTAAATCTCACCAAATGAGGGTAAATCCATCCTCATCATCGTACCCACTCATTCTACTCCACACCTGAACATAGCCATTATATATGAACAACTTACCCTCATATCTCAATCTCTGTACTTTGACCTGTTAAGCCTTTACCCCCAATTGGGGATGTTGCAGATTACGTATTCCTTACGTCATCCAATCCTAAAACCAAACTTCGCTCTCCTTGATAATCTGTACCTTATCCCCTGATAACCAGAAACTTCTATGCTTAAACTCTGTACCGTTATTTTTATTTTTAACATTATCTTAATAAATTTTTAATACTGTAACTACCAGGAAGTTCTATTAGAAATAATAACTGCATGGCAATTTGCATTATTGTGCCATCACTTTCTCCAGGAAATAGTTTTTAGCAAATGTTAATTAGAAACTGGATATGGGGAAAACAAATGGGGTCCATTCCAACTGAAGTCACTGTAAAGTGACTCATTGGCTTCAATGAGTACTTGATGGGTCCCATAGAGAGCTGTTGAACTATGTTCTTATTTACAATCAGAACTCCTACAAATTATAGCACACATGACCTATAAGAGTTGATAAAGGAATTCAGTAATAGGGGCCGTGAACTAGACTGGAAGAAGAACCCAATGAAACAAAGACAGGGCTGGGTAGAAACTAAAAGGCAAATCAGCTGCAAGAGGAACAGTCAGCAGAAAGGTAGAATACCCCTACATACACATAAGTTCTCTTCTGCTTTAGCTATAGCAGTATATTTAAAGCTTGAGCATGCATACAAACCCTTCAGTTTGGATGCAGTTATATTGGTATAAAGGTGCTTTATGCCAGCGTAGTTATTCCAATATGGTAAGGGGAATATACCTTATTACTTTTTATAACTGCATCCACCCTAGGTACTGGCATCACTATTTTGGTTTTTTTTAAAAATCACACCCCTTAACTGACACAGTTATATTGGTACAAATCTCTCTCTACACCAGGCTTTAGAATGAAAGGCTGGAACTAGATGTAGCTTGACCATATTTAGGGTGATTTTTTTAAAGTGGCTGAATGAAAATTAATGTGCTGAATCTAAAAAGGAAAATCTACAACCAAGAAAAAAAAAAGCATAAATCTCATCACCTACACCACTCTGCTGATGGAAGGAACAATGACAGGAATGATAACATAAGAAACAAAAATAAATAATTCTGAAAACAACTAAGCAACAGACATACTGGAGAAGATCATAAAAAAAGACAGTGGGGCAGTCTCATAATGGATGTCATATATGGAGAATGGCTGGCTGAGATTGACAGTAAAAGATTTTATATATATGAATGTGGATCTGTCTCTTGTCTACCTGTACATAGCTGTATACTCTGTGATTATTTGTATTCTCATTTAAGTGGAAAGGTTATGCAAAAACCAGGCAGAATGTTTTGCCTTCATTTCAGATAGAAACTTTTGGAAGCAACTGATTTGCATTTGTCATTTTCAGGGCTCTGGCTTCAAAGACTGAGAATGTTTCTTGCAGCTGAAAAGGTTGGATTTGGGGGTTTATTTTTCTTCTGTATTTCATGTGTTAAGGAGAAAATTCAGATTTAAAATCAACATTTTCCTCTTTCACGAATGTAAATGTATTAGGAATTTAGAAAGTGAGAGAGGGAAAAGCTCTAGGGAAAACAAGTAGGAAATAATTATTCTCCTCCTATGAAAATTTGCTATTTTAGAAAATACAGTGGCTTTTGAAAAAGATAAAGAGGATGTGTTATGGAGTGGACTAGGCCCTGAAGCTCTCTGCTGGAGGCCTACTGGCCCTGTCATACCCACCCCAGAAAAAGTGCACTTGAGAGGGTCCTCCAAGCTGCCTAGAGAGGTGGCGTGGGATGCAGCCAATCAGGAAAAAGGCTGCTCCCTGCAGCCTATCAGGGTCCAGTAGGCTCATATATAAAAGGCGCTACAGGGCCACAGTGAATTTGGTCTACTGGCAGGGACTGGGGGGAACAAGAGGTGCTCCTGGCTGGCTGCAGGGGCTGAAGGGACTGGACGGATCAGTTGTTGACTGGGACCAGGGGAGTCTGAGAATAGCCCCTGGGCTGGCTGCTGGGACTAAGCAGGTAGTTACTGGCAGGGTCCAGGGGAAAGAGGAAGGAGCTTCTGGCTGGCTGCTGGGACTGAACTAAGAGCAACATAGAGCCACAACTAGTAAAGGGACGAAGCACAAGGCTGCAATACTTAAAGGGTCTCTGGGTTGGGACATGGAGCGGGGGTGGGACCGGGTCCCCCTTCCCCCACCAGCCATTGAGGGAAGTGGCTACACCTTAAGGAAGGGAATTAGAATTGTGGAAGGTATGGATTGAATAGGCATGTAGCCTGAACTACCCTTTTGGTGGTCGTGATCTTTTAAGCTACAGTGAAAGGCAGTATGAGATCTATAAATGCTGTTGCCTGAGCTGTACCCATTCTGTGAATAAAGAGAGGTTTATCGGTCTCCAAGTCTATCAATCTAGTATTTTTGAGCAGAAAATTTTCATGCCAAATTGGATTTGTAGCCGTGATTGGGGCCTCGGGTTAGATTTGAACTGGTGTGTGACCAGTTTTTTTTAACTAAAGCCCTTAAACCATCTACTCATCAAGTACATGCTTAAGGTCGTGATTCAGATCTCACTGAATTCAATGGAAGTCTTTCCATTAACTCTAATGGGCTTTGGATCAGGCTCTGAATGCCTTGATGAATTGGGGCCTTAATCTCTCTGCTTTAGTTCTTCATCTGTAAAATGAGGATAATAGTACTTCCTTTCTTTTACCCTTTGTTTGTCTGTATGGAGTAGGGCAGGAACTGCCCCTTATGAGGTATATGTTAAACAAATAACATAATGTGGCCCCAATCTCAGTTGAGACTTCAGATCCTACTGTAATATAAATAGTAATAATATACATATCTCTTACACAGAGCTTTTCATCAGTAAATTTCAATGCACTTTACAGAGGAGGTCAGTATCATTATCCACATTTTACAGCTGGGGAACATGAGGCATGGGGAGTGGAAGCGAGTTGGTCACCGAGCAGGCGAGTGGTAGAACCATGAATAGAACCCGGATCCCCTGAGTTCCAGTCCAGTGCACTATCAATAAGCCTTCCTAAGTATAATTATTGATTATAATAAATGTTTCCTGATGGTTCCTCCGCTCCAGAAGGAGGAGTTCACAAATAAAAGAGCAGAGCCATGGTCCTAATTAATTTGTTTATAAGATATTTAGGGACGGTAACTTTTTGAGATATGACACTTTTATAGAGCTCTTAATGCTCCATTACTATGTTTGAATAATTAACTTGTATTTAATTAGTATACAATATCTAGCCTAATGTAAATTAAATGTAATGTTAAGCATATTTAAGACAATTTAACACTTTACTCTGGATATTTCTTGGGACTAAAATTTACTGAAAATGCTTTAATCATTTACAACTAGTATGGCAGAACATATTAGTTGGGTAATAAGCTATACATTTTTAAAATGTTAAACAGTTTTTTTTTACCTCAAAGAAGTAGTATAAATGAATGCTGAATGATGGCAGTGTTACTAGGACCAAGGGGGAGAGGAGACTAAGGAATTAGATGTCTCTCACAGTGAAATTGAGTTTGCCAGCATGAATTTAACAGCCACACCAGCCAAACCAAGCAAAATCAAACTATTAACATTGAGGGAGACTTTGGAGCAGACAGAAAAATAGCACCACATTCATTTCACCTCTCAAAAGATTATCACAGCAGTTGCTGTTACTACAGTGTGGTTTTGTGGTTATACTTGTGCTGCACTCTGGTGCACGACAGGGGGTTCAGACAACTTCTGGCCACCATGGTTTTACGTAACGGCTTCTACTACATTTCTGACACCTGGACAACATTACACTAAGCTTAATAAAGGACCCCTTATGAATGGATGTATAAAGTCACATAACAGCTATGTAGTTGAGTGAGTAAAAACCTGACTGCACTGGGTGTCATAGTTTATTGTCATAAGTCTCTTTTCCAAAAACCCTCAGTCTCAACCACTGTCAGTTATTTTTTTTAAACAACCTGTAATTTTCCATCTCTGACCTCCTCAGAGTTCACACAGCAGTCAAAATGTTATCAAGCTTTTAAAACAAATCATTTATGAAGTTTATCTCCCTGAAGTCTGTCCCATGGTTTTAATTATCATTGACAAATAGCCAGTGTTATAAGGGCTATATAAGATGGGCCATTCACAGGTGCACCATGTTTGCACACAGTCTAAACCTATTAAGACATGATTTCCTTACACCTGTCAGTAGCATTAAATGTGTTCTGTCAGAGGCCTGCAAAACTTGCACCCATTTCAGTCACTCAGTAAAGGCTCATAAATTTGAGACCTGCAGTGGGGAAAACTATATACCAATGCATAATTTAAAACGAAGTGCCAGTTTACATGAACCTGAAGTTTTTACATGCTGGAAAACTGGTGGAGGTATTAAAAAACCTGTGAGAGGACATGTAAACATATATACATAGAATACCCTAAACTCTGTGTGTGTGTGTGTGTGTGTGTGTGTGTGTGTGTGTGTGTGTGTGTGTGTGTGTGTGTGTGTGTGTGTGTGTGTGTGTGTGTGTGTGTGTGTGTGTGTGTGTGTGTGTGTGTGTAATATATAAAATGCCAAACAGAAACCATTAACATAACTTTGGGGCAGTGTAAGTATTTGGAATATTTGTGCCAGACTGTACTGCCTTCCAAAGAGACTATGATGTCAGTGAAAACCAGGCTATTAGTTCTACAAGTCAAGTAATTCTTCTGAACAAGTCTTCTGTGAAGCACTCTGAAAACCTTAAGATAATATTTATTTATATTTGGTGAAAAAGGTACTGCTGCTTCATGAAATAAGAATATTTTAGCTGGCAACAACATGAACATGTACTACAGCAAGGAAACACTACCTCCCTGTTCCCACTGCATTTTACCCATCCAACTGGGTCTAAGTTCTATATCATTCTGTGTTCTTTTGGAATGACATCTCTGTAGAGAAGTGTGCGATGTGAGATGCTGCTAGCATGTAGGTCTTTAAGGTACAAGTCTGTTATCTCAAGAAGCAAAGGGTGCATTCCCACTGTCATTGGAAACCAATCAGAGCATTGATGTTGTTTGAGCATAGAAATAAGAGCAAGCTCTCATTTGAATGAGTGAGAGATTAGCCAGAACCAATAATTCCCTTTTACCTCTCCCCTTCACTAGCCCATTCATTCAGGCATATCCCTCTCCTTTAAGTGTTCTCTTTTTTACATCTTGAATGAGCTAATTATAACATTGTTTTAGTCACAAAAACTTGGCAGAACAGGTCCACTGGTCTAGCACTGCTAATTTCTCTCCTGGTGAAGATAGTTCAATGATAGACAAAGCCCCAACAGCTCATAAAGACCCCCTTGGGCCTTTCATACCAATTTCAGAAAGTTTAAACCTGCTTTGACTAATTTCACAGGTTGTTGAACTGCTTTCCTTCTAGCATGTTATTTAGAGATAATTTTCAGAGCAACTGCAACCATTGTTATGATTGAGAAATAAATGTGAGTGCTGAGAATATATTGTATTATTTTGACTTTATCCATGAGAAGGATAAACTGCTAGGTGGTGCTGTAACTTCTAACCCTGTTGATGCTGAATGGTGTTGTAAAATCAGTTTAAGATGAGAACCTAATAAGACAAGTAAGGATTTTTTTTAGGAGCATTTGAAAGTCCTGACTAAAACTGGAAGAGGGCTCACTAAACTGCAATACAAGGCTTAAGTTTATGGGTTTTTAACAACAGGATTGTGATGGGTTGGATCACAGAAGACCCCTTGAGATCTGCCAACTGATGTGCTGGGACTTCCTCTGAGCCCATTTATCCTGGGAGACTGGGACTTCAGTGCCCTGCCTGGTTTGAGCCAGACACACTAGCCTACTGCAAACACAGACCCAGGTCTGAACAACGTCCCCCAAAAGCTGCAGGCTAAACTGAAAACAGCTTAAGAAGTGTTCCTGTCTCCAACACTCAGATGCCCAGCTCTCAATGGGATCCAAACCCCAAATAAATCCGTTTTACCCTGTATAAAGCTTTTACAGGGTAAACTCATAAATTGTTCGTCCTCTGTAACACTGATAGAGAGAGATGGACAGCTGTTTGTCCCTCCAGGTATTAATACATACTCTGAGTTAATAAGTAAAAAGTGATTTTATTAAATACAAAAAGTAGGATTTAAGTGGTTCAAAGTAATAACAGACAAAACAAAGTGAATTACCAAGCAAAATAAAATAAAACATGCAAGTCTAAACCTAATACAGTAAGAAAGTGATTGCAGATGAAATCTTACCCTCAGGCCTGGTCCACACTGTGGGTGGGGTGGGGGGGATCGATCTAAGATACGCAACTTCAGCTACGAGAATAGCGTAGCTGAAGTCGATGTATCTTAGATCGAATTAAAATTACTTACTGCGGGTCCACGCGGTGCAGGCTCACTCCCTCGTCGACTCCGCTTACTCCTCGCGCCGAGCTGGAGTTCTGGAGTCGACGAGGAGCGCTTCTGGGATCAATTTATCACGTCTACATGAGACACGATAAATCAATCCCAGAAAATCGATCGCTACCCGCCGAATTGGGCGGGTAGTGTAGACGTACCCTCAGAGATGTTCCAGTAAGCTTCTTTTACAGACAAGCCTCTTTCTAGTCTGGGTCCAGAAATCATTCACATCCCTGTGGTTACTGTCCTTTGTTCCAGTTTCTTTCAGGTATCCATTGGGGATGGAGAGGAGAGGCTATCTCTTGAGCCAGCTGAAGACAAAATAGAGGGGTCTCCTCAAAATAGAGGGGTCACAAGACTCTCTTGTGGGTGGAGACTTCCTCCTCTCTCCTTTGCAAAATCCAGCTCCAAGATGGAGTTTTGAAGTCACATGGGCAAGTCACACGTCCATGCATGACTCAGTTTTTACAGGCAGAAGCCATTGTCCACATGCTATCTTGAATATCTCCAGGAAGCAGGGCCAGCTCCAGGTTTTCTGCCGCCCCAAGTGGGGGGGGAAAAAAAGTTGTGGCAGTGCGATCGCGCCACTCCACTCTTTGGCGGCAATTCGGCGGCAGGTCCTTCGCTCCGAGAGGGACTGAGGGACTTGCCACCAAAGACCTGGACGTGCCGCCCCTTGGTTTTGGCCTTCTTTAGCTGGTGCCTGGAGCCGGCCCTGCCAGGAAGACTTTTTACGTGGATTGGAGTCTTCTAAGATCCATTGTCAGTTAAGTGCTTCTTGATTGGGCACTTAACTTACATATTCCTTTCTCAAGAAGCTGACCAAATGCTTTACTAGGGCTGCTTAAACTCAAACAAGTACACGGCCAATATTCATAACTTCGAATAAAAAAATGACATGCATACAAATAGGATGAATATATTCAGTAGATCATAACCTTTGCAGAGATATGTTACATGGCATATGTAGCATAAAACATATTCCAGTTATGTCATATATACATTCATAAGCATATTTCCATATAGAATTATGGGGTGCAATGTCACAAAGATCTTAGTTTATTTTTTCTTCCCTAAGGATGTTCACTTCCTTTAGAGAAAAGGAATAACAATTAGACAAAAGAAAGGAGTGGAGTATCAAAATGCATGTAATTGCAACAACAAACAGTTAATTATATACCAAGTGAGTATTTAGAAAATACAGCTATCTTACAAAGATGCGCGTATCTCTTACCGTATCTTTTGCAAATCCTCCATACACATTTTTACTAGTCAGCTAGTGTTAGACATACAATAGCTATATAATGAAATTAAAAGTGTATTTGAAACAATTTAAAGAGACATTAAAAATAAGAGCATGCTTCAATATTCCATACTGGGCAGAACATTGCAGGGATTCTTTTAAAGTGCTTTCAGAAACCTGTTACAAACCATTATTGTACCTCAGCATATGGTATGAAGAGAAGACTTCTTATTAATAGGAAGAAAGAAAGAAAGAGAGTTCTCTTTCATATGCTGTCTTTAGTGGTTTTAGTTCTTATTATTACTGTCATCTGTAACGACTTAAAACAAATTGAAAGCATGTGATTTTTCCATACGGCAAGAGCATCAGCATGGAGCCAGACTTTGAGCTTCACAAGTTTAATTTACTGTGCAACAATATGCCGTAGAATGTACAGTCTCTTAGGCTGTTCATTTCAGTTTTTTTCATTTTGTGCTGAAATACTCTGAGCTTCTAGTGGGTTTTTTGTGGGTTTTTTTTAAAATTGAATGGAGGTGTTGATCAAAGGTGACCTCAATGAAAGCCCTGACTGTACAGTAAGACACAAGACCCAGTACTGTAGGTACTCTGTCAGAGCTACTTTAAAGTTCAAAAGATTTCTACATCCTACCTAGCAGGTTTTCAATAGTAGTTTGTTTTTGTCCTAATGGGCACTTATCTCAGAGGGTGGGCACTAGCAAACTATCTTCATTCAGCATCCTGAAAGCTGTACTATAGCTTGATGAGGAGCCTCTGTCCCTTTGCTTCCAAGATGTTTTGTTTAATGTACTTCAACCTCATTTAGGACCCCAGTGAGCCCTCGCTTGAGGAAATGGTTAACCGCATTCTTGTGATCTACTATAATTTGCTGCTAAGGAATACAGCAGTATGTAACAGAAAACAGCTGTTGTAAAACTCACTCTTCCTGGCTAGAGCTGTTCTTAATACATAGTTTTAATTTTATCTCGTGACTGATAACCCCCCATTAGCTTTATCCAGGGTCTTTCCTGCAAAATTATTTATTAAAATTATTTTTAAGCTTCATCCCAGATCATTATGCCTAAATGCACCTCTTTATGGAAAGTATTACTCTGTTTAGGCAGGATTGCATCATACAGGCACTTGTAATACAGCATTACTCTTTGATACAAAATACTATTCACTCATAGAGGATGTGTCAATCACAGTGTCATAGGTCAGTGTCATTTTTTTACTGATTTTAACAGCAGCACATATTGGTGTTTTTAATTGAAATTTTAATAGCTGTATTTGAGGAAAGAATGAGCGAAACATTATCACCACAGCTTTCTTGTAGGAACGAGCAGAAACTACTTAACAGTGCCCAATGTTCAGTCATACTCATCCAATCATTTGGGTTACTGAGATGAGCCTAAATTGACTGAGCAGCCATTTTGGGTTATAAGAAATGTTGGAATTATTGGAAATTTTACAACTTCACATCATGGCTTGGTTTGTTGTTTAGATGCATTTCATAGTTTGCAGAGGGGAGAAAATAGAAAGGCATAAACACTGTGCTTCTGATGATTTTTCACAAATATGGCATATATGCAGGAGGTGCATAGGATACAAACCAGCCCAAGATACTGAAAGTACCTTAAAGGGGATGGATGGTGGGGGAATTTCAGCATTAGTGTGCAATAGATATGGGAAGACCCAGTGTGGACAATGTAAGACCCTGAGCTTTCAAGCAAAATTCTAATTGAGCCTTTTTAGAGCTTCATTACAGTTTGATTACTTTTTTCAGGTCTGTGTGCCCCTAAACTTCCTCTTTTGATAGTGACCTCCTTTGTAAAGTCCTTTGAGATCTATTGGCTTCAAGTCCCCTCTCTCTGCCAGAGGAGAATAAGATTTGAGGGTCTCCCACCTCTCAGGAGAGTGTGCTAAGCACTAGGTTATGGGATATTCTGTTGAGGGGCTCCATCAATCTCTCCTGTTGTGCCGTTCTGCTTTGGCCCAATGACTGATGAAGTATTTATCCAGAGAGAGGGTGATTTATAGCATGGTGGTTAGGGCACCAGGAGTAGAAGACCCAGGGCTCAGTCTCCCTGGGCCACCTCTTCCTCCAGCAGGAATTTGATTGGGGCCCAATAGGGTAGTTGGCTCACCTATCATCCCTTGGTATGAGGATCCCACTGGGGCTTAGTCATTCAAGGGCCTAGCATGAGGCAGCAGTGCACATGTTCAGAGGCAGAAATTTTGACATCTAGGGAACTTTTACAGTGAAAGTTTAGGTGCTGAGGAAGTTTGGACATCTTCAGCAGCTGAGCGGGAGGTTTGTGGATTGCAGTGGTACCTAAATCTGGGATTGAAATTCCTAAATACCTTTGTGCATCATGGCCTTTCTCCCTAAAAAATGAAATTGATAGAAAGAATAGACACAGAATATGTTCATCTACAACAGGACTGTAGGGGAGGAAGAACAAGGTCAGATGAAAGTGGAACACTTCCTTGACAAAAAGAGGTCCATTAGGAGAACTACAGGAACTATCTGACACAGCTGTGGTTAGAAAACAGGATACAGATAATAAAAGAGCAAGAAAAGGAGAAGTTGGTGCTTTGTTGGCCCTAGTGAATGATTACCGTGCAGAAAGGAAGCCCTGTGGTTAATCTGATCTTCCCCAATGGTGTGGTACATCAAGAAGATGAGATAAGGGATGGATGCAAGAGCACTAGCCTGGTGAAAGTGATAGGAAAACATCTGGTGTAGATCAGATAGCTTAAAGTAAGAGGGTTTTTTAAAAAGAGGGTAAGAAGGGAAGAGATAACTAGTAAGTAGGAGTAAGTGTTTCCACTGACATAGATAGGTGGGCCTATGGTGAAATCCTGTTAAAATGTTTTGGTAGATAGGCAAAGAAATGAAAAGTACACATACAAATTGAAGCGAAGTGGGGGATGAAGAATGAAAAATAGGTGAAAAGGTGAGGAAAGAATGAAAGGAAAGAGAAAAGGAGAGAGAGAGAGACACTGACCCACCAGAAAGAAGGGCAGAAGAAGAAGGAAAGAAAACCAAGTTTCCTCTGGCCCTCTCATTCCCATTCTTTAAGTAAGAGGAAAAGAGTAGATAAAAGGAAAGGGAGGGCAAGAATTAAAAGGATCTGCCTACTTAACAGAC
Organism: Macrochelys suwanniensis; assembly: GCA_033296515.1. NCBI lineage: Eukaryota > Metazoa > Chordata > Testudines > Chelydridae > Macrochelys > Macrochelys suwanniensis. Next base: position 42,017,687 of record CM065780.1, on the reverse strand, counting down.
CACCTCTCTCCCTGCACCACTGCTGCATTTGCCATTCCTGCTGAAACTCTCTCAGTTTAAAGGAGAAGGAACTACTGGCTGGGTGTCTTCTGTAAGTGTTCCAAGCCTTACACCTACAATTATTATATCATTATCATTATTATTATTATTTATTTGCCGCACCAATGATCTCTAGTCATGGACTAGGACCTCACTGTGCTGGGTGTTGTATAAACATAGAACAAAAAAAGACAGTCCCTGCTACAAGTTTAAGAACAAGACGAGAGACAACAGATGGATACAGACAGACTGACTGGGGAGTACCGGGAAATAATGAGGCAATATCGGTCAGCATGATGGGCAGTGGTCTCTGCACAGGAGCTAACTGTGGTCAAGTTTTTTGTAGGCATCACAGCAAAGGAGAGTTTTAAGGAGGAATTTGAAGATGGATAATGAGGTGGCTTTGAAAATCCCACAGATATTTTGTGGCTTAACTACCTTTGAAATCTGGCACATGGTATTGAAATACTTCATTTTAGCACTGTAAAAACAAAGGGGGAAAACATCCCTGTTTAGGATCAAGAAAGCTTTTAAGTATGGTGATTTAAAGGTCTGAAAGCTCTGAAGACCAAGCACCAAGACCATAGTTTGGAGAAGCTTGAGTTGAACGCCCCCCCCCCCCCCCAACCCCCAGTTAGGTTATTAACAGCCATGCACACAAAGAAGTGTGCTGTTATGGTGACCTTTTGAGTCTAGTTAAGCAGCAGGCGGTAGCATAAAACGAAACCTTTATGTTTTCTCCTTGCTTGATATGTGCCAAAAGTTTAAAAAACTTCTAAAGTACTTTTGCTCTCGAAAGAGTCCAACTGGAAAAAAACGTTCCTTACTGCTAAGAACACTGTTCTTGTTATTCCTTCTTATTAAACTTGAAAAATGTTAAACATAAAAAGTTAGGGACAGTTTCTTCTATCTGTATGTTGAGTTTTACCCAGCAGTGCTTCAGCAGATTCATTTTTTGGTAATATAGACATCCTCAGGAGATGACCCTGCAACTATACTATATATATTTGAATTTTTAAGAAAGAGAACATAATACTTTAGAGCCATCTGAGGAGTTGCATCCATTTGACTGATGGGCTTTCCAAATCGGGTAGAACAGTAAGGTGGTCAAGGCACCCACAATGGGAACATCTTCAACTGATCCAAGAATATTTTTAACCTTAATAGTATTAGGAGGTTTTAGACCAGCAGGAGAAGCTTGGTTATAATTTTCTTGTTTGAAAATAATAGGAGTAGTACTCCAGTTAGCAGGCTGTAGTGCTCTAGCATGCGACTTCCAAAAGCATCATAAGCAGCAGTCTTTTTTATTGCAGCACAAACCTCAGGGCAACAGTCATAATGCTACTTCCCAAGAATGGTCCCTTTGGAGAGTAGCTAACCTGTACTTCTACACCTGTTTGTTTAATTAAAGCCATACTTCCCCCCCCCCCTTTTTATTTTTAAATTAACAGTGGCGTTATTTTAAAATTTATCCAGTGTGCGTGTGGGGGAAACCATGGCTAAACTGCATACAGAGAAATATCATCTGTAATATACTCCACAAATAGCAATGTAAACCATAGAAAAGTATGCAGAAGAGGGGACAGTCACATTCAGTGGTTGGGAATCTAATGAACAATGAGGCTCTGCGAACAGATAGTTTGTAGAGCAAGGAGGAATTTCTTCCAGTCCCTTAGAAATAAATCATAGTGACTCAGTCTGCTTGTCACCATTAAGGAGCAGAATCTTCCACCCTTAAACTACATCTACACTGCACACTAGTATCAGTGGCTTGTAGAGCGAGTGTAGTTGCATATCACAGTGAAAAGCAGGCTGCATAATGTGGTGTGTAGAAAATATGTCAGTGAAAGGCTCAGGCAGCAGGGAGGCAATAGGGAAAGGCTCAGTAAGTAGGAGTAGTACTCCAGGTGTCTGATTTTTTGACCAGAACGCCCAGTCGAAAAGGGATCCTAGTGGCTCTGGTCCCGTTAAAAGTCCAGTCGGTGGCGCAGCGGGGACCCAGGGCTAAGGCAGGCTCCCTACCTTCCCTGGATCCATGCTGCTCCAAGAAGCGTCCACCAGGTCCCTGTGGCCCCTAGGCGCTGGGGCAGTCAGAGGCTGGGAGGCGCTGTGCGCTACCCCCGCCCTGAGTGCCAGCTCTGCAGATCCCATTGGTCGGGAACTGTGACCAATGGGAGTTGAGGGGGCAGCGCCTGCGGGCGCAAAGGCAGCATGCACCATGCAGAGCCACCTGGTCGCCCATGTACCTAGATGCCATGGGGACCTGGTGGCCGCTTCCTTAGAGCCACAGAAAGTGTTGCTGGGACCCCGCACCCTGTCCCACACTCTACGTCTCTGCCCCAGCCTGGAGGTCCCTCCCCCACCCCAAATCCTCATCCTGGCTCCACCCTAGAGCCCACAACCTCCACCGGAGCCTTCACCCCCCCACCCCAACCCCCTGCCCCAGCCCAGAGCTCCCCTTCTGTACCCAAACCCCTCATCCCTGACCCCACCACAGAGCCCACACCCCCTCTGGCACTCCGTACCCCTTGTCCCCAGCCCCAAGCCACCTCCTGCACCCCAAGCCTGCACTCCCAACCCAGAGCCCTTACCTACTTCCACACCCCAACCCCCTGCCCCAGCCCAGTGAAAGTGAGTGAGGGTGGGAAGAGTGAGCGATGGAGGGAGGGGAGATGGAGCGAGTGGGGGCAGGGCCTCAGAGAAGGGGCAGGGTGTTTGGTTTTGCGGGATTAGAAAGTTGGCAACTCTATTAATCAGCTCCCTGCTGCTGGAACCCTTCCTCTGCCAGAAGGAAAGACTCTGGCAGTGGGGACAGGTTCCAGCAGGGGAGGACAGTGGGAAATTGCTGGAGCCCTTCCTTGCTATCTCCCCTCCCTGCCAGAGCTTTCCCCCACTGCCAGAGTCTTTCCTTCTGGCAGAGGAAGGACTCCAACAGCAGGGAGCTGACTGAGCCTTTTCCTGCTGCCTTCCCTGTGGCAGGGAAAGGCTCTGGCAGCGGGACGCTACACTGCTTAAAATAGCATTGTAGATGGTGAAGGCACTGAGAGATGTGTAGGGTACATACCCAGGTACTTACTCAGAGGCTTCAGTCATATTTGTATTCTACTTGCCTAAGCACACCTTCTACACTGCTGTTTGTACTGTGGTACCGGGGCTAACTGTGTATGTAGTCTGCACACTGTTGTAAGAAGTACGCAGCTTAGACATAGCTTGATTCTTGTTGAGGCAGAACCTTAGGCCTTGATTCAGCAAGATACTTACGTATGTGCATACATTTAAGTACTTGTGCACTCCTGTTGACTTCAACAGAACTACTCTTGGGCATGAAGTTATTCATCAAGCCATTAATTGGCTAATACTCCCACGTTGTCACTCTTATTCTTTCTGTCCCCAAGCAAATAGTCTCACTGAAGCCTCGGGTTAATGATTTTGGAAATAAGCAAACCTTTTTATGAACTGGGCAAACACTTTTCCCCTTTTTATTTTTTTGGTCTGGTAATCAACAGGGATTGGTTGCATTTCTTTAGACATTCAGGTGCTATATATAAGAGGATGATGCTATTAATCAGGGTGGAGAAAGCCACATTGAAACAGATTTGTGAACAGATTGTGAGGCATATCATAAAAAATGTTTTAAACCTTGATAGTCAAAAATGGAAATATTTTTTGTGTATCTGGTGCTGCAGGACCTTTAAATTCGGCTGGGAAAAGAATATTTATCCTCATTTTGAAGAGACAGAACATTATTTTGGCAGTAATTTAATGTTGTTGATGAAGCCCTTGGAGATGGAATAACAAAAGGAAGATAATTTCACATATCCTTATTCTTTGCTATTGAGTCATTTATGCAAACACCCTTTTAAAAAAACCTTCCAGGTGCATCTAGTCATCTAATTAAACTGGCATTTAGAGTACTCAGAACTTTACCTGGAAATGTGGGTAATGCTTTTGTAATTTAGTTCTGTTTATTTAAGTAGAAAGTCCTATATTATAGGGTGTGTTCTCAAAAGAGAGTGTGCGGGTGGGGGATGGATAATGTGGTTAATGTCAATTTAAACTACAAAACTAACATTCTAAAAATCAAGGTCTAATCTCTTAACTTTTTGCTTGAACAAAATGGGCCAAATTTAACCTTTGTGTAATTTCGTCAACTTCAAGTTATGTCTGGGTGAATTTGGCAAAATATGCTATGTTGCTATACGTTATTTCAAAGAACTGGGCTTGGGGCTTATTTTCTATTTTGAAATTCAGCTAGCAAGAGAGGGCAAGCAAACATGACACCATGGAATATACAAGAGCCATTCACATTATGATGGCAAGTAGCAGTTCTGATCTGATCTGGGCCTCATTTAGCTGAACACTATATACACAGTAAGAGACAGTTCCAGCCTGAGGCTCTTGCCATCAAAATTACAGCCAAATAATTGGCATCTTAGATAACGATGGGGTTTGTTCACTCCACCTTCCCCCCTCCCTGAAAAAGTACCCCATAATAATTTGCAATGGTGTCCAAAGGAGGCCTCATATTAATGAGCTATTCATAGCATCAAAGAGGATCCTTATCTTGGAAGCTTTGTCTATCAATCTGCAGAAAGAAATCTTGATTCTAACCAGATTTGTTTTCCTGTCAGAACTGGAGTAGCAGTTGTCTTTTCAGTGTGGAGGACTGGGATGCTGGTCAGAGGGTTTTTTTTATATGGTGCATAGAAAGGTTTTAGACAACTGGTTAGGAGGTAGAAGTGTCCACTTGCTCTCTCATAATAAAATGTCAACATGTTAAAGTCAAGAGTGGATGAGAAATGCCACCTACTACTGAGGAATGAGTTGATCATAGCTGATTAAGTAACTTTCTATTTTGCATACAGATTCTAGAACTGTACAAGTATGAGAACCACCTTTTATAAGTGTTTAGAAAAGATTATCCCAAATGCAAGAAGACTTAAAGACAAGACCAGTGCTTTAAAAATTGGGTGCTTAAAGTTAAGCTCCTAAATCCATTTTAGGCAACTAAATTGTCAAATGTGCAGACCATGCACAAATCTAAACCCAAAGCTGCCTGTAGGCTCACAACTCGCATCACCACCCAGTGTCTGAGAGTGTCTGACTCCCTGTGAATCTGACTGTAAGTTTGGTGAAAAGCCTGTACAAGGTCTCATAGGGAGGCCTCCTGTGTTTTGACAATTTCACTGGCTCAGCTGGGCACATAAAACCCAGGACAGTACTGGTTACTATAAAATAGGGGTACAAAAAGAGATCCTAAAAGCTAGGACATTGAGTTTCCAGTGATACCTGGTCACCCTAAATACACACATTCATCCATCAAGTATCCTTTAATATGGTTTACTACTAGAGGTGAGATACCTGGTTCAGATAAAATAAAAAAAAACTGTCTCCCACACCATCTGTAACTCAAGCTGAACCCAAATGGTTTATGAGATTTGAAAAAGATTGGTTGACTTGGACAAAAATAACACACAGCCTCCCATATCTGCACTTCCAAAGTTCCCACAGTATTATTCCAATGGGTGAAAATCAGCCCCGTGCAGAGCATCCAGCCAAGGATCTCACAATCTGCAAAATATGATGGTATTGAAGAAGAATACCTTAATCAAAGGCAACATTTCTCTTCAGGTCAAGGGCTAAGCAAGATCTGTAGGTTCTATACATTCTGGCTTCCAAAACAGTAGATGTAATTGTTTTAGTGCAATAGTCTTCCTGTTCTTCTTCATTCCTGTGCATCTTTTGTTTCCATTTTAATTCACAGGTTGGGTGAAATCCTGGCCCCACTGAAGTCAATGGGAGTTTTGCCTTGACTTCAATGGATCCAGGAGTTCATCCCTTCTCTGATAATTTAAATCAGATTCCTGCAAAGTTGTCTTGCAAAAATTCAAGTAATATCTCATATTTATGCTGGGAAACAAAGAAAGAAGAGAACTTTTGGTGTTCCCGCTTGGTTAACAATTGAAGTGGAACGCTTCATACCGAGTGTGGTTCTGCAAGGGGCCTGTCCTGGGTCCGGTTCTATTCAATATATTCATAAATGATTTGGATAATGGCATACAGAGTACACCTATAAAGATTAGGGATGATACCAAGATGGGAGGGGTCACAAGCACTTTGGAGGACAGGCTTAGAATTTAAAATGATCTTGACAGACTGGAGAATTGGTCTGAATTAAACAGAATGAAGTTCCATAAGGACAAGCGCAAAGTACTACATGTACGAAGGACTAATCAGTTGCACAAATACAAAATGGGAAATGACAACATAAAGAAGAGTACTGCAGAAAGGGATCTGGTGGTTATAGTGGATCACAAACTAAATATGAGCCAACAATGTAACACTGGTGCAAAAAAAGCAAACCTCATTCTGGGAGGTTTTAGCAGGATTGTTGTAAGCAAGACATGAGAAATAATTCTTCTACTCTACTCCAGCTGAGACTTTATCAGTGCTGAGTATTGTGTCTAGTTCTGGGCATCACGATTCAGGAAAGATGTGGACAAACTGGAGAAAGTCCAGAGAAGAGCAACAAAAATGATTGAAGATCTAGAAAACATGTTCTACAAGGAAAAATAAATTAAACCAATTTTTTTCAAGTCTGGAGAAGAGAAGACTGAGGGAGGGACATAAATCTTCCAGTATGTAAAATGTTATAAAGAGGAGGGTGATAAGTTGTTCTGTCCACTGAAGACAGGACAAGAAGTAATGGCTTTAAATTGCAGCAAGGGAGATTTAGGTTAGACATTATGAAAAACTTCCTAACTGTAAGGATAGTTAAGCACTGGAACAAAATCAACAAATTACCTAGGGAAGTTATGTAACCTCCATCATTAGATGTTTTTAAGAACAGGTTGAACAAACACCTGTCAGGGATGGTCTAGATAATTCTTAGTCCTGCCTCAGTGCAGGGACTGGACTAGATGACCTATCAAGGTTCCCTTCCAATCCTACATTTCTATGATTTTATGATTCTAGGCTTAATTTTCAATAACCTTCTTGATTTAAAAATGTAAAATTTTAATTCTATATGCTGAAAACCTGTTTGGAATCCAAAGATACTAGTCAATGTATTTAACCTTGTGGATCCACATTTAATTCAAAGCCATTGAAATAGAAAGTTACATTGATTAAAGCTCTTGAAATTCAGCTTAGCCATTAAAGTGGCACTGAATCTTCTTAACATCCATTTCCTTAATAGTAAAGGTAATACATCTTTAAATAATTTGTAAGTGTGTTATATCTGCCACATAGTTATTGAGAGCTTTCCTTCAACAGATAGCTGGCTGCAAGCTCCAGATTTCAGCCAGCTGTCATCCATTAAATATTTTAATATTGAGGGAAATTAACTTTTAAATCAATAGCAAGGATGAAAAAAAATCATCTCTTTAGCCAGAGTAAGAGACGTCAATGTATAATTTGTCATTTTCTTATTCAGCCCTTTCCATTTGGTTTTGATTTAGCACTAGACCTCAGAAACCAGAGCCGGCATCCTCACACAAAAGCTGTTTCAAATTATGAGCAGCAAGTTTATAAGCACATTAGCAACAAGAACAAGCTGTCCTCATGCTAACTGGTCCTGCTTTGTTCTTGATTGTGGAAAATCTCACTTTAACTGCCCTCTAATTTGTTGCAGATAGCTACTGCACTAACAGCTGCCTTGGCATACAATTAAACACACCAGAAAACATTACTTTTCCACCCAAATTATCAGTGCCAAAAAAGCCACAGAAATCTTTCAGAAAAATTCTTTTCTTCTACCAGAATTAAAAAAAACCCACCAAATCAAAACACACCAAAAAAACAAACAATCCCCCCCTCCAAATAAACCCAACAGCCCAACTTCCTCCTCCCCGCTACATCCCTTAAATAATTCCCCTTCAATTATTATTTTAAACACAAAATGTATATTTGGTTTTTTGCTATGGGACAGTTCAGTAGATTTAAACCGATTTACACCAACAGAGGATTTGGTCCCTTGTTTCAGATAAAACCCTTCAGATTAAAAGTAAAATAAAAATGTTGAACCTCTAAAGAAATCTCATAATAGATGCAGGCTCCTCAGGCATTGATCAGATAGAGGGACACCACCCAGTCCAGTGTCTCACCTACATTCGTTCCAGTTGTTTCTAAGTACTATATGCAAAATAGATATTATTTAGTTTAATCTTAAAATGCAGTCAGTCCTGAGCCATAGTATAAACAGAGGCAAATATAAGAATGCGCTAAACAAGCTAATATCTACCAATAATTGCACAAAAAAACATTTTAATGCTGTCATTGATATTCTTCTATGTAATTAGATCAGCAGACCTTATTTGGGACATACAAATATTTGGCGTAGCTGTGAATAGAGGTACAGGATCTTGGAAATGCCTGTGCTTTTACTACGTGTGCTGGGTGAAAATATCTTTGGTAAACGGATTTAGTTTTATTTGGTTTAATTATAAACTTCTTATTACTCCTGGGGAGTGCAAGAAGCAGCTGGAAGTTTTGGTGGTGGCATTGTCCATGTGCTGTAAACCCTGCCATGGTATCATTATTCTGTTTCAATGGAGAGGTCTGCCACCTGATTAACAGCAATGAATGCTCCATGTGCCATCTGAAAAGGAAGCTTTCAGCTGAGCTTAATAGAAGAGTGGCTGCTTGACAGGGAGGGTAAATTGATGACTTGGCAGTTGGCAGAGGCCCCCTCCTGATTGTCTCTGCCCTGAGTATATTCATTGATTTCTATCCCTCCTGGCTAAAAGGACACAGTGACCTTTTGGGAGAGCAGCAGATTATTGCTGGGGGAGATCCATGGGGTCAAATAAACAGGAGAAAACTGTGTACCCTTCTGAGCTCAGACTCAAACCCAGTCTTTGTTACCTGGTGTGCATTTCCCTCCCAGTGATTACATGGACTCAATATGCTGCTGCGGTTATGGACCGTGCCAAGCCCTATAGCAGTGTGCAATAGGTGAAAGGGATACAACGAACCTCTCCCTCCTTTAGTGCTCTGGCACGGGGCCAGATGCAGCCCCAGTAATCTCTGTTGGCACACCCCTCTAGCACGAGCTAGCTGAAATGGGCAGAGGGAATCTGAGGTATGGGCATACCTCCACGTGAGGTCCCCCATAGCCACCACCTCAGCAGAGGGTGCATTGGTGGTGGTGATGGGCGACCCTAGGCGGTTGCCTAGGGTGCCAGCATTTGTGGGGGGAGACTCCCGGCGGCGATTCAAAACGCCGCTGAGAGTGCAGCTTCCCCTGAGCTGCTGCCCCGCCCTGCCCCTGGCTGAGGTGAGCTGCCGCGGTGTCAAACCCATCCTTAAAATTCACCATGTGCTAAAGTGCTATGTTGTCTAGTGGTGTAAGTAGTATTTCTCCCCCAAGTCTGAAGAATATCTAACTGCACTTAAATGGATTAAAGGATTCATTAAACCATGGTGCAGATTACCTCACACACATGACTTTATTCTCATGTACATCCATGCAATCATGGTAATGGCTTCCTTAAAGCCTCCCTCCTTCCTTGTACCGGCCCTGGGTGGTGAACCCCTCCCCATTTTGACTGTGGCAGGAGTGGCAGCCTGGGCCCCTTTTCCACACTGAGCAATGGCAGAGAGGCAAACTCCAGAGTTGTGGCAGTAGCAGAGCGCCCTTCCCACCCAAGGAGCAGGGAACTGGTCTACTCTGGTGTTGGATATGGGGCTAGATGCCTTCCTGCCTGGTTCTAGCCGCTGCTGCTCCTCTTCCTGCTAGAGGTTGTCTGCATGCACAGGCTGATGTTGCTTCATCAATTACGCTCGGGTCATGTTGTCAATAATTCCTTTGCAACCACGAGGACTTGGAATGCAACTTTTTTAAATGGAAGCTGAGATTCTGGGGTCCTTGTCATGTGCCTATTATGCCTATGACTTAATCTGGCTCTGGACAAAACCACTGTGCAAGTCTCTCCCGCATCACATTGCACTGCCCATCTTCATTATATAAATGTTAGACAAGGGTGACTTTTTTTGTCAAAAAATTGAATTTCTCAAAACAAAACAAAAGTGGTTGAAATTATTTTCAGTTTTTAAAATGTCATTGAAATTTCAGAAATAAAAAAAAATTCTTACAATTTTCAGAATTATTTTTGCTGGGCGATAACCAGCTCTAGTCATCACTCAAGTCTAGTGCCTCTTTGTCAGTTCCATTTCCCTGGGTGATCAGCCTCCAGTCATTTTGTCCCTTCAGGATGACATAATCCTTTCTCGGTATAGTTTTGTTGTATGATAGATTCTAGTGTGTATTTTTTATTAGTATGAGATATATAAGTTGTTGCTTAGTCTCTCTTCCAAAGAACCACGTTCTTGATAATATTGCAATAATGTGAGATCTCAAACTCTCATTCATATTCCCTCCTGCAATCACTATAAAAGATACATCTCACTCCCGCCCCAAATGTTAAATTTGGGAGCGTTTGTTTCTGAATCGGGGTAGTTTAGGTGTGCACTCAAGCATTTCATACAATTCTTCAGATCTGCTGCAACAACCATAGTGTCTTCACACCGTACACTAATATCACTCGGTAGGAAGAAGTATGGGGGAGGGATAGCTCAGTGGTTTGAGCATTGGCCTGCTAAACCCAGGGTTGTGAGTTCAATCCTTGAGGGGGCCACTTAGGGGTCTGGGGCAAAAAAAAAAAAAAAAAATCTGTGAGGCAACAGTACTTGGTCCTGCTAGTGAAGGCAGGGGACTGGACTCTATGATCTTTCAAGGTCCTTCCAGTTCTAGGAGATTGGCATATCTCCATTTATATTTATATATTATTATAAAATGAGACCTAAGAAAATAACGTATTCACTTTGTTCTACTACTTTCTGCTTGCTGATTTTTCATGAGCCATTTCCAACTTTCTCAGTATTTTTAGAGTAACTTTGGCAAATAACTGGCCTTGCATGAGCAGTTCATTTTCAATATTCAATATCTGGAATTCAAGCTGCATTGGTTAGTTTTGACTGGAAACAAAGGACATGTAATATGATGCTCTTCCCTCATTGGATGAAGATCAGGTTTCCATTGCAGAAAATCATTCTTATGCATTCAAAATTCACTTCCAATGCATATTCTGTAATACATGCTTGAGCACTTACTCTTTTTGTGGGCATTCCTGCCAGGGAAGTCCTGACAACTAGTGGCCATTAACATGCTATGTCTTTCTTTGAAAAGATAAAGGTGTTTAATCACATAGACAAATCCTAATGTGGAAAATTACATTCTACTTGTCAAAATTTCCCAAACGACAAGTTTTCAAATATATTCTTGTTGAGAATTCAATTTTTGGTGAAAAACAAATAAAAAAAATTCAGCGGAAAAGTGTTGTCAAACATTTTAGAGGATTTGGCCAACCATAGAGCTGGTTGGATATTTCCCCCCATTTTTTTGAAATGTCAAAAAATATGTAAATATCAAACGATTCCATAACTTTTTGTATATTTCTTTAAATGATTATTCTACCAGCTCTTTCCCATTCTCTGCCTGTGCTTCCTGTCCTGAACTGTTGTGCTATGTTTCAGTCCTGAGGTGGCTGCACTTGAGTGGTATCTCTTTAACTTTGTATTCTGGCTTTAGAATCAATCTCTAAAGCACTTTGGAATGAAACGCTGAATAGCAATGTTAAATACGCCAGCCAAACCCTCAGTTTGGCAGTGGGTGAGCATGGAGCTTTCCCACAGCTCTGTGGTCTGGCCAGGCTTATTGTTTCTTGAGCTTTACTCGCATCCTGAGAATGGAGGTCCCCAGTACAGCAGCCAGAGAGCCACTCCGCTGAGGTGAGACAATGGTGAAATGGTAGCTCAATCCTTTGGGAGGCTCCCTGGCTGCCTGCCATTCAAAAAGATGAGCTGTGAAGGGACCCAACAACCCTCCTCTCTCTCCCTCTCTCAGCTGCAGCACTAGAGCTATCTGGCAATTGTGAAGCTGAGTTGTCAGCTGAGGATGGGGATCTGTCAAATTAAAGATCAGAGGTGGTTTACTTCCATATCTTCTAGGTCTCTCTGTCTTGGAGAATGGTTCAAGCTACTCCTTTCCATGAGAGTAAAGATGCTGCATGGGCTTCAGGAGTTGGTCCTAAAACCCTTTTTTTCCTATTTTCAAAACCGAAAGAATCCATTCAAAGTTTCTGCATAAGGGATTGCGTCTAATTATGAAAAGATGCAAAAAAGGGGAAAGTTGGTCCTTTCAACAGTAGAGGGAAGTCTCTCTCCTCTCATTGATGGGAGGAAATGTAGATGAGGTGATCAAAACACTCACGTTCAATCCAGAAATTTAAATTCTAATTTAAACTGCTTGTTAATAATTTCTAAATTTCATTTGCAAAAAAAGACTATTGTGGCTGGTTCTATTTCCTGAACCAACGTCCGTTTCATAGAACCATGGCACTTAGGGATGCTGAAACCCAGGTTTCTGAAATTATTCTATCATTAGCATTTCAATTTATTCATAGTGAATTTTAGTAACTATTTCCTTGTGTTGATTTCAGGTACTCCCACAACTTCCTTTCCCTTCCAAAATCTTCCCCAAATGATACAGCAAGCCGATTTTGAACTTTGACCATGTTCTATCTTCTGCAAAGTTGTTCCCCACTGTGAAGTCTGAGAAAAATCTTTGAGGGTGAATCACGTATCCAATTGTTTGTTCAGGTGGTTTGATGTTAGCTACTATATGCTTTTTCTTCAGCTCACTCAAAAGAGTTTTCCTGTTTCTATAAAATATGGAAGTGTAGTTTCTTTGGCTAACAAGAAACAAAGGGTTAAATTCTGCTGTAAATTACACCATTGTAAATCCAGAGTAAAGTTCATTGAAGTAACAGGAGTTTTTCTTGATTTATAGCAGATGTAACTGAGAACAGAATTTGGCCCCTCACTCTTGATGAAACCCTCTGCCTTCACAAACAATCCCCCCATGACAAAAAGTGATACATATAAATCTGTGGACAACACACAAAGATAGACTTTCTTTTGTGTGTGCTCCTGATGTAAATCAAGTCCTACTTTTGTTTTGTTTTTTTTAAAGAATGCACTGGGGCTCTTTCAGCATCACAGTTTAGCAGAAAGAAAAAGCTGCTTTCGCCAAAAAAAGTAGTATATTCTCCTTTCCCTTATGGTGTTCCATCGTTTTCTGCTGATTCTTGAGAGTAATCCAGTACCTCCCACAATGTTATGCTTTACAAAACAAACAAACAAAAGTCTAATTCAGCATTGTTTTATTCAATTGCTTTTGGGAACTCTCCATTTTGTATTGCTTTTAGATACCTTATGTTGATGCATAATATAGGAAAGAATTAAAGTGACCTGCTTTTTAAAGATGTTAAATTCCAAATACTCTGTTAAATATATTCAAAATGCAAAAATATACTTGCAAAGTTTAGCATTTTACTAATACGTTACCACTGATATTTCAAAAACATTGCTGTAGAGCTACAAGTAAATGATCCAAAATACAAAAATGATTAATAGCATGGTATTTGGTTTAATTAGAGAAACTTTTCTGTAACTTCAAAACGTTGCTCCCTGCTTCTGGCGCTTTTGACACTCTTAGCGGTAACACTATTGCACCCGAGGTTTTGGGGGCATTTGGCTTCAGTGGAGCTATGAGAATTTACACCAGCTAAGGATTTGTTTCCTGAGGCACACGGCCAAAATTCAGTTTAGCACATGCTGAACTTTAAAGAAGTGAATAGACCTACCGAAATCGGTGTCAAACCCATCCTTAAAATTCACCATGTGCTAAAGTGCTATGTTGTCTAGTGGTGTAAGTAGTATTTCTCCCCCAAGTCTGAAGAATATCTAACTGCACTTAAATGGATTAAGGGATTCATTAAACCATGGTGCAGATTACCTCACACACATGACTTTATTCTCATGTACATCCATGCAATCATGGTAATGGCTTCCTTAAAGCCTCCCTCCTGATGTATGTCTACCAGTGATACAAGGTATGAAATAGATAATTTTTTCCCAAACTGATTTTATAATTGGGATTACAGAAGGAGTGACAGTTTTGTCCAGAACTTTAACCAGCAGTCCTTCACTTATCATTACGTGCTGAGGCAGCAAGAGTCAAGGATCAAAATCCCTTTCCTTTCCCAGGGCTAATCCTTTTCAATAATATACTCATAATGCTGTGTTATTAATATATATTCAGTCATTCATCCTTGTCATGAATGTTACTTAACTGAAAGTGGAACTCTTTTAATTTCCATGCTTAAATCTTCATAACTGAAGTTCCTGGAAGATACATAGTTTGTGCAGAGTTCTTAAATCAATGGGCACCCAAGATAAAAGAGATCATCTGACTTACCATTTCATAAAATTATCTGCAAGCAGGGTAATGCAAGGAAATGGGAAGTTCTTTTTGAAGACTTGCCAACCTACAATGGCCTGGTTTTGATTTTGGTGAAAACTATATTTGCATAACAAACTGATACAAGTTTGATTCCAGAACCAGAACCTTTTACCATAGCTAGAAGCTTTAGAATCATTGTTGAATGTTACATCTCTGAATGATTGTTAACATTTATGTAGGTTGATCTTTTTCTTCCTATATATATACACAGGCACACTTGGGTTTTGACCCTTTTAGTTAGTCTGCCATTTTTGACCACATTCTAAAACCTCCACCTGCTATTAAGACTCCAAAAGGAATTATGTGTCTACATCCAAAGGGTGAAATCTTACTTTGTATTCACTATGTAACTGGCAACATTTTGCCCTGACCAGATTCCCGCATTGTCACAATATCTGCCCAAATCTCAGGTTTTGCATATAAATTCTCAAGGTAGAAATGATAAGATTGACACAGATCTGGTTTCATGCTGGACTAAATTCCCATTGTAATATGGCAGCTGTAGATGTTGAACTACTCTTTTTTTTTATTCCCAGTGCTTTATTCTTCTATTCTTGTTTATAGAAACACAGCAAAATATACCTGAAAGTTACTCCAAAAGCTGACTAGATTGTAATAATTCTGAAGCATGAAAATGCCTCTTCTATTAACAATAACAAAAAAAACTTGTTTTGTAACATGAATATTGTTTCAGTACCACTTGCTTTTATAATCTATTATACCTCATTAATTATTAAACTGTGTTTCCACTTTAAATTAGAAACATCCTGAAATATTTGAAATATTGGACTATTATTAAAACAATTAGCCTTGGAAATGACAAGAGGATACCCATTAGAGCAGATAGCTAGCCATCTCTGTTCTAGGTTTATAATCATAATGCAAACTGAGCGATCACCATTCAAAGGAGTTTGTGGTGGCAGAATCCTGTAGTCAGCTTTTCTGGTGTATTTCACATTCCTAGTGCTCTGTTTGTTTAGCTCAAGATCTGAGGTTTTCTTTTCTTGTTCCCTTCTCCCCTCACCCATCTTTCTTTTTGATCCTGTTATAGGAGCCTCTAAAGAGGCGCCTCTAAAGAACTGAAGCTCTGTTTGTTTTTGTATTTCTGTTTCTTTGTTTATTAAACTTCTGTCTTGTATTGAGGGATTAGGACATAAGTGAAACGTCTTGTCTGGCACAAAGCAGTAGTTCTCACTTTGTGCTCTTTTAAAAGTCAAAATTAGTCAAACTTCAATGTAGTATAGATATAAATGGTGAATGTTCCCGATAGTCCCTATCAAGCCACTTTTTAAAAAGATACTAGGAAAAATTTATCTCTGGTGCAAGTCAATTAAAGCTTGTACACCAAGGATGAATTTGGCCTGCTGGGATGGACTCCAGACAGCTGGATTTTCATCAGATTCCAGTTAACTGAGGCAAGAGAAGAAGTTTCAGGGTAAACCAACACTAGATGTTTTCCTTATGTGGTTTAGAGTCCACAGCCTGTAGCCCAAGATGATGTTTCTTGTGGCCTGCTGGCCCTCACTTTCTGCAGAATTTGAGCTTCCATTTATTTTGAAAGCAATTCTGTTTCTGGCCTTTATTCTTCTGGAAAGATTTTCCCATGTAGTCTGTGTTTTGGTTCAAACTTCCTTATACCTTGCAAGGTCTCAGTTTGGTCCTTCAACTCGAACACATGACCTACTATCGAGACGGCTTTATTTTTTTAATCCAAGTTCATCCTTATTCAAAACTGATATTTAAAGCATAAAAGCTATGCATGCTCACTGAGGAGAGGTGTAGACATCGCTTTTAGAGACTACTGCAGTAATAGAGTACTCTCTTTCTCCAAAGAGATGGAGAATGAACTTCAGGAACTACTCAGTATGTGAATTCTCCTTGCTCCTGCAATTAATAAGAGACTGTTGTTGAAACAAAGTAACATGTTTTCCCTCCCCAGTTGAGGAGATGGGATTTGTAACAACACCACAGAAAAAAACATTAGGAATAGATTTGTGGCCTTAAACTGCTGGCTGTGTTTTGAGGGAAAGGGAGAGGAATAATGCACTATGCATTGACGGCAGATTCCTGAGGAATTGTGCTTGGCTCACAAAGGCTCCAGAAACACTGAGGGAATGAACACAGTGGTGCCATGTTTTTCTTTGTGAGCTGATCCAATATGGAGGGAGCTCGAGGTCACAGCCATGACGTTGGCATGAGTGGCATGGCAGAGTGGTTTAAGATGCTGAAACATTCTGGTCTGTCTGATGAATACCTGTATTTTAGCCTTGTTTGGGAGTATAGCGGGGTGGCACCCCACTCAGGCTCTGAAGGGGCTTGAAAACAGCCCAGGAGAGGGCTGTGGCTGGAGCAAGCAGAAGGCAGGCTCAGCTGGGGCCACGCCCCAATTAAGGCTCACCTGGCCCTTATAAGTGGGCAGTGAGCCAAGAGCAGAGACACTCTCTCTCTCTGTCTTTACAGGGAGAAGGGCCTGGCTGCAAGGGCTAAGCAGGGTACCTTGAGTGGAGCAGGGCTGGGGAAAGGCTAAGGGAGCTGGGGAGCTCCAGCCTGAGAAAACTCCAGGCTGTGGCCAACTGGGTACAGGGGTTGCAGGGGGCAGCCCACGGGTAGGCTGAGGCAGCAGGTCCAAAATCCCTTTGCCTGTGATGAGTGGCTTATACTGCTGTCTGCCCCAGGGCATGGGGGCTAGCTGGAAACTGGCAGTAGCCTACGACTGAGGCGAGGTGGGGATAGTGGGTTGGGGGTTCCCCAGGGAGGGGAGACCCAGATCTGGGGGGGTACCGCCAGGGGGCAGCACCCCAGTTAAAGGGGCACCAGGTCCTGGGAGGGACACGGGGCCAGAGTGGTCAGGTGGCTCACCGGCCTGCAGAGGGTGCTCCAGAGGCTGGCGAGCTAATTCCCCAGAGAAACCAGCAGGAGGCGCCACAGGGGTGAGTCGGACCCTGTCACACGGAGACTATGGAACATTTTAAAGCAGGGGTAGGCAACCTATGGCACGTGTGCCAAAGGCGGCACACGAGCTGATTTTCAGTGGCACTCACACTGCCCGGGTCCTGGCCACTAGTCCAGGGGGCTCTGCATTTTAATTTAATTTTAAATGAAGCTTCTTAAACATTTTAAAAACCTTATTTACTTTATATACAACAACAGTTTGGTTATATATTACAGACTTATAGAAAGAGACCTTCTAAAAATGTTAAAATGTATTACTGGCACGCAAAAAAACTTAAATTGGAGTGAATAAATGAAGACTCGGCACATCACTTCTGAAAGGTTGCCGACCCTGGTTTTAAAGTCTGTTGTGTTGTAAAACTCCAATAAGAGGAACTAATGCTTTACACTGTCTGAAAGATGGGAATCCCAGTTTTCCAGTGCTGCAGTGAAGTCCATTGCAGCTTTCTGTTTTGCAAATTATTGGACTTCAAAATCAAATAATTCTGATGACCATCTTATTTCCCCAGCTTCAATTCACACCTGTCTTTAGTGTCTTGATTTTAGTTAGTATTTCCACATCCAAGAGAAGCAACAACTGATCAGAGTAGCTCCACAGAGAAAATATTGAACTTCATTATCTTCCCCCCTTTAAGTCTGATATGTTCTTCCATTGGTTTCATTCATTTTTGTATTTCTTTTTCGTAGCAATTTTAACATAGAAACAGGAAATGTTTAGGACCCCAAGTGCTTTTGACATAATAAAGACTGCACAGAAAAGGAGCCAGTGAAGGGACAGATAATAACTTTTCTTGCTATTGTGTAAAGTTATTTGCGTGTTTTTTGAGAATTAATATTCAATAATAAAAACATTATAAAAAATTCTTTTTGTGGTACCTTTTGTGGCACAGCTTACTTGAAGGTTAGGATTGTTCTTGAATTGGGGAGTATAGATGATGGCAGGTTCTTCTGTCTTTTTGTGCACCCATGCAGACTCTAGCTCACAAGGTCAGATTCAGACCTGATGTAACTGGATGCTGTTACAATGTCAGCAGACTTACATCCATTTTCACCCAGTCGGAATTTGGTGCTGTAACTTTATTCTTATCCCGTTACTTTATATTTAGGATAATTAGTATGTGAAAGAAAAAAGTCTATAACCTATACTTGGGTATTACAGTTAAATTATGATAATAAATCATAATTCACTGTACACAGGTGATAATGAGTTTGACATATTCATTATTTTAGTGGATGATCCAGTATGGAATTATCTCCTATGTGAGGATCCTGATAGGAAATTGTACATCAAAACAAAAATAGGCTTTTGTTTTAATAAAAAGTCAGAAAAATATAGAGAGAGAGATTTTCAACCTAGATGTTGGTAAAATGTTAAACTCTGCTATTACTCCTTGTTTGTATATGAAATCAACATGTATTGCTGGGTGTAGATCTATGCCTACAATTTTCAATACTTTTTCAAACACACAAAAATTGCCAGAAAGGAAAATGCTCCCAGCTGCTGCTAATTTTTCATTCCAAGTGAAAGACATGGTTATATTTTCTTAAATGCCTAAAATCTGGAACTTGACATATTTTCAACAAAGAGACTGGAAAGAAAATTAGCAGCCAGCCTTTCATTATCTCCGGCTGGTGATTAAAAAAAAAAGTTACTCTACACAAAGATGGCAAATTTTTAATTCTGAGTTTTTTAGTGAAGGGGATTGGAATAGATTGACAATACTTCTCTGGAAGCTAATGATAGATTCTAGCATTGTTGAGAATCCTTATCATAAATTCCCACCAAATTTAATAGAGATGAAGGCCCTGATCTTACAAAAAAGGTGTACATATGCTTAACTTTATGCACTGTGAGTAGTCCCCTTGAAGTCATGGGATTACTTGCAGCGCATATTGTTAAGCATGTGCATAAGATTTTTCCAGATCCAGGACCCAAACCTAACAAGGTTCTACAGAAATTTACCAGAACTCTATGGAAATTACTTTAAACATTTATAGAATTTAAATGAAAATGGTAATGTTTATATAGAATTTTTAGACTATGCTATAAAATTCTATATTAGACATAAACTTTTTTCTATTTTTTTAAACCTATACAAAACATTATTTTCATTTTAATTCTATAAGATTTTTTCCCAAAAGATTAAAAATAACCCTGGTTAAGAGGAGGTAAAGATAGCAATAAAAAATTAAATTAAATTTTAAAAATGGAGAAATTGGGAAGCTGATAGCAATAAGTGCAAATCAGCAGTTAATAAAGGCAAACAATTGACAAAGAAAGCTAAAGGGATCAATGAAAAATCTATAGCCAGTAGGGTTAAGGATAATAAGAAGGAATTATTTAAATATATCAGGAACAAATTAAATCATAAGAATGTTATAAATCCAATATAATAAAAGGATGGTAAAATTGCCATCATGATGCAGGAAAGGCAGAAATATATTTCCGTTCTACATTTGAAAAGTAGCAGGATGATGGATTCATATTATACAGTGATAATGAAATACATTCTATTCCCTCAGTAGCAAGAGGGGGTGTTAAATTGCAACTAATAAAGTTAAACATTTTTTAATCTGCGGGACTGAATAACTTGAATTACCCAAGTGTATTAAAAGAATTGACCAAGGAGCTCTCTGAACCATTAATGTTGATTTTTAACAGATCTGGGAACACTGAGAAAGTTCCAGAGGATGGGGGAAACAGTTAATGTTGCAGGGGGGAGTGGAGAGGATAATGGATAAATGGGATGACCTTGGATAGGCCAGAGGTTACCCTGATTGAGTCCAGGCACAAGCATGGAAAGCCTGATATGAGATGCAGCCAGTAAAGAATCAAAATCCTGGCATAATTATTGTCAGTCAGCATAGTTTTATAGAAAATAGGTTGTCTTAAACTTATATTTTTTGATGCGATCACATATTTGGTTAATAAAGCTAACTGTGCTGACATAATAGAATTCTGTAAGACATTTGACTTAGTCCCTCATGACAATATGATAATAAGCACTGTACAAAATCAATGCAACCCATATTATATACATTAAAAACTGGCCAAAAACATAATTGTAAATGAGGAATCATCCTCCGACAGGGGGTGTTTCTTGTTGGGTCCTGCAGAAATCTATTCTTCGCTCAATGCTATTCAATATCTTTATCAGTGATGTGAAATAAAATATAAAATCATTGCTGGTAAAATTTTCAGGTGACATAAAACTTGGTGGTGTGTTAAATAACAATGGGGACAGAGAAATTAAATATACTGACCTGGATCACTTGGTAAGGTGGGCTCATTTGAACAACATGTGTTTTAACACCGGCAAATTCAAGATCAAACATCTAGGAACAAAGAATGAAGGTGACACTTAAAAGATAGAGGACTATATCCTGGAATGAGAAGGATTTAGGGGTCATGGTAGATGACAAACTGAGCGTGAACTCTCTGTGCAATGCTGTAGGTAAATGGACAAATGCGAACCTTGGATGTATATGCAGGACACTATCTAGTAGGTGTAGAGAGGTGATATTATTGTTCTGTATGGCTATAGTGAGATCGTTACTAGAATTCTGTGTCCAGTTATGGTATCCACAATTCAAAAAGGATGTTAAAAAAATTGGAAATGGCTCAGAAAAGAATGATTTGGAAAACATGACTTGTAGTGAGAGATTGAAGGAGTTGAATCTATTTAATTTATCCAAGAGTAGGTTCAGGTGATTTCATTACAGTCTACAAGTACCTACGTGGGGAAGAGATTTCTGATAGCAGATGGTTCTTTAATCTAGCAAAAAAAGGCATTACAGTACAAGATCCAGTCTTTGGAATCTGAAGCTACACAAAGCCAGATTAGAAATGAGAGACATATTTTGACAGTTTAATTCCAATGGTTAATTTGTAAAATAACCATTGGAACAGATTGCCTAGGGTGTGTTGGATTATCCATCAACTGAATCAAGACTGGATATCTTTCTAAAAGATATACTATAGCAGTAACAGACGTTATGGGCAAGATGTACAAATTATTGGGTGAAGTTCTTTGACCTGTGTTTGAGGGAGGTCTGAATAGATTATCATAATAGTCCCTTCTAGCCTTAAAATCTATTAATCCAATATGATTTGGGGATAATGTTCACATTGTTGTACTGCAGTGGTGCTGGAACAATTTTTATAGCGGGGATGCTGAAGGCATTTGGGTTGTTGTTACTACCTCAAGCCAGCATCCCTAGTTTTAGCCCTGGCTATGCTGAACTGTAAATATTGTTTAAAGATTAGGGTAGGTTACACTTGTGATACACTACCTACCTTAATGCTTTGTGTTTATTATTTACTACAAGGGAAGCATTCTCTGTAGCTCCATGAATTGCATAAACCTAAGGTCACTGCTACTCTCAGTCTTTCTATGGAATCTGCTGTCAACTAACCAAAAACAGGGTGAATGGCTTGATGATAAACATTTTCAGAAAGGTGCACTCCTTCTCTGTTTTGAAATAGAGATTCCTGTATTTTAAAGTATTTTGATGAAAGAGGGGATGCATATGTGAGTAAAATATTCAGGATTTGACCCCCCCCCCCAGTAGTCATCAAATAGGTCCTGATTTAACAAGTATTTATGCATGTGCCTAACTTTCAGCATCTACTCACATATAAAGTTAGGTATGTGCTTAAGTATCTTGCTAAATCAGGGCCACAATCATCACAGAAGCCCTGCATGAGGGCTTAATTCTGTAAGGTGGTATGTGCATCCGGAGAGGTGAGTTGCACTTTAGTTGTTTACTGTAAACTACATTCATCATTAAACATCATGGTTAAGTGATAATTGCCATATTGCTGAGAGTGCTTAGAAGTCAACCTGAAACTGATTATTAAATATGCAACAGTGAAGAAATGGTATCTGTGTAAATATAATATTGCAGTACAAATAACTATGGGTTGCATGTAGGAAAATGTTGGAGTTTTATTTTTATTTTTTAAACAAGCAGCACACTTTCTAAAACACAGTCAGAAAATATGCTTTATCACTATCATTGTCAGGATAATGTAATAAACAGATGGCGGGTTTAACATAATTTTGTTAATTTTAACAGGTTTTGCTGCAAGTGCTAACTTATTTTTATATTCAATTTCTGCTATACTTGCAGTAGGTCTGCGTGCAAAAATAAAAGCTGGAATATGCACACATAGTGCAGCTAGTTTGATAATGTTGTCAGTAGAACATCATATATTCCTAATTAGAAGAATTTATCTTTCTGTTCAACAATGAAACTTTGGCTTTGATTTATGTTTGTGCAGAGCTCAGAGATTCTAGTACACCATCATCCACACTGTAGAGGTTACTAAAGTGTGTGTATGTGTGTGTGTGTACCCCATCTCCACACCCTTTTGCACCCAGAACCTCTACAGTGTGGATGATGGTGTACTATAATCTCTGAGCTCTGTGCAAACAAATTGATGCCAACGTCTAATTGCACACACCCATGCACAAGTGCTGTGGAACAAAAATAGAAGAGATCCCAATTCACTGAATTCGTTGGTGCCCTTAAATAAGATTTTAAGAGTCTGCCATAAAAGAGGTGTGCTCATTTTGAAGGAAACCATGAGACAGGGAGGGTGAGAATATCTTTTATTGGACCCACTTCTGTTGGTGAAAAAGACTAACTTTCAAGCTTACACAGAGCTCTTCTGCATCATTTTTGTGTCAAATTAAACATGGTGCATTGTGTCAAAAATGTGAAGTAGGAAAATCAATGCACCATTAAGTAATTTATGAAGGCAGGTACCCTCCACCTTCAGTTGAGCTCCCTATACCATGTATTGTATTATATTACCTATGAAAGTTTCATTTTGTCAGAAATATTAGCCAATTGATTCCTAACTTCAAAATTATTTAGTAATATCTTCCTAATTTGGCTATTAACTTCAGTGGCCTTATGAACATATTTCTTATTTGTAGAAATAGATTTAGATAAATCTATTAAAAAATTAACTATAACTATTGTTAGAGCAAGTCACAAGAAAAGGCCCTTTCAAGGTAGCATGCTCATTAGACTCGTGACAAAGAATGGAAGAAAATTTCAAAGAATTCTAAGAACAAGATACAGTGGAGATGTTGAAACCAGGGGGCATGGGGTGGGAATCAGGTTATCTTCAGGAACCTGGGGTTGTGTGTGTGTAAGTGTAAGCTGGGGTTTGAAAGACAGAAACAGTTCATGAAGTCAGTGACCACTAGCACCAGAGCTGAATGTAGATCCCTCTGTCTCTGAAGCCTCAACTTACCAACTAAACAATATTTTGACATCTTCGGGGTGATGCATATTTTTAATTTCAGTGGGAGTTAGGCCCACTTATGCCAAAGTTGATCTTTGTCCAGTAACAAGTGGGGAAAATGGATTGATTTCCCAAAGATCACTTTTATACATTTATTTTTGCTTACATATCAACAGAGAAGGAAAAAGTCTCCACTGATTTTAGTTATGTCTCCCTAGGTTCTCAAGCTTGGCAAGACTTTATTTTAAACAAGGTAAAACAAATTTATTCACCAGTAGGTCCTCTTAAGTGCTCATATTAATGGGCACCAAATAATGCTAAGGTAATTGCAAGGACCCGATGTAAGCCAACAAAGGTCAGAAGTGTTGAATTTAAATAGCTCTTGCAAGAATCTTAAACTGCTGTAAACTGATGGACACTAGGCCCATTGACTAAAAGAATTTGGAGTTAAAGTGAAGAAATGTTGCTCTTCGGAAGTGAATATCAAATGAAAAATGTTTGATACAATAATATTTAGTTGATACTTACTATAATTACATTTCATTTGTTATATTATTTATTATATTTACCACTATAATCAGTTGTCTTTGTTGTGATACCCAAAGTATTGCAATTCAATCCTTTGCCAGGGCAAAGCAACTCTCTTCAGCTGCCTGAGTGGCAGGCCCCAATCCAGCAATGGGATCTGTTTCTATGAACCCTTAAACCCATGCAAAGTCCCATTGAAGTCAGAGGGATTCTATGTGGGTGAACGGATGCATGCTCATAGTTCCAACTGCAAGTCTTAGGCCCCAATTCAGCAGAGCACTTAAGTACATGCTTAACTTTAAATATGTGCTTAAATCCCTTTGAAATCAGAGCCTTAGTGAGTAGCTAAGGATGTGTTTTATGTAATTGTGTAATCAATGGCAGCTGTAGCTGTTCTGCATGTCAAATCATTATCTACATGTCAGTGTTGAGGCTATTAGGGAGTTTTGCATGGTTTTTGCTGCTGTACTTCTCCATTTCCTCATAGCCGAATTAACAGTTATTTTGGGCTGAAATCCAGTTCTGTATGTTCCTACCAAACAGGAAATAAAATGAGAGAAGCAACAGAGAACATTTCTTGCTAAGCACCACTTGATGGGAAGATATGGCTCTGCTAAGCAGAGTTGTGCTCAGGGCAGTTGTGAGAAGTAAACAGCCTGAGCCAAATTTCCCCTGGATGTAGCTCCAGTGTAGCTTCCCTAAATGAAGAAACTAGATTGGATATGACAATTCCTCTGTACTGCAGATTTACACTAATGTAAATGATTTTTAAATATGCAAAATGATATTGTTTTTCCAAACTGGCCAACTTGTGAACAATGGACATACGCAATAGGTCATGTGGATTCCTTACCTAGAAGAGAGCTAAACAAAATCACCCTTGGCATGAGTGCTTTATGTCTCTCGCTCATCAGGTGACTGGTTTGAAACAAACAATGCTGCTTTTGACATGTATAGATCACAAACCGTATTCTGCCCCCATTTACACTGATTTGAATCTGGCGTACAGAGGAATTACCATACCAAATCTAACTTCTACAATTAGACTGAACAGAATTAATCTCATGTGCTTTGACTGGTGTAGTAGCAACTGGTTCAGTAAGAAAAGAAGTATTTTCAGCTGACAGCCAGAGGAATACCATTTTTTTTTTTGAAGCTCTCTTCTTATGTATGGTGGTTGTACTTTTGCCTCCTCCTTTTATCTATTTATGCAAAAGATCTTTTTACAAAAATCACAAAGAACTTGCACTGCATTTCTTTAGCTTTCTGAAATAATTTTATTCTCTCCCACTGACCACCATTCTTCTTCTTTTGGGGTTTCTTGCTAGCACAGGTAAAGGAGGGAGTCAAAATACATGTATTAATTCCTTAATTGTCAAAGAGCTGTAAATGACTTCGCCTCTTAATGCTTCAACCAAAGGCCAATGGAAGTCTTTCCATTCACGTCAACAGATTTAGGACTGAGCCTATATTTTGTATCATTGCAGTTGCACCAAAGATGAATGTGGTCCATTCATTTCAGTTTTTCTTTAGGAAGTACAAGCCTGGCCACATTTTTCAAAAACAAGAAAAGTAAGCAGCCACACAAAATGTGCAGGTGCTTCTTCTGTCCAGGAAACCCTGCATTTCTATATGGCACTAAAATGAATGTATTAGTAGATCCAGCGGTGAAAGGTTTAAATAGTGTGGCCTATGTAAAGTGTGTGTGTGTGTATGAATGCAGAATTATTGTTGGTAATTAATAATAATGGGTGGTGGGTCACTTCGTTACAGCAGATATTGTAGTAGTCAGTGTGCTGTACTGTAAGGGATACTTCTTAACTTCTTTTAGCCACCACTAACAGAAAGAAGTTAATGTAGCACAGCTTGCCCTGCTATGCCTGAATATTTCAAGGCAAGATATTAGGAGTCAAGGTCTAATAGATACTACAATTGAACTCAGCCAGAGAGTAGCTAGATGCGTTATTGATTATGCATGCACTCTGGGTCTTGCAGTTTGTACATTGGCACTTTCACTAAGTAATAAACCTAGCAAAGTCTTTGCCTATCTATTTAAACTAAGCAGAAGTCAATTCAAGCAATTAAAAATAAATATGGCCATGAGGTTACTGCAATGAAGGATATTTATTTAGTACAGAACTTTGACTTCTATGAAACATTGCATTCTCAAGATGACCCCTAGATTTAATCATTAGATAATATCAGGAATTGATGTTTCTTTTGCACATCAATGCATAGTGTATAATTTGAACAAAAATATATTGGTTAAAGAACTAGAAAGTGCTATTAGCAGCTTTTGATCTCAGAAAGCTGCTGGTCTAGATGGCATTAATGTTGACAGTATACAAACAAAAAGGGCCTTTATGCCTATATAAATGCTATTTCACTTATTTTATTAGGATTTTCCCACTCAATCTAAAGACGGCTATGACTCAACAAGTGCTGATATTAAAACCTCCTTTCTGCACTTCACCCATTAGTAAGTCCTCTATGCTTACTGGTATCAAATCATGATTTGAAGTGATTCCAAGAAATGTCACCCTTGTAAGGAAGTACTTCTGGGAAGAAGGTGCACCAGTGAATGAACAATTCTTCTGCAAATGCACTTCCTGAAAGTATCATCTTCTAGAAACTGTTCCCCAGGCTTGTATTTGTTCTACCTCCCCATTAAAGACAATTATCTTTGATGCAATGCATTTAGCTCTGGACAGCATACCTATGGCTTGAACCTTCAAAGTGCTGAGTATCCCTTGAGAGGTTTTGGGTGATCTCAGTGGGATTTGAGAGTGCTGAGATGTCTCAGGAGCCATTCACCCTCTTGCAAGATTAGGGCACTATTCCTTATCTATTCACTGCTATGAATCTTTCAGAGTATTTCCCAGCATTTGTCTAAGGTAAGGGGGCATTGGATGTGAGGATACAATAATTTCTTTAAGTAGTGACCAGGTTGTAAAACTAGTATTGGCTTGTAACAGGCTGGCAGGATTGTCCTGTGGCTCCAACCTGATGGAAGGCATTAGAGACCTGCAGATAACTATAGGTTAATTACTGCTGACTCACAGAGGCAGGTATGGCTTCTTAAACTACACTATGTACATAAGGGAGGTGGGATTAGACTTCATAGCCGTTTTTGAGAGGAAACAGGGTCTGGGAACAGGGAGATCTTCAGGAAAGGAATCATAGGAGCAGGAATGGGGTGGCTTTTATGACTCTACAATGAGTTGGTAGCTTAACCAGCTCACTTGTTGGCATCTAATTTTTCCTCCTTATATAGATTAATATTTTTATATTTTCCACAACAAATGAAGTCTGAAGTTCAGCCCTGTTTGATAAAAGAATTAAATTACTGACCCTTTGATATAAATGTTTCAAATTAACTAGTACACAGTTGCTCTCTCTCACATTCACTTGCTGCACCATTTTAGAATGTTCTTCCAAAATGCACTGTTTCTTCCACCTATCGCCCACTCTCAGCCACTCGCCAAAAGTAAAATTCACAGTTTCCTTCATATGGACAGGATTCAGTTGTCTCTTTGGCATTGGTCGACCCTCTGGCCTTGATCCTGTGGTGGACCCTCAGTGGAGTGAAAGTTCTGTTGCTGGGGAATGATACCCATCATTCCATTCCCACCCCAGTGTAGTGAAGAAAACCTTTTCTTTGGTGTCCCTCTGAACTAGGATGTCCACTCTTAAATGGGGATCTCAGAAACAACTGGTGACTAGGAGATTTCCTGGCCCTGTGGTTCTAAAGGAACCAGGACTGGTCAGCATGCTCCTTAGTTTGGTTGGAGGTGCAGGGCTGATAGCCCTTCTGGCCTCCTGTACATTGGAAGCTGCTAACTCTGGGGGTAGAATGCCCCATTTTCTAGTATGGCAAGGGGAAAAACAAACTCCCTTCCCTCTGCAACAACCCAGTGTAAAGTTTTCCTCCTTACAAAGTCCAACTGCATATGTTTTTCTGTAGGAGGGGGCAATCTAGGCCCAAGAGCCTTAAATGCTTTGTGTGCACTCACTATTCCACTTTATAAATACAAAAGGACATAAAATGCAATAATTTAGAAACAAAATGCCAGGGGAAATATTTTCAGAAATGGGCCCATGTTATTGATAGGAAGAGATGTCTTTTTCCATGTTTTAAGATGCACTTTTTGATGAAAAACATATCGATGGGAAAAGATGAGGGTCCTGAACATTGTGTCTCATGAACCAAAAAAGCAGCTCTTCTGAAATGACCTCTTCTAGATATCACACCCACCCCTGAATGTCCCATTATCATCAAAAGAGATATCTGTGGTTAATGAAAGGCAAATGAATTAACCGCTAATCCCTGGAGGGAGTGGATCTGAAAACTTCAGAGGAGCGTCAATTAAAACATAAGTCTATTTAGCTATGTGGCATTTGACTAGATCCATATAAATTAGAAATGGAAACATTGTACAGGGTAGTCTAGTCCATTTCTTTGCCCATGCAAGATGGTACCTACAGTATAATGTCTAGTAATTTATTCAGTTTGGTTTTGAAGTAGAGATGCACCCGAGGTATAGAGTCCAGATTGATTCAAACATCCCCAAAGATTCAGCGGGAAAGGGAATTGGATCTGAGGTTTGGCTTTGTCTTATTTTAGAGATGAGGCCAACTGCAAAGCTTGGGATTGGGTCTGGAACAAAACTTTTCCGAAGTTCAGAAATATGGTGTGGTACAGGCTCTTTTCTTCTTCTTTTTTTTTCCAAATCAGCATTGGGAAAAACAAAACAAAAATTAGTGAAAGTAGAGCATGTGGAGGGCCCACGAATGAGTGGGCTTTGGATGGGCCATAAACAGGATAGTAAAAAGTTGAAGGAAGGGCAATATATAACTCTGGTCACTATGTGTCTCAAGTGTCCTGCCTGATAAGGCTTCTGCTACTTCCCTTTGACTATGCCACAGTCCAATAGATTGGAGTCTCTTAAATATGAATGCTATGGCTTCGTACAGCTGTCTTTCAAAAACTTAAGATATTTGACAAAAAGTAACACTACACAAAAATGGTCTTTGACTCATTTTCTGCTTCATATAACAAAGTGTCTGAATACTAGAAATTGTTCTGCACAAAAAGCAACATTGTTTACTCCAAGCACCACACTACCTGGGGCTTTCATGATGATTATCTTATCATATGGAATCATCATGATCTTCAGGTGAAACTCTCAAATTGTGTTAGGTGCCTAGGTGCTTTTCAAAATCTCACTAACTAATTTCAATGGGAGTTAGGCTCCTAAGTGCTTTTGGAAATCCCACAAAGCACCTATCAGTATCTTTAAGCACCTAAAAACCTTTAGAAATGGCCCAAAGTCACTTGTACAGTCACACAGCAAGTAACGGCTTGTTTTAACTGAGTAGCAGCTGCACTAATACACTTCCCTAGTGTGGAATCTCACCAGTGTAAGTTGCATCTGATTCTGGCCTCACTTATAGCACTCTAAGTTGAAAGTAACTCAAGTGAAAGAAAGATTCACAAACAGTGCGAGATCGCACTCAAGCCTTAGGTGTTTGCACCAGTGCAGCGGAATCAAGATGGCCTCAGTGAGGACAAGCCTTAAATAGCAGCTCTGAGAGTTGTCCTGTCTCCAACTCCTCTACTCTAACCGTTACAAAACACGAGCATGAGTTAAGCAAAAGAACACAGTGTAGACAGTGCACTTATTTGATCAACATATTGTACGGAGTTTGTAGGTACACATTTCAGTAGTGTAGCCAGGGGGGGAGCAGGGGGAGCGGCCGCTCCCACACTGAGCAGAAGTAGCGCCTTTTTTGTGCTCCGACGTCTTTTGCTCCTGCGCTGCAGCCGGAGCGGAGCTTTTTTTTTTGCTCCCGGCGTCTTTTTTTGGCTCCCAACGCTTTTTGCTTCCAGCACCTTTTTTTAGCTCCGCTCCCCCTGTGCTCTAAACCTGGCTACGCCACTGACACATTTCATGCATTTTGTAAGACCGCACTGGAAGCTACTTGAAATGCTCCATAACTGATTTGGTAACGAGCTCATAACTATAGCAGATTGGCTGATTCGTAAATTGCTTGTCACCATTTGGTAAGCAATGTATAAGGCACAGATTTAAATAAACTTAATACAGGAAATATTGGGGAGTTGGTAAATCCAATTACAGTTTATTAACCTGGCCCAACATTTCCTGCAATGTCATTTTCCTTTTGCACAGCTTGGTTAAGACCATCCACTTAGAATTTATTGTATATGAAAAACCAACAGAGCAGGCAAGATGGTAATCAGAGCATAAAACAGAGACACATGCACTCTCATATGTATGAATAGGTTTCTTGGTGGGGGTCGGGGGCTGAGGGGAAAAAACAGGCATCAAATAATGCCAGAATGACAGAAGTAATGTAATGCTGAAATTATAGTCCTTTGAAGTAGGCTCTGGGTGAACTAAATACACAGCACATGGCAAAAAATGTGTGGCAACTGTTGTGGTAGAATTTGTCTTGATTAAGGCCCCATCTGAAAAGATAAATCTTGCTAAGTGGGAATAGGAGTTCAGTGAATTGAAGCCAAATATTCAGCATGCCATTTGAGTTCAGGAAGTGAACTAAACTTGAGTTTGCATAATGTATTAGCAATCACTGTGATGCATTAGCAAAATGCACAATGTCTATATGCTTCCTGAAAATAAGATATAGCTGTTGCTAAACTCACTGTTTAAATTTAAAAAAGTCAAAATCATAATAGTGTGGTCTGAGCATTACTAAAATATATTGGTATCTTTTTCACTACTTTGTAAAACTAAGGTTGTATGTTGTCTGTATCATCCCTGACTGGAACAATGTAGCATTGTGATAACTTGGAAGGATGGCACAGAAGAGACTTGGGAAATTATTACGGTGTCTTCAATGGCCTTAATGTGCATTGGCTTGGTCTTGCTGACCAGACAAAGGGCTGGCCAAATCCTGCGTTCATTTATACTTGTTTACATATGGCGTAATCCTAAATGAGAGCAGGATTTGACCTATAATATATTTAGCCTGTTTTACATTAACCTTCATGTTTTAAAAACATCTGATCCCTATTTGTATCTTGAACATATAGGGCTGAAATCAGCACAGACTTACACTCCCAGCAATCACATGATTTTGATGGTATTGCACCTGTTGTGAGCCAGTGTAGAATTTGGTCCATAATTTTAATTTCCATTAAAATAATACAGACTAACCTGAATATTGTATTCCTTTTTCCGATCATCTCGGTGAGTTACACCTAAAACTATAGCAAAAGTTAGTTATAGGAGCCAAATTCTCTTCTCAGTTACACAACTGGATGGAAATGTAGCAACTCTGGATCTGCCCCATGAGACTGACGACTATGTTTGGCTCGTATGGCCTTAATTTTCATCCCACCATACTTGAGTTTTATGCTAGTGTCATTCTGTTGACAACAATGGCTTTCATCTTCCCTTCCTCACTTCCAGTGTCTTGCTCCCAGATCTTCAGGAAGTGGTCAGCTGGTCTGTTTTTAGTCAATAATGTTTTACATTTTTATTTGTTCCATTTCCCAGAGGCATTTTCAAGTCATATCTGTGCAAAGCTGTGAATTTTATAATCAATCCATTTATCTAACAAGGGCAGCCACCACAGTAGAGCATTTAATTGCATACATTATTGTATGAAGGCCTGACATTTGAAATAGGTTCAGTAATTTCAGGCCCAAATTCTCTGCTGGTGTGTTTTGGCCGAGTCCAATGTACTTCATTGGAGCTGCCTAATTTACACCAAACCTCAATCTTTAATTTTTTGCATCTTGGGATCATCCTGATTCTCTCTGCCTAGGGCTGCACCAGAAGCACCATATAGTGTTTTCAGGAACATGTCTAGAACAGGAGAAGGCAGTATGCAAGAGGAGTCCATAATAAAGAAATTGCATGAACACCAGACGTCAGTTACCTTAAGTCCTTGCCTTGGGTCT
The DNA here is from genome assembly GCA_033296515.1 of Macrochelys suwanniensis. Lineage (NCBI taxonomy): Eukaryota > Metazoa > Chordata > Testudines > Chelydridae > Macrochelys > Macrochelys suwanniensis. Next base: position 41,985,596 of record CM065780.1, on the reverse strand, counting down.
AAATCCTGACTCCTGCACAAAACCAGAATTAACAGGCTTTGCACAGGGGTACTCTGCAGCATCTTTCTCAAGGCGCAAATGTGGGGTGCAATGTGTGACATTGGGGGACACAAAAAGGATTAATTTTGGAAAGTTAAAATTGTGCACGATTCATTCATTTAGTACAAATAACTCTTTCAGTAGCTATAATTTCATGATTATTTTTTGATGGAAATAAGTTTTAACAGTAAAAGTGTGGGGACACCAGATTTGTGTGGAACATAAGTAACTTTGGGACAAAAGTGAGTGGTGTCCTTCAGAATGAGGGACAGTTGAGAGTTATGTTTTGCCGAGGTGGAGGGACAGAATTATCTTCCCCTTCCCATAACCCCGAGGTCACAGAGCATCCACAGATTAGTAACACAGCTGCCACTACAGGCTTGCACTTTATATTAGCATCTGCACTCCCTTCATTCCCTCTTGTCTGGGGATTATGGCCAGTTGATTTTTATAGCTGGGAATCCATTGGCTATGTCTGTGTCCATTCCCAGTTTGCCCTAACTGATGTCACAGAAAAACCCATCACAGGATTCACTAGTTCCACTACAATTAAGATCCCCTGCAGGCTTCAAGATCTGGACCTTACGAATGTGGTGCCCTTCTTGGCAGACACCATTGTCTAGGGTAGAGTTAGCATGGAAGAATCCAAGCACTGATGCCTCAGGTCTCTCACCATCAAAAGAAAATATTATATTATTTCCAAGCCAGCAGCAACAAAGATTAGAGTTAATGCCTAGTGCCAATGGTGAAGTGCTTAGTGCATATGTGTGACAAGACCAATCTGCTAGCACTTAATGAGAAGCAGGAGTTTTTAGCTCAGTCAACATCCTGTGGTCATTGAGATTTCAGAGCCACCCTATATGTGAGAGGAATGCATAATACTACTGTTAGTTTATAGCTACAGAAGTATTCACATATAACACGTGTATATATAAAAGAGAAGAGATGCATATACACACAGGCAAATAGTATTGTGCTGTCAATTTGTAGGATACATATTGACTCTAATTTAACAGACAATAACTGGTCCTAACATTTTAAGCCAATAAAAGTCTTTCTTGGCTCCCAAATGTTTGCTGAAATAACTTTTTTTTTCCTTGTTAATTTCCAGCTCTTGGCTGCATTTTGTGCTAATTTCAAACATATGTCATATAGGAAATATGTTAATTTTCAAAGCCCAAATCTGGCAGGAGGTGATTGTAGAGCTGGCATAAAGAGGTTTGGGACAAACAAACAGAAGAGCTCAAAGCTGGCAGGATGCAATAATATCCCACAAACTGCATTTTTATCTTTTTCAGCCTTTCCACATACACAGAGGCAGCAATGATGAAAGGGAAGCAAATGGTCTGTGATAGTTTCACTGAAACAAAAACACCTTGAATTTGTGCAGCTGCTGCAGTTTATTTTTCTTTAAAAAGTAAATAAAAGTCCTGCAATCAATCCAAAAAATGTATCTGAGAATTATGACCACTAAATCCTGATGCTACTAATTGTATAATTTTCTTATTAACCGGGCACACTAGTTAATGGAACCAACCAAGAGAAGATAGCAAAGTCCTTATGAGTTTTCCAATGATCCTATAGATTGATGGTGTTTTGAAATAGCTGAGCTTCCCCAGTTGTTTAGAATACTGTTTCATTCAAGTGATACCCACTTAAACATTTTCCATGAAGAACTGTGAAACACTCAAACAGATAGAAATAAAATGTTTCCCAAGTGCTGACCTCTCAATAACTCTACTGAGCACTTAGTGAATTATTTGCAATGTATAGCCTATTTTTCCTGATTATATTTTGCTTGCTAAACTCACTTTTCTACAGTGTGCATACATATGTATGCCTAACTCCTAAGTGGCTATTGGCTATATTGGTGCAGATAAATTTATACAATTGAAATAAATGGGAGCAGAGGGTGCTCAGCAGCCCTACATAACAAGTTACTTATTTAGATGCCTGACTTGAACTATACAAGTTTAAAAATGTTGGCATACTATCTAGAGGTAGATCTCTCCATAAAAACAGATTTACATATATCTGTATTAAATCATTATAAACCCTCAAATGGAGCAACAGGAAGGCTGTATAATTAAGTACTCAGAGGTCAGAAAATTTGAAAGCTAAGGATGAATCACAACTTTAAATCTGCTCCTTTAAATGTATGAATTACAGTTTCAAATTATGGGATCACATACAGTTTATCAAATAATACAAAAGAATACACTTTTTCTACACGCTTAGGTACAGAATAGAATGTAAAGTGGAGCTGGTCAGAAAATGGAATTTCTGCTCCTTGTGAAATTTTGAAATTTTTTATTCTGAATTGGAATGAAAAAGCTGAAGTTTCCCATGGAACAAAAATTCTGAAATGTTTTATTTGGGACCATTGAAATGTTTTGGTCAATAGTGTCTAAATATGTGAATATAATACTTAATATACACAAATAATAATTATTATATAAAAGTCAAAAGAAATAAAATAAACAATACAAAGTAAAACAAAACAATGTCAAAATGGAAACTAACATTTCAACATTATCAAAATGAATCTGTCAAAAGGTCATATTAACTGATACATCTTGCAAAACATTTTGATGAAACTGCATTTTGACAGAAAACTTTTCTGTCAAAAAAAATTTGACCAGCTCTAAGATAAAGCAATCTATGATCAACTAAAATCATAGATTCAACTTTCAGTTTTGTAGGTGAGCAATAGAGTGCCTGCTAACTATGATCCATCTCCAACCTTCCCCAAACTGATAAGTTTTCACTAAAATGTTTACAGAATAAATCATCTAAATTTTCAGATTAAACACGGGGGAAAATATGGCACTAAAAAAAGAACTAACAAAACAAAAATGGCAGGCTTCTTTGAAGACTTTTCTGACTCCTGAGTAGCCCCTGAGTCTTTCTAGGGTAGTAAAGGCAGCCATCTCTGTAGCTCAGAAGCAGGAAATGCAGAGATTTCTGGGAAACTACTGTTAGAATAAATTAATCAAAACATGACAATTCATTTTGGAAATAAATACAACTATCCTGAAACTAGATTCCAGAGCAGATTTATTTCTGGATCAAACACATTTTTGAAGGTAATTTTCTTTCCCTGGAGAATTAAGGAGACACCTGAGAAAAAAGCCATAAAACATATGCCAAGATATCCTGGTTTTAAAGGGCCTGATTTTGCATGATGCCACCCCAAATCCCATTGATATCTTCTACTCTCTTCCCAGCTCTAATAACACCTAGTTTGTATATAGCACTTTCCATCAGGAGATCCTAAAGTAATTTACAAATCAAGTAAGAATCATTACATCCCTTTTACAGATAGGGAAACACAAGCACAGAGAGGGGAAATGGTCTGAGGTCACCCAGAAGATCTATGGCAGAGTCAGGCATAGCACCCTGAGTCCTAGGCCAGTGCAACACTCTCTAGCCCACCCCATCTCATGCTCAAATGCCCCCGGCACATGCAGTACAGAGCTGATGGAGCTGACTTGGCACTGGTTGAGATATTTTGCAGTAGAAGAAATTCCCTGAGGAATTGTATTAGTGGCTGCAGCACAGGGATGAATTGCCTAAACGTGTGTTTGCTACATATGAACAACTTCAAGAAACATTTGCAGAACTCCTAGGCCCTGATCCAACAAAAGAACGTAAGAACATGATTAACTTTCATGGGACTACTCACCTGATTAAGTTAAGCATGTGCTTAAGTGCTTTGCTGGCTCTGGGCCTTAGTCCTCTTTAACCTCATGGTAACACTGGATTTTCTCCTTAAGTGGAAGAATACAGATTGGCATATATTTTTCTTGGTCATGATGGTTACCAAACTGAACAAAAGAAAACCAAACAGTTCAGAAAAATCCTGAAAATGCCTTGCCTCCCAGTGTACCACAGTACATAGTTCTGGGAATGTTTGGAATTGAAAGGGTTTTAGCAAAAGTTCTCTGATTGTATTTGTGAAATGGCACTAGATGAGTTTGAAATAGACTCTCTATTCAGTCTAATGGGGATCAATGTACAGAGTGCATTTGCAATCAGCAGAAATGTGGACTTACTTCATATCCTTTTAGCTTGTGCAAGGAAATGAATTACAAGAGGATAGAAATTTAATGGGCCATATTTTGCTCTCAAGTACACTGGTTTAAAACCTGAGAAACTTTCATGATGCCAGTAGACTTACTTTGAAGTTTGACTTGTGTATCTGAGTGTAGAATTTGACCCCTAAACCTCCCCAGGTAGGGGACAAGTAAAAAGAATATGTTGGTTACATGAGAAAAGAAGAAAAAATATGCAAATGTTGCCCGCTTAAGAAGTGCAGGATCAGGTCCTAATTCATTAATGTTCAGCAAGTACACTGAAGATGACAAAGCACTAAAGAAATGCGGCAATGATTATCATTAAATGTAAACATTCACTAACAGTTTTCACACGGTTATTTTCTAGTCACGCTGAGGGGAAAACTATGGTTTTCTTATCCCACTGTGTGGCATTGTTAGAAAATGCTGACTATTTAATGGCTATCCCTCTAGACATTATTAAGCGCTTACATTTCTTTTTGATTAACTTTTATTTAAACCAGTTAGGGAAAAATAGAGACTTAAAAAAACAAAAGCTTTTATAGGGACCACTTTCCGACACCTAAGACACCTACTCTTTTCTGAATTACCTGCATTTATTTTCTCTAAATAAGAACTTTGGGCTTAGATTCACAAAGAAACTTAGGCGCAGCAACACTTACTGGGATTCACAAAGCCTGGGTTAGGCACCTAGTCTCATATAGAATGAATGGTGAGAAAGAGGCACCTCAGAATGGGCTTCACAAAAGCCACCACCCTAGGTGGCTCCCTGCTTAAACTAGCCAATGGGAGATGCCAAGGTGAGGGGCATCACCTAAGCCCTGCCTCTTTCAGGGAGTTCAGTGAGTAAGTCCACACTGCAGGGAAGCACTTTCCTCTGCTTGGGATTCTCTCCCTGAGGCGAAGGGATTTGAACAGGGACCTGCCACATCTTACGTGTGTGTGCTCTAACCATAGGGCTATAGGATATTCTGATGTGGGGCCCCTTCAGTCTCTCCTGTTGAAGCAGTTCCACTGTGAATAACTAATTGAAAAAGTCACTGGGCCAGAGAAAGAGAGGAGTGCTGACTGGCCAGCATTTCCCAGCTCCCAGGATTTAGCCCAGTGCAGTGGCAATGTGGAACCTCTTCTGGCTCAGTTCCAGCAGCTCACCCCACCCAAAGTAGGAATGGGAACATGGCTTGATAGATGCTGTGGATCTAACTGATCACCTGCTTAGAAGGTCAGGAAAGATTTTTTTTATTCTCCCATGGGCCAATTGGCAGAGGACTGGGGAGTTTTTTGCCTTTCTTGCAGCACCTTCAAGCCACAGCAGGTTAAGTAGGAACCTGCTTAGTACCTAACTGAGGTACTGGGGTGGTGGTGTTTATTTGTTGTAACTTGTAGCTTGTTCTAGTGCGGTTAAGAGAATAAAATGAACTGTTCCGGGGGGTAAAAAACCTGGGATTTTGGTGATGGGCCTTGGGCTCATGTGATAGGGTGAGACCTTGTGGTCCTCGCAGACCAAGGTCCCCACTCTGCTGCATCCTCTGTCCCCCTCACAGTAGGGAGGCTGCTAGGACTCAGAGAGAGCTAAGTCCGGGGGGGTAGGCTGAGGAGAGCCTACCCTGCGTCATGGTTATATCGTAAAAGAGCCCTGTAACCCCTGCACTGGAAGCAATTAAGTGCCTGGTATAGGAAAGTATTGGGTGATGGGTGGTAGCACACCTCCTCTCTGTTAAACTTTAAATTAAAATTTCAGCCTGCAGCTTAATTCCATGCATGTATCTGCCCTCATTTTGCTGCTGTGTCCACACCAAGAAAGGATTCTCTCCATTGGGCCCCTATTGCATGTTCCTCTAGCTGTCCTACGGCATGCCTGCAATGGCAGACATTCTGGCTTAATTCTTAACACATCCCAAATATTTCCTCCTTCTTTTCTGGATAACAGCGTAATGGACTTCTTGAACTCTGATGAATCTCAGCATTTCTTATACATTCATTCCATTTAATACCTAGTATGTTCCTAAAGCATTTGCTTTTAAAGGCATTTTAACATCTGTCTGTACCTTTGGTAGATTTCTACATGTATTCTATAATAATGTAATACTGGTTAGATCTAAAAGAAAATAATTTAAAATATTTAAACAAAAAGTCATTTCAAAACAAAAAAAAGTAATATTTGTTCCAAAAGTTTCAACATTGGCAGAATTTTTTTCCTGGTTTTCTTCCAGATGAAATTCTGGTGAAATTAACGTGATTTTGCAAAGCATTTCAGTTTCAGTGGAATGGCATATTTGATGGAATATGATTCTGTCAAAATTTCTCTGAACAGCTCTACCGGTTAGCCATAGTAGGGAGAATCAAGTTACTGCAACAGTTTGTTTTTAACATGATTATCCATATGAAAATTGTTAAATTCATGTGTCGCTGCTGTGAGCCAAATGTTTTATAACTTTTCATCTATAGATCACAGATAATATTGCTTTGTATTTTTCAAAACCTATCGTCATACAGAACACATTAAATTTTCCAGTTATCATATGGACACTGAGAATGTACACTTCAAGTAATCTGGATTCAAGCTCTAGCTTCAAGGAAAAATAGCAGCTGTGCCAGATGTGAGCTGTTCTTAACTAGCAGTGGATTATTTTTAGCTTTTTGCTCTGAATGTGGGGCTCCCTGTGAGCCACCTTTATGCACTGCTGCTAGACTGGAGTCAGAATAAATATTCTCCATCAAACAGATAAAACAAACCCATGAAAAGTTTTAGGACAGGACAAATAGGGAGTATATTTATATAAAAATGAGTGAGATTTACATCTGATTGTGGTTTAGGATTGCCATATTTCAACCAGAAATTGGGATAGTTTCAGATTATTAACATCCAAAGTACTATATCAATATTTTCTTAAAAATTTGTGAGTGAAAGGAAAAATCTCTCTCTCTCTCTCTCTCCCCCATTATATTTATGTAACTAAATGAGTTAACAGAACTGAAAATTCCATCTACTGTGTTGTGGTGCTTTCACTTTATATTTTTAATAACTAGCTCAACATCAATAAATTCTCAAAAATAATTGTATTAGAAAAAATCACTAAATCTACAGACGTAATGGACAACATGATTTTCAAACACTGAAAGATATTAGTTTATCATTCTTGGAATTCAGGCTGCATCTAATATAATTAGTCAGGAAATTCAAATTATCAAGGGAAAACCTTAAACTGTCATCTTCATGCAGGGATCTCTCTTTCCCTCAATCTTTCTATTCCCCTCCTTCCTTCCATGTTCATCCTCTATATGCTGGGCTCTCTCTCTCTCCTTTCCCCTTGATTCTTACTGGCTGCCCTTCTTTGTTTTTGGTAGAATTGCTTCTCTCCTTTTTAAAGTCCTGAGGTGAAATCCTAGTCCTATAATATAATGGGAATTTTATTGTTGATTTCGATAGAGTCAAAATGGTTCCCCTGGTCTTTCAAACAGACAGCTCCAGCACAAAGTTTTGAAATACCTCATATGCTTTGCAAATAGACATGTATTAGCCTTCTCTTCCCCTTCAGTGAATGAAGAAGCTTGAGAAACTGATGATGTGGAGCTGGTGAAGGAATATCACTGCTGTAGTTCCTGAACATAGGTGGCTAGGAGAAGTGAGAAGAGACAGCTATGTAGGAACAGTAGAGTTGGTCAAAAATTTGTTGATGAAAATGAATGACAATATAACTTTTTACAGGGAAAAAAACCACTATGTAGAAATTTTTCATATTCGATATATTCAAAATTTTCATATTCAAAATAGTGGGGAATATGCACTTCCTCTGATTTTTCTCTCTCATTTTTTTTTGCATTTAAGAAATAGGGGGCGAATTAAAGAGAGAAAGTGCTGCATTCTCTCATTTTTAAACTTTTTTCCTTTTTCAATTTCTTTCCCATTTTTCCAGTGGAAAAGGTAAAAAGGTGAGAGAAATTGCTTATTTTTCCAGTACCTCTAACTTTTTATATTTTCCCTTTCTTTAAATTGAAAATAGGGAAAACACTTTTTTAAATGGAAAATGGAATTTTTCTCAAGAAAATAAACTGAAAAATCATCAGACATATACTGAATTTTCGTGTTTCTGCTTTTTTAGAAACTGACTTTTGAGCAAGTATATAATCAGACACGTGCTGGAGTATTGAGATATTCTTATCCTAATCATGCCAAGTCATGTAGGTCTAGATTCAACGAATTTAACTAAGAAGACTGCAGAATGGCAAAAAATCAAAGAGGATTTGGGGAATTATAGACCAGTCAGCCTAACTTCGATACCTTGAAAGATACTAGAACAAATTATTAAACCAGGGGTGGGCAAACTTTTTGGCCTGAGGGCCACATCTGGGTGGGGAAATTGTATTCATGGCCCTGCATGTAGGGCTGGGGCAGGGGGTTGGAGTGCAGGAGGGAGTGTGGGGTGTGGGAGGGGGCTCAGGGTAAGGGGTTGGGGTGCAGGAGGGGGTGTGGAAAGCAGTAGGGGGCTCAGGGAAGGGGGTTGGGGGCTCGGCAGGGGGTTGGGGTTCAGGAGGGGTGCGGGGTGCGATTTGGAGCTTAGGGCAAGGGGTTGGGGGCTCAGGGCAGGGGGTTGAGGTGCAGGAGGGGGTTCAGAGTGCAGGAGGGGGCTCAGGTCAGGGTGTCAGGGTGTAGGGTGTGGCAGGGGGCTTAGGGCAGGGGGTTGGGGTGTGGGGTGCATGAGGGGTTTGGGGTGCAGGCTCCAGCCCAGTGCTGCTTACCTTGAGCAGCTCCGGGGTGGCAGCGGCACGCAGCAGGGCTAAGGCTGGCTCCCTGCCTGTCCTGGCCCCATGCCGCTCCCGGAAGTGGCCAGCACACATCCCTGCGGCCCCTGGGGGGGTGGCAGAGGCCTCCATGTGCTGCCCTCACCTGTGGGTACCTCCACCAAAGCTCCCATTGGCTGCAGTTCCGTAGTTTGCCCACCCCTGTATTAAACAATCACTTTGTAAGCACAGGCGCCAACTTCCGGTGGTGCCGGTGGGGGCTGACACCCGGCGTCTGGGGCAGGGCCCCTCCCCCGATGCCAGGCCCTGCCCCCGACACCGGGTGACGTTGCGGGGCCCTGCCCCCGACGCCGACGCAACGTCGCCCAGCGTCGGGGGCGGGGCCCCGCAACGTCTCCTGGTGCTGAGGTGAGCTTGCCGTGGGTCCCGGGGCTGGCGGGGAGCTGCCGGTGGGTGCTGAGCACCCACCAATTTTTCTCTGTGGGTGCTCCAGCCCCGGAGCACCCATGGAGTCGGCGCCTATGTTTGTAAGCACCTAGAGGATAGTAGGGTTGGAAGGAATAGCCAGCATGGATTTGTCAAGAACAAATTATGCCAAACCAACCTAATGTCCTTCTTTGTAGAGTTACTGGTCTAGTGGATATGGGGAAGCAGTAGAGGTGACATATTTTGATTTTTCTAAAAGATCTGATCTAGGAATTATTTTGGGGTAGTTCTATGGCATGTGTTATACAGGAAGTCAGACTACATGATCACAGAAGTCCCTTCTGGCCTTGGAGTCTATTACGTTACCTGTAGGTTATCATTATTTTTTATGTATACTGTGATAGCACCCAAAGGCTCCAATCAAGATTAGGCACCATTGTGTGAGGTATTGTACAAACTGTTAAGAGTGTGTGTATATATAAGGTACTTATTTGGCCCATTACTGTAGTAGCTGAGTGCTTCATAATACCCGTGTGATGTAGTAAAGTACGGTTATCCCCGTATATAGATGGGGAACTAAGGAACAAACAAGCTAAGTGACGTGCGCAAGATCAGACAGGAAGCCTATGGTGAATCAAGGACTTGAGGTCTTCCTAGGCTCGTCAGCCTTGGAAGGCAGCCCACCTAGGAGAAGGAAAACTCTGATTTAAAACCTCCGCTGCCTTGTGGCAATACCCACTCATGGGAAAGGCTAAGGGAGTCAACCCTGAAACCAAATCCGGTGTCGGAGTCCCGATGGCGGTCTGACATTGTCCTCAACGTCATTCCGGCAACTCCTGCGACGCCACTGGTGCCAAGTTGTATCGACATTGTCTTTCCCTTGGATCCACCAGTTGCGTGGAGAGGGGGGTTCTGCTGCATGGGCAACAGCTGTTCCTCCATATCACCCTGCCCTGGCTTGCGCCCTGGAGAGGACACTCCAGCCCACATGGGCGCATATCCATCGTCTCTCGAGACTAACGGACGCCAACAAGTGCAAAGCTAGTGTACTAACCACCTGACCATCCTTACTTTGTATTCACAAACTAAGGCTCTGATTCTGCGAAGAATTACAGGTCAATTTTACACGAGTGATCCCAATGACATAATGGAATGGGTCACATGTGTAAGTATTTGCAGTGTCAGGGCTTAATAAGACTTGTACCAGATGGGGGCTTTATCTATTCAACATTTTAATGCTGTTTGTCTTTCGAGTGAAATAAGTACCCTATGGAATGGCCCAGGCTATTTAAAGGAATCATCATGTAAACTTCTCATTATTTACAACTTTCACACTTTTTTTTTTCTTTCCCTTTGTGACAAGGTGGATAAACCCCATGCTGGAGAGAGAGGGGTGAAGGAAGAACTTGGGACGCCCCACCCCGGAAGGCATGCTCCAGTTGCAGGAGAGTTTAAAAGGAAGTTGTTTTAGCACAGCAGGGTGGTGGACAAAGAGCGGGAAGGGAAGGAAGGGCTGCACTCAGTGCTATGGAGGTGTTTCATCAGAAGGGTATCCCCAGGAGGTGATTGTTGTATGAAGCCAGGATTCCCTGGCCTGCTGAGGCCTGAGGCCAGATTGCAAGGAACAACCGCAAGCCATGATGCATCTTGAGGAGGTGCAGAACAGTAGGAAGAGAGACAGGGAAGAGTGTCAGTTGGATTGCAAGTAGTTGCAAGAGTGTCAGCTGAATGCCTTCCTTACCGTATTCAAGAGGGCCCTGGATTGGAAACTCAAGGAGTGGGAGGACTGGGGTTCCCCTGCCTTCTTGCTGCCACAAACTTTGACTGCTGGGTGGGGCTTCTGTCACAAACTGACCAGTAGGAGAGCCCTCCCCTCCACTTCTTACACACACACCATCTAATAGATATGTGGTAAGATTTTCTCATCCTGAGTTCAAATGTTGGTTTGGATGCAGCTATATAGTTGTTTAGCTACCTCACCAATTTAAGCTTTTCTTTTCAGCGTTTTAAACACACAAAGTGTGTTATGGTTCATTGCCCCAATCTGATTTTCTTAAAGTGAGATTTTTAAACTACAGTGATGCAATGTTATTGCTAAAGTGTACTGCTAGCAGAGAGGTAGAAGAGGGCTCTTTAAGAAAAGGCTATAGGAAAAACACAAAATATCGGGTCAAAGATTCTCATTAAAATTACATTTTGGAAAATTGTTTTACGTTAACTTATTAGTGTGACTATCCCATAGGGCTACCTCAAACTTTCATTTGCATTTAAAAGTCACAGCAGGAACAACAAAATGTTTTTTTAAGTAATATGTGAACATGAGGAATAATTTGTTCAATATCCATTTGAAGTTCATTGCCTCTGAAGTTGCCAGAGGCTACCCTGTATTTTACAGTATACCCTAAGTATGCGGTAGTTACTAACAAACACACATTTATATACTTCTCAGTTCCAAGCAGTAACAAATCGTGGAAGTCCTAGTGAAATATATTAAAACTATACTGTCCATTTTAATTTTTGCCACAAAGAAAAAAGCCCACCCGTGTGAATGCTGACAGGCAGATCCCGTCTTGTGGATGTACTGCATTATTTAAACACTCTGAGTGATGATATATCATCACCAAGGAAGGAACCCTTCAAAAGAAACATGATTTTCAGTGTCCTGACTGCAGTTCAGATCAGGTCATTTCTTACACAGGGGAAGATGAGATCAGATTCAATTTCCATTGATTCACTCACCCTGTCTGATCACTGTTTTTAGCTGTCAGGTAGGATTCAAGAGTTGGCTGGAGCCAGCGATAGCTAGTTGTAGATGTGTGAAGAGGGAGGAAGCAGAAGCGGACAGAATGAGTATTGGAGGTATTACTGAATAAAAAGGACGTTTTTTGCCCAAACAATTTTTGGCAGCACAATGGAAATCTGATGTGGAATTCCATTGACATGATAACATGGCAATGCATAGCCAACAGTCTACCAAACGGAGTGAATTTTGATAATCTAATTTACAAGCCAAGAAAGACTGAAAGAAAAGGATTACTATGTAATTCAGCAGGGAAGGGAAGGACGTAGGAAGAGGCTATTTTGATGCACTAAGTAAGCTGCCAAATCCTCCTCTAGAAGGAGGATTTGCAGTTTATGATGCTCCAAGCTTTCGTGGTGGTGTAGCCTGAACTGCATTAGAGGATGGTCATCTAAACAAACTGGGCACTGAGAGTGCTGGTTGGTGATGGATTTAATTTTGTTGTAAAGTAAAGAAATTGCATATATAAAATAGAATCAAATTGTGGTCATACTTTTTTCTTTCAGTGCTTCAGACTATCATACCCTACTTTGATTTGATATATTCCCCTTAACCACAGCACTCTTCTGTACAGTCATTACTTTGTCATTTCAATTTATACATAACTAGCTTGATTCACATCTGAGCCCAATAAGGGGTATCGGAGTGTGATGTGATATACTCTTCAATCACACTACAAGGTGAATATCTCATCCTCCTCTTCATCCATGGATAGATCACTAATAGATCAAGAGTTACTGTACTGAGAGTAACAAGCAGGTGTTCTTTGTTGAAAAAGGGGACTATATAGTTCCAGCTGTTCTTGTCCAATTCTAGGCTAATGAGGTTTAACACAGTAGGAGGGTAGAGACTGCAATGAGCCAGTAGTAGAAGAGAAACCGTATGTGTGTGTCACTTTCCTCTTTTTTTGTATAATAATTATTTGTGATCTAGAAATCCAGTTCTTAGTTAGCTGACTCAGTCAAAAAATACTAACTGAAACCTCAGTTTGTCAGCTATATACAGCTATATATTGCACTACAGTTCATGCCTTTTACAGTTGCTTTACTCATGGCGAGTTAGGAGGAAGGATCCATAACAGAGTCCAGAGCAGAGTTAGGTCATATTTTCTTCCCTTCACAGCTGTTTAATTATGATGTCATATTCTTTAGTGGTATCATAAACTACTCAGACAATATTTGGTTCAAACGCAGTCAGTTTCAGGCTCAATTCAGATCTGGATCCCAGCAATTGAGGGAGTATAATGTTTTGGTTCAGACCATTGTGGAGATAGCACCACTGGCCAAATTTGGATCCATAATTGTGTCTAGATTTCAAACATCCCTAAAGTTCAGGATGACTGGGTTTGAGCCTGACCTTAATTTTTGTATTTCTTGGGTTTAAAGTAATTGATTATTCATAGCAAATGTGTTGGTAAATGTGGACATATTCAGAAAAGTTGGTATTACAGGCTTGGTCCTTTTTAAAATCATGTAATTTTGTCTTCTCTGAGCACTTGTGTGTGATTTCTTCTTTAAAACTCAATTCTACACTGTTGGGAAGTTCCATGAGCAGCAATTTCATACTCCCCCCACCCCCACACACTTTTAAAGTAATTCTTCAGGTTTTCCTTTGGGGTACACAGGATTTTTATCTTTTTGGTTAAAGAGTATGCATCTAAATGAATCTATACATACTGCATCAATACACAGCACATTTATTTTTTGAACAGTACTAATGATTCTAAGTGGTTCATATGAGCTGATCATGCCACCATTTCAAACTCAAGGGTCTAATAAATATGCGACATATTTCTAATAAATGATGGTAGGGCTGGATATATAATTTTGGCTGTTGCTGAAACACATTACAGTAGATATATTACAATGAACTGCAAAGTAATTAACTGACAATGAAAAGTCCAACATTTAAATCTAGTACCCTACTTACAGTTGACTTGCACAGGGGATTTGATGTTTATGCCAAGGTTATAATAATAACAACACTTGTAAGGTCCATTTACTACAATGCAGAGCAGACCCAGTTCCTGTTAAGCTTGTATCAAACTCAGTTTTTCTGCTAGCAATGAGGGCATTGATGTTGCTGACACTGTGAATACAGATTCCTGCTGATTGCTTTAAGGAGTTTTCATCAGTTTGTCTTTAAAGAGAAAAGACGGTTGAAAAGCTGACAGTCAATGCCTGCATGATTGTAATGTAGAATTTGGTATGTACAACAGGTGTCTGAAATTAAACTGAATAAGTCAGCTAGTGTAGACAGATATCAAATTAAATTTAAAAGAAAACTTGTTGATGTTTAATAAATTGATACTTGTTTACTCTGGACCAAGACATGAAATACTTGCACATTTCCTGCTCAGTCCCTACTAAAACAAACTGCCATGAAAGTCAATGGGAGTTTATCTGAGTAAAAAACAGAGCAAGGACCTCAGGCGTTTGTTTTCTGTAATCATTCAAAATTGCAATATATACTAAATAGAATTACTCAGCATCGCCAGCCCCAAATGTTCAAATGTCAGGAGTTGGGATTCCACAGATTAGGAGATCGGTTTAAAAATCACAAGATGTTAAAAATAATAAATTTGGAAGGGAGTAATTTCCCTTCTGGTTTTTGAGCTTGTAGGGTTTGTTTTCAACCTTTTCTCCATAAGCATGAGGGCAAGAAACATTCTTTTCTTTTAAGATGAGAATCTCACTTAATCATATGACTCTAGGAGTTCAGGATTTAAAAAAAACATCAAATAGCACAAGACTGGCAATAAATGTTGAGAGTTGGCAACACTCTTATACATCGTTGCCATTTTTTCAGTATGCAGAAGAGCGTGAGTTGTAGCTATAGAACCGTTCTATTGGAGATCATCAGAATAAACTTTGACCTGACTGATGACAGAGCTCTGTTCAAACCCCTCTGTTACACCAGAACCTTTCTGCAATAACAGAAGCTAAAGAGTGATGAAGGATGGAGAAGCCTAAGGGATAGGGGAGGTGGAGGAAATCCAATTATAAGTAAACAAATCCTAAGAGGGCAAGATAGGATCCACTTTAACTAACATTTTGTGCCAGTCTTACTAATATATTTAGAAACCAAATAGTATAGTGACATACAATCCAGTCTTGCACCATTGAAGTCAATGGAAAACTCCCATTGTCTTCAGTGGTGCAGCTTGGGATAGAGCACTAAAAATAGTAAGGATCGATAGCTAGTGGAGTTTGTTGAATTATTCATTGTGAATAAGATAGACAAATGTGGACCTTTTTTCTGTTTGTGAATAGGTCACAGACTGGCGTGGATTGTTCTGAATGTTTTCATTGTTTGCAAGTTTTCTGAAAAGTTTGAATGAACAATTTTGTACTTGAACTATTTGCTACTTATTATTCGTGGTGGTGTGTGACTGGTTACCTAAGTCGTATGGAATTTTTTCTGATCCCTGATTGGATGACTGAAATGTTTTAACCAGGACAATATCAAGTAATTATCAGTTAATAAATGAAGAGGCAATGTTCTTGTTTTGCGCAATACCACCTTTGTTTACATGTGAATATGAATATTCCTCCAGATGATAGCCACTCCTCAAAGACCTGTAAAGAAATACCTATTTTTGTGAATGTTCCCAAATGGAATATAAAGGGGCAGAAATATGGCTGAAGTTTAGAAATCAAATGAATATTTATTAAAAAATAGTATGGAGGCGCTCAGGTTCCACAATGATGATGCCATATAAGTATCCAGACACACACAACCATTTTTGCAGTATTCAGCCAGAGGAAAAGAGAGAGTTTTTAGGTTGGAATGAGCAAGCCCAAGTCTGCCCTGGTTTTAGAAGCACTCACTTCAAGAATAGTCTCTCCTCACGGTATTCCCAGCCTAGATAAATTTACACAGTAGTGAAATCCTGTAAGAAAGCCTTATCATGAGATTTCCATACCAGAGAGCTTTGGATAAGCGTTGCATGAGCATTTAACCTCTCCAAACATCCGAATCTAAAGCCAAATGCTAAAGCCTTTGAGGTTTACCTATCACTACATATGAGTACAGGCTTAGGAACTTGTTGGATTAGTAGGTATATAGCCCTTCTAATATTTGGCCTTATTTGTCAGTCTGTCACAAAAACTGATAAATATTATATCATTCCCACAAATAGTATTCCAGCAAAACCTGTATTGCTGCCTATGCTGATGCTTAAGAGGAATGTTGGGTGGTGTATTGTTCCAGTATATAGCTATAAATATCTGTTAAGCAAATTATTTGTTTTCCAACATTCAGATACCCAAGCTCACATTCTGCCAGTTTTTCATGCTGAGCAGTATTTTACTCCAGACATACTCGTGGAGTAAGGTACTACACAATGTGAATAAGGAGTGGAAGAAACTGGCCCTAATTAATTTGGGCCCTCTTAACAAATAGCATTTTGGGCTGTGATTTGCAAAAATTCTCAGTGTTGGCCTAACTCTGCACAGAAATCAATTGGCTTAAATGGAGCAGGGTTAGTGCAATGTTGAGCATTTCTGAAAATCCCAGCTAAATTATTTTCATCAGAAAAAATGAGAAGGAAAATACATGAAAGAAACTAACATTTTGGCTCAAAGCTGATAGCTTCTTATCAGACAGAGTGGATTTTAACTCAGAATACAAGTCACTTACCACCACTGAAATTACTAAATTGTTTATTAAATCACAGAGTATGTTTTTGGTGGAAAAACTTGCAAATCTTAATGATATTATTACAGTTGAATGATGACATGGCTACATTTTATCAGATACTAGCTGTAATGCGTACAAACCAACAAGCCTCTTTTGTACCTTTGCTAGCTACCCAAATAAAAGTATTATTGTTAATACACAAGCATGTGTTTTACAAAATGACTCCAGGTGACCCCATTGGAAGGGTGAGAGTTCATATTATCCACAATGTGTAGCTGTGCCTTAAGCCACAATCTTGCCCTAACGTGTAATTAGAGCTGCCTGGAAAACCACTAAAGTATTTCATGACATTTAAAATAAATCTTGCTGTTTTTCAAAAATTCATAATTTTTAAAATGTCTTTTTTAAAAAAACAAAACAACCCTGACATTTCTTTTCTATATATCAAAATATTTTGAACAGCTCTATAGTTGGTTTGAAAACAAAGTCAAAGGAAATTTTAGTCAAATACTTTCAGGCTATTTTGCATCTAAATTTGTATTGTTATCTAAAAATACTGTCAAAAAATGAAACATTAAAAATTCCAACCAGCTCAAACTATGTGGCTGTCCATTAAACCTAATGGTCTATTCTTATACATTTGTAAATATATGATGTTCTCAATTAACATTCTTAGTTCTAATGCATTTTGTGTTCTAGATCTCTTGATCAATTTCTAGCAAACATAGAACCTGTGCATTTAAAAAAAAAATGACTCCAAGAGAAACTGTAGATCAGATCCTTACCTGTTGTCTTAGCTCCACTGAAGTCACTTGCTAAAATTCTGGCTGTATTGAAGTCAATGGGAGTTTTGCCATTCACTTCAATGAGGCCAGATTTCTCCCCAACCCTGGGATATACACACACTATTTGAGACCTGATACCCAAATGTGTATACTAAGTTTATTTAGTATGTAAGGAAATCTACCATTAATGAAGCTCTTTGAAGTGCTGCCCACTTCATGTGGAGGAATGTTTACAGTCTGACTTTTAATGGGTTGAGAGTAAAAGATTAATATTAGTCCTACTTTTCCCAGGATTTTAATATTTTAGCAGCAACGCCTCTTCCATTTCCATCTTTCACTACACATCCTCAAATTGTGCAGTTTGAACACACACTGGATTACTAGTTGAAGAGGAACAGGAAATGTTATCACAGTTTTTTTAAATACACCCAATTAGTTCTCTTCAAAATGTAAACAGCATGTAAAATATTCTGGAAAGCAAGGCCACTCTATTTAAAGTGGACTTTTTTAAAAGTGAGAGTAATTAACCCTTAGAAGATATTATTAAGGGATTATGGTAAATTCTCTACCACTGTAGGTCTTTAAATGGAGATTGCATGTCTTCCTAAAAGATATGCTCCAGGTCAAACAGAAGTTAAGGGACTGATGCAGGAATCACTGGGTGAAAATCTGTGATCTCTGTTATGCAGGTCGTCAGATTAGATAATCATAATGGTCCGTGCTGGCCTTCAAATCTAAAAAACTGGTTTACTTGTCCTTAATCTACATCTGCTATCAAATTCCATCTGGCTTTACAGGTCCATTTGGATGGATCCCTTTGAAGGATTGAGCCTCATACTAACTCTAGATCTTCAGAAAGCTTCTCTTCCCCCCATAGCTGTATCAAAGTTAGAGCTAAAATGAGCTGTTGACCAAGAGATTCAATTAACAGAGGAAGATCAAATTACAGCAAACTTCATTCTTGGGCTCAGTGCTCATAATAATGATTTTATTCAGAACCAAATGCTTGAAAACTGCCACTTAAAATATGCCCTATCTCCACTTTGACACTTCATTGGAGCAGAAGCCCCTGGGAACAGTGGCCCAGGTGGAACAGCCATATTTGAGAATCAGGGGTTTGATTTCTAAACAGAACCCAAGTGTTCATTATTTTGAAGCCTGGACTGAAAAAGTGAGCTACTCAACAGCTTCCAAGCTATCTCAAGCAATTCTCCAAAGTCCTGAAACCTCGTCTCAGGAAAAGTGGGAATCTCTGAAGGGAGTAATAGAGCTTGAGCCCCATCTGCATACAGTTTCTTCTTGAGCAGGGAAGCAGGACATATTTTAGAATAACTGCAAGTAGCTTCATGTAAACTCTTCCTGTGCTTGCATGCTTCTTTTGGGAGCTTTGCTCTATTTTTTTCTTTAAAAGAGTGCTTGCTTGCTTGCTGGTAGGATTTTTCTGAACTTTCACATCTCTAAATCACAACTTGTGTGTGTTACCTCTTCCTGGTATGACTACTCAATGAGACAAACATAATGCAGGTGGGTTAGCTGTGAAGGAAGTTTTAATTTCTTGTGTGGGATGTAGAATTGTTTGAAACATCATTGAAATTGTATGTGGAACACCATTGAAAGAAATTATCTATTGATCCTTCTGTATCCTATTTCATTGTAGTCTCATCATTAATTGAAATATTATATAAATTTGATATGAATTTGCTTTGTGACAGCAATTAAAACTAACTGTCTTGTATTGCTGAAGGTTTAGTATTAATTTGAGGGGGAGAAAAATTATGTTTATGCAAAGCCTCCAGAGTTCTGTTTATCTTGACACCACTTCTGCTCATCACTGAGAGACTACCTGGGACCAGGAGTGGCAAGCAGAGTCTTCTGGAAGACCTAGTGAGAGAGGTAATATTGCAATGGCTGCTACAGAGCCTGTGAGTACTGCAAGTAACTCCCGCACCAGCCCTGAGAATCGGGAAATGCTGAATGTGCCTGGCAACAGTTCAAATGGCAATTTGAGCTGTATATGAAAGCCACTGGGACTAATACACTGGAGGATGAGCTTTAAAAGATTTCTCTGCTCTTAACGGGCCGGTGCAGAAGCCCTGGATGTCTACAATGCATTCCACACAGATGAGGGCAGGGAAAAGAGGAGAGAGGAAAGCTTTACAGAAATAATGACAACGGCAAGGATCATTGTGTTCCTAGAAAAAAATGTTACTTATGAGAGAGAGAGAGATATTTCAGGAAGAGAAGACAGAATGAAGGAGAAATAATAAAGATGTTTGTTAGAAACTTAAAACTAAAAAGTCATTCTTGTGACTACGGAATATTAAAAGTCCAGATTGTCCTGGGGTGTAACAATAAAAATGTTCATGAGCAGTTACTAAGGGATATGAATCTGATGCTAGAGGGGCAATATATATATGCCAAGCAGCAGAACAAACAGATATACAAACAAAATACCCTTGAGACAGGTACAGAGCACATGACTGAGAGAATCATAGCTAAACCAGCAAGGGAAAAGTTTGCAGAAATTAAATTGACTAGGGATAGAAAAATCTAAAGCAGGAAACAATGCCAGCAATGTGACAACCAGCATGAGTCTAGGAAATGCCCAGCATTCAGACAAATATGTAGAAACTGCAATGAATACAACCATTATGCTAAAATGTGCAGAGAAAGCAGAAAAGTGTGTGTATTAAGTGCAAAAATGGATTCATCAAGAGGGAGAGCTGTTCTTAAGCACAATAACAGAGGAGTCTGAAAACTCAGAAGATTGGCCAATTAAAATGTGCACAAATGGCACTTATGTGACATAGAAGTTAGACACTGGGGCACAAGTAAATGGATTAACAGCAAGTGAAATAGAGAGGAGCACATAAAAGTGGAAATGTCTGAAATGTCTGTGAAAGACTATCATGGAGGGACAATTCAGTTCTGGGATAATGCACGCTGACACTTACATACAAAGGGAAAACTATAAAACAAGAGTTTGTGGTGGTACACAGAGGCAAGCAACCAGTCTTGGGCCTAGGTACATGTTAAGTGTTTGGTCTTACTAATAAAATGTTTGCTATGGAAAGAGACAGAGACCACGCAGAACCAGATATGAAAGTATTAATAGCATATGAACATGTATTTAGAGGAAATGGGTGCTTCCCAGTAACATACAAAGTATAGTTAGGAGAAGATGCAAAATTCCACAAGCCTTAAAGAGGCTAGAAGAAGAGCTGCAAAATATGATAGAATATATTGATATGAAGAAAATACACATTTCTGCATGATCCTAGGTCTCAGACTTTTTGAAAATGTCTTTTAAATGTTAGCAACTTTACTCCAGTAAGCTCCAGTCTTACAAAGACTTACACAGTTCCTAATTTTATATATAGAGAATACCATCATTGAAGGTGGACTTACCTTCAGTGCATAAAAGTAAGCATCTTTGTAGGTTCAGAGCCTTAATTATAAAAGTAAATCTAATTTTCTGTGACTTTCAGTAGCCAGGTTTCTTCCCCTTCTTGCATACAGAATGCATGCATGTTGAGTTGCATGAAAAGATCTTCAAAAATTATTGCTTTGTGTGTAGATTTGTGTTTGGTAGCTGATTTGGCTAATTAAAATGCAATTACAAAAAATTTTCATAATGATTACATTTTGTTTTGATCAACTAGTTCCAAAAAAGATATAGGAGAAACAGAAAAGGTGCATAGAAGAGCAATGAAAATGATTAGAGAAGTACAATGGGAGGAGAGATTTAAAAGATGATTAATTATTTGAGAACTTTTTTAGGAAGAAGCGATTCAGAGGTATATAAAACAGGGGGCTGTTTTCCTTTTCCATGAATGCAAGAACTAAAGGGCACTCAGTGAAATCAAAAGGCAACACATTTATATTAAAGAATATTTCTAATATGATGTATATTTATTCTGTAGAAGCTATTGCAACAGGATATTACTGAGGCAAATAGCTGAGTACACTTTTAAAGAGGATTAGATATTTATTATATCCACTGTAGTTACATTAGCTGTGACATAACAACAAGAGCTATCAATCTTCATGCTTCAGCTGAGAATCTGATCACCTGGAGTCAGGAAGAAACTTCTCCCTATGCCATAGCATTGCAAAATTAGCTGTGTTATGTTGGTTTTATGCTTTTCTCTGTAGCATCTGCAGTTAGAGGGAGGATGCCAGACCACTGGTTAATTTGGTCATTGCCAATTCCTTAAGTATTTACACAACAACAGCAAAGACAGAGAAAGGTAACGATAGAGCTAATGTCAGCCAATAAAATCTTGATTAATATATTTAATATATTTGTGCTCAAGATGGAACTCTAGATGGAGCAGTTCCCTTTGTCTGAACTTGCTTTGCTGAGCTGATAATGATTTTATTGAGTTAATGACTATTAGACAGATGACTGGCAGAAAGATAATATAGTTCTGTTAGTATACTCAAACTTAGGTTTGGATAGCCTTAATAAGAAACTTTCATGCTACTACAGAAGGGGAGACCTGCAGCCATTATTTACTTTCCAAATGTATTATTTGAAAATAAGGGCTAAAGACATTATGTAACAACAGGATGGAACAGCAGAGCAAAAATTAATTCAGGATTTCCATTTCACCTGTTTCAATATGTGATTTGATCTAATGACAAAGATAACATGCAGAAGAGAGGAATATGGAAAAGGCTTCTTTTGCTACATATTTGAGTTATAGGAACAAGATTTAAATCTGTACTGCTATGTCATTGCCAATGGTATTGACATTATTGAATATGTATGAGGTGGCAGGTGCCATAAAGTTCTGCTCCTGGGAACATTTGGAAAGAGAGCTGCTTGTGGTCAGCTTCCAGACCTAACCCAGACACATCAGAATAAAGGTGGAGAGGCTGCCAGGGTCCAGCGCTTCCCTACAGAGTCACTGTAATGATTTAATAAACATTCAAAAATCAGGCTGGTCAGGAGATGAGGCATGGCATTTTTTAAATTATCTTGATGACCACTCTGCTCAAGCACCTTGAACCATCGAATGGGTATCCTCAGAGGCTTTAACACCACAATTAATGTACACCCTCCTGTACTACCCCCTACACTGTCACATATACTTCTCCGTAGTTTTCCATGAGGCTACAGCCTCCTTGGGATCAGTAGCGTAGCTGGGGGGGAGCACGGGGAGTGGCCGCTCCCCCTTGAGCAGAAGCGGCAGAAGTGGCGCCTTTTTTTAGCAGCACTAAAAAAAGGTGCCGCTTCTTTTTATGAGCCGCTTCTTACACTCACCTGGTGGCGCTCCGGGTCTTCGGTGGCATTTCGGCGGCGGGTACCACCAAAGACCCGGAGTGAGCCACCAAAGTGCCGCCGAAGACCCGGAGTGCCGCCGGGTGAGTACAGGGGGAGGTGCCTTTTTATCGCGCTGCTCCTCCTGCGCTCCGGACCTGGCTGCGCTACTGCTTGGGATATTATGTTCCTTCTAAAGATATAAGGAGAGACCCACTCACCCAGTTCTCTCCAGTGAAAAGGAGAAATAGGATGTACCTCAATTTTCCCTCACTACCAACTAGGGCTTTTCAGAGACCGATCATCCCCAACATAACCACTATCCTAAAATAAAAAACAAAAACAAAGAAGAAAAGCTTCTCTTGGCCTGATTTCTTCTCCCAGTTCTCCACAAAACCTCTCTCAAACCTCCACCCAGAGGCCAGAGGGTGGTCTTTCACAGCTGATTTCCCCTCTACTGAAGATGATGCCTGAGGCAATTAATTTAGCTTAATTCTTCTCTCCTGCTGAATGAGACCTCAAGAAGAGTAGGCCTCTGAAGCCTGGCTCTTGTTCATATCATTTTGAAGTTAGCCCCAAGCTACCTGAACAAAATAATACCTGATGTGCATAAACACTAGATTAAGGGAGGAAGAAGAACATACATATATTTAATTTATTCTTTAGGCCATACAACTCTCTGAGGATGTAGATTGTCAGCACTATAGAAAGGAAGGCTCAATGTCAGTATGACACAATCTGCAGCTGAGAGTAGCACAATAACAGCTCTTCCACAGCTGTTTCAGAGCAATAATATGAGATGAGGGTACATCTGATTAGTCATGGTTTTCATGGTGTTAAAATCCATTGAAACTATCAATATAATATCGTTGTCCTCCCTGCATCATTTGTTCCAAAGTGTTGGTGTCACTGGTCAAATATAGTTAATGAAGAGGGACAAAAAAAGGAAGAGTAACTATAGTTTTACAAATGAATTTTGTTTTCTTCTTTTTAAATACATCTATTACTTTTTTCATACTTCCTGGATCTACTTTGCTTAGATTTATTATAATATGATACTATAATAAGCTGGAAGTGATTCCAAGATCCATGTATTCCATCCCCCTGGTTTGTGACAGGATTGATGTCATTAGTCTTTAACCAGCCCCAACAAATAGGTGTCTAATCTAGCTGTGACTTTCTCCAGTGATGTTGATTCCATGGCCTCATATGACAACTTGTTGCATTTCCTAACTTGTCCAATAAACTATTTCCTAATAGTTAATGTAGTGTTAGTCCATTGCTTCTTGTTCTGTCCTCCTTGACTATTTCCCTCTGCCCTCTTCCTCATCTATGTCACTCCACCCACCCAAGATATGTTTTTAATCAAATGCTATATTCTGTAGGAAAAATACATCTTTTTAAACTCTAATAAAAAACTGGCTTTTTAAACCAAAAAATCATTAATATAGCAATTAATAAGACATTCCAGGATGTGAATTAATGTCCCATTAATACACCTCTTTGATGGTTAAAGTGAATTGGCTTTCATCCCATCCTGTTTCACAGCACACTAGAGGCATGTACAGTATTTATCTGCCATTAAGAAATGCCCCTCCATTTTGTTGATTGAACTGCAAGCCACATCAAGGAAACATATGCAGGAAAAATACAGGACTTGTTGCGCCTCTAGGCAGAAGAGTGCCACATTAAATTTGGATAGACATGCTGCTGAGCCACATTGCTAAAAGTGACGCTCTGACAGAAGACAAGTCGTGGGTTTCTGCTGTTTGCCAGGAATCTGAGGTCTGTCAGTGGGAATATACACTCTCTCTTTTCTGATCTAGATAAGTTGCCTCATTATAAATAAATAAGAAATGATGTGACCTGATTTTATGAATTCCGAGCATTAGTTACTCCACATACGTATTTAAGATAAAATTTAAGTGGGACACACATTTTCTAATTGGGATATTCTAAATCAATATTAATTCTACAAAAAGAGCAATGTTAACAAATGAATATGGATAGCTGGCAGAAAGCAAAATTATGCCTGGAAAAGCTGACAAATCACAAAGAAAGGCAATCACTCACTTCTGCTGGGCAAGTATCGGGCACCAAGACAAACATCACACTATACTTATTCAGGGTATGCCTACACTATGAGCAAGGGGGTGTGATTCACAGCTTGTATACACATAATTGCTCTAGCTCTCATCTCAGCTGGCATGCTAAAAATAGTGGTGTAGCTTTGGTAGCATGGGCAGCAGCGGCACAGGCTAACTGCCCTCGGTAAAAACATGCCTGAACCCCATGGGCATATCCTGTAAGACTGGGCCATCATACCTGTGTATCATATGTGTTGGAGCTGTACTGTCTGGGTCTAGTCATAATTCCACATTTCTTAAGGCCAGGGCCATGTCTACATAGGTTTGTGAAGAGTTAAGCACATCAGCCTGATAAGACTTCAGTGGATATATGTAAGCCATCTGAGACGTAAATAGAAAACAACAATGAATTTCCTCTCAGCCCTGCAGATTTAAGCGGGCACTTCCCTTTGTTCATGATTGTTCTAGGCATGCTAATATTTAGAGCAAGTATAAAAAACTGTCCACCTGAGAGATGATCCATAACAGAATCTGGCTAAAGGAACACTTGTGAGAAAGCAATAGCCACTACATTTCAAACAATTGTGTGATGTTTTAGCCATGTGATCTCAACTAGCTTTCATTATTATTTCTAAGAACTTACCAGTGTCTTTAGCAACCTGTTCATTTTTGCAGAAAGAGGAGTAGAAACAGTAGAGCGCTACTTACTGGCAGCCTTCTAGTTAGAGCTCTCTCTTGTAGTTATCAGCCAGGTTGCTAGCTGAGCACTGCAAGCAATATTTTCCAAACTGGGGATGAAATCCTAGCTCCATTGAAGCCAATAGCAAAACTTCCACTGATGTCAATGAAGCCAGGATTTTTCATAGTACTTCTCAATTTTAAAACCCAGAAGGTACCTCTGGCATATGGATCTTCAAAAGACAAATAATTCTTTTTAAAAATTGCTTTCCTAACAGTTAAAATCCACTATTGTTACCAGCGGGGAAGCAGGACTTCCTTCTCAATATATTTCATTAGCTTTATATAATGTATACTAACCATAATCTCATTGTTAGATCACAACATCATGTTCTCTGTATTCAGCTGAGAGCAGCTATTATGAAGTGTGTGGATAGATGATCTGTAGCAAATGTTGCCTCAGAGTTTCATGCTGCTGATAACCGCACCTTTCATTGATCAAGTTTTTGTCTGATCATTGAACTGAAAGATTCATTTTGCTAGTGGTGCATATGCATTTGGCTTCAATTTATATCTGTAGTTTAACTCAAGGGAAAGACACTGAGAAAAACAATAAGGACATAGATTAAAAATAAAGGAAGTGGTTTGAGGGAGGGACAGCTGCACCCCAGCAAATTCACTCCCACTCTCATTCTCCCCAGGTATCACACAATGGAAGATCAGCTTCCAGTTCTTTCTGGGCCTCTATGAATATCTACACTGCAATAAAACTCTCCTTCTTTGTGGAATCCCAGACCCTGGGTCCCAACCTGAGTCCAAACGTCTATACTGCAATTTTATAGCCCCACAATCCAAACCTTGCAAGTCTGGTATAGCTGACATGGCCCAGTCCTAGGTGTTTTACTGCAGTGTAGATATATCCTATAGGAACCCTGCCAGCGAAGGTTGCTCTGAATCAATGCATCTCCTCTGTGTTCTGGCCCCACCCAATCTCCAGGATACACTGACACTGGGAGCCCTCTGCAAAGCTGTGTGAGCAGACAGCCTATGACTTTCCACATCCAGAAACCCTTGGCTTAGATTCCACTACTGTGCAATTAATCTGATTCTAAATTTTTCTGGAGTTTCTCCATCATTTTATGCTCCTGCTGCATGCTTTGATACAATTTGTTGAGATATGGTCCTACTCCTTCTTTTCCTGGGCTGATTCCCAGTGCTGACTTTATGCAATCATGTTTCATCTTGTTTATTTTACCAAGAAGCAGTCGTTATTTCGTATAACAAAAAATAGATTTGAATTGGTTTTCCTTGTGCTAGCATAGCATAGCATAATCTGTCTGATTTTGAATAAACTGGGGACCAGTTGACTGCTGAGACCATCTATTATGACTACTTTAGGCAAACACACCTCTCTCTACCATAACTTTGTTCTCCCCTGGTTCTCCTCCCTTACCCACTACCCTGTTTATCTACTTATTTACCAATCTCATATCATCTAATCTGAGATCATGAGGACTCTCTGGGATGAGGGCCATCACTGAAGTGTTTGTTTGCATGGTACAATCGGGCCCTAATTTCTGTTCAGGGACCTTAGGCGTTGTCACAATAGAAATAATAAATAATAATCTGACCATAATAAAGGGGAATGCAGTTCTCCTTAAAATAAAGGAGAGAGTAGAAGGTAAAGGGAGCTCTTCAAATTAAATATTTACCACATGAACCCTGGCCATTTCTTAGTATCCAGATGTTCAGCTGTCGTCGTTGTTTGGGTCATTTTTGTGGTCAAAATGTGCTAGGCATCTTTCAAATATGGCTTGCTGAAAAAGAGGGCAAAAACTGACTTGCCTCTAGCACATGTATGTACAGTACCAAGACTCCTGTGTACTATCTTTACTGCGATGAAGTTGCTACTTCAGGCCCTTCAAAATGAGACTAACGAAATTGCTTCACAGAACCAGCCAGTCTGCAATTCTGGTGCTTTCACATCATTGACGGAAATACTGTACTTTTATGGGTGGTGGTGTTTCAAGCAAAGATTTGAACAAATCCAAAGGGTGAACAAATGTCTTCTGTACTAGTAAGTCACAGAACACCTCTTCCTCTACCTCCGTTTTGCAGTATTAACATGCTGACTGCAGACAGGTTTGTGCCTGATTCTCCGCTGACATGCACTAGTGCCAATCAAGAGCAACTGCATTGAAATCAATAGGGTTATGTCACTGTAAATCAGCATAAGTTATGTAAGTAGGAGGAGAATCAGTCATTTTATCTATAACTAAAAGGTCTATAGCACTAACTGCTTCAGCATAATGACATGCTGCACAGTAGTTATTGGTCTCATATCACCAAGTATTTCCTATAATGATGACTTGACTTGACTAATTTCCTAGTTTTAAAAGGTGCAATATGTTTTATAACAGGCTTATATCTTAAATTAGATCAAATAGGCAAAAGATGCAGCAACTTTTCCCAGCTGTGGTTTCTGCCTATGAGAAAAATTAACGTTTTCTTCATAAATGTATGTTTAATGTATTTTACACTGTAGTAGTTCACATTGCTGTGGCTTGAAAATCAGCTTGACAGATCCACACTGTTTTTCTACAATAATGTAAAACACCCTTTAAAGTTATTTTAGTATCTCAGCATTTTTCTTGGCAAATAGTTTCATAGAAAGGTGAGCAGGGTCTTAGAAATGGAGTATATCTGCCTGCCTGGACACAGCAATACGGTAACTACCACAATTTTCCTTGACTACATACAATAAGTAGGGATTTTTTCATTTATATTGACTACTGGCTGATTTTAAATGGTGTCCAGACATACCATTATTGACATTAATAAAAATTAGCCAATTATACCACTTATCTAAGTAATTTAAATAGAAAAATCCTATAGATCTCTACTGATCTCTTTCCCCTTAATTGAAAATTATGATTTTTCTAATTTGGGTATGGAGTGTTTTACAAACTAATTAATGTATATGTTATATAATACAATTAGCGCCCCAGTAAACATTGGACCAAATGTTAGAAGGATGAATGACTACACTGGAAGTTGCAGGACTTTAGATCTGGTGCATTATTCTCCTTTCAAGAGTTCCTATATCTGCTCATTTTGTGGTTTTATTTCTGTAAAGATGCTACAGGATGCTACAGGAATAACTACCACGCCAAAACAAATGCTGTGATAATCATTCTTTTTTTAAAAAATGAATACTAGATACAAAACAAAACAATCTTTATTAAACCAGGAAAAAATTGGAATAACATAAGTGGCTTTGGCTGAATACAACAGATGTTATCTTCTCCAACTATATTCCACAACCCTAAATGGCCCTGCAAGTCTTTCTGGGGAAGAAGGTTCCCAAAATCCCTGGATTGCCTTGACACTACATTGGAATCCCAACTATTAATTTCAAAAATTAAAAGAGGAGGCATTAGTTTCAGAAAATTTGAGAAACGTATGTGCCTAAATTAGTAATTGTCTTTTTTCCCACTTTTACCTTTTATTATCTTCCCTCCTAACCCCCATTTTCATTTCCATTTCCATTGACTTCATTTAGGCTTTCTCACCCTGGCACCCAGCAGGAATAAATTCTCTGGTAAAACTAGGAATATAATACTGTTGAAAATTCCCTGCAGCAAAGTGCCTTCAATATTGCTTATCAGTGACACCCAAAGATGCAAAACTGCCTAATTCAGCCCTCTTTTCCCTCCCTATCTGTGCTGTATGTGAATGAGAATGGAAGTGGGAGGGTGCAACCTTTGCCTCTAATGTACAAATCTTTCAAATTTCTGATTATTCTGACTCCCTCTCTTTCCAGCTTGCTGGAAGTTTACCTAAAGCTTCCCAAGTGCACTGGCATCTACTAGCCAGCAGAGATGTGCCCAGCTTGAATAACTGCATTTTCTTGAACTGCTTTCCAAATCTAATACACACAGGACTTCCTTTGAAAGAGAAAGGGGATGAGAAATAACATGAATTGAATGAATAACAGTGGGTTTTTTTACAGATAGTACAGTGCAATGCTAGCGCTTTCACTAATGATGGGCTCTACCCTGGTGTCTTTGCTTGTTCCTTAATGTTTGTTACCATTTATAGTCTATAAAATAAAAATGCTCACCTGCTTAAATGTCTCTATTAAACAACTAGTAAAAATATTTTCAAAATCTGGGTGTCGTTTACGGGTATACAGCGTTGTATGTGCAAACAGTAAAATCTATCACCTTTCAGTGCAGGGTATAGTGCTTGAAAAGTGTGCAGGTGTTTGCACAAAATTTCCCTGGCACGGAAGGAAGGCAGGCTGAGGTGCCTATGTACTGTTAGATCCTTTGTAACCACTATTGTCATGTTAGGATGCTTGCATTAGGGGTATAAAGCATTTATCAAGTAAGTATTTTCATTTACAAGAGAGATGTAAACCCACAGCTTGCTGGTTAAATTGCACAAGATATTCATTAAAAAAAACATTAAATGACACAAAACTCCCTTCATGCTCAATTTTACCATCAAGGTAGCAGGTCCCCAGTGTGTATGGGGAGTGCATATTCAGGGGGGCAGCATGCTCGCCCCTCACACCAGGTTTTCTGGCTGGGATGTATGCCAGAGAGTTTTGACCAAGGTCCTACCTTGAAATAGAGATGGGTAAATAAATAGACTGAGTTGTACTTTGCTTGCAGTATTGGGACGGGGGGAGGGAAGGAGGAGGTAAACTGAACATGAGCTCTTGAGCTCGCTACACAACCACTGGATCAACTTTCTATACGCAAGAAATCAGAAATGCTGAAGGCTACTGAAAACAGATTTCCCCACACACACTCCCCACCCCACTGATTCAGCTCACAGATATTTAGCACAGGTGTTTATGTAACTATGATACACTGGGAAAATCCAGTGCTCAGAGATCCTCTAATCCACACTTCCATCTATGTGTGGGGTGGTCTAGGACTGTAATATATGTAGTAATAGTGGCTAGCTCTAGAAGTTCTGCAGAAAATGTGTCTGAACTCTTAATAAAGCTTCTTTGATTAGGTATTTTTGATGCATATGTTCATTGCTGGCATTGATATCCTGCCAGAAAAAATAATCTAACTCTGATGCAACCTGACTAAAGGTTAGTAACTCTTTCTCTTTAGTTTGGGTACCAAATGTGCAATTCATTTTGGGGGGACTACCAGCTAGATTAGGTTATCCAACTGCAGGCAGATAACTTAGAGGTATTGTTTGGTATGTCAGACATTTCAACCCCAACCCATTCCAAAACATTACCCTGGAAATCTGCAAAGCCAGTACCCCAGCACTCTACTGAAATTTTGAGAAAATCTATTCCCTGGCTGTAAAATTTACTTTAAAGAATAAATGTAATGTGTGAATAATAGTTAGTCAGCAACTGAAACCTATCCAAGAGTCCATTATGCTGATTTTTTTATGCAATATACAATATATTTTGGGAGGCTGCACTCTTGGTGAATACATTCATTTGAAACAAAGAATAATTTAAAAAACAAAAGGCAAATATCTATGTTGCACATAGTCAGAGAGAGTGTTTGGCTGTAAATTCTTCTCCCTCTTCTCTATGGAAGCACATGTCTTTGCCTGCTGTTCCTCAGCCTTGATTTTGATGGGGTGATTTTTAGTCAGCTGTCTCTATCATTTTGGCACAGACAAAAATCCTTTTAAAAATGTTACACTTCATCAAAGTGTATCATGAGACTTCACGGTCATTATCTCAATGGCCGCTCTGATGTGCTACAATTGGCAGAGACACAGACGGTAGGGGGTGTATTAGAAGAAAGCCAGCGTTTCATGTGGAAAGCTGGCAAGCCTCTCCAAGCTTCTGTCAACAACTCAGCGGTCTGATCCGATGCACTGAGTGCTGATTATGCTCTTGTTTCTGTAGGAAGTAAACAAGAAAATGAATTCCACAGCACAACACAGCCTCTTTGTATCTTCAAAATGGTGTGACTGGAATCAGGCCAGCCTCGTTGAAAGTTTGGCCATTTGTGTCATCAGTGCCCGGTACTGACGGAAGCTTTGATTACGGCTTGGATCCAGCAATAAGACCTTTCAGGGACAGCCACTCAGCAAATAAAGGCATTGATTGGTTGTTGGGTCAATTTAGCCATAAGGGTGCAGAGAAGGTCCTTTTGAAAAGACTAATGGATTAGCTACACAACCAGTCCCACTGTAGGCCTTATTTCTCAAGTAACTTCATGACTGCTTTCCAGCTTGGCAGGGACTCTCTTCCACTAAAGCTAGCTTCAGAGCGTTCTTGTTATCAATAGTGCAGCTCAAAGGATTAGACACAAAGAGCTTTACAATTTAATGAAAACAGCTGTTGAAACAACAATTAAGGCAAACAATAGTTTGCATGAAAAAACTATTAATTATGCAAAGTTATGCAGAAAGTAGAATACTTTTATTCATAACAGCCTAATGTGACTGACAGAAAGTTAGACACCTTCAACTCTGTTGATTTAAAAGTGTCAGCAAGTGGTGGCACTTATAATAATATTCACTAGTTTTTATTTTGTTAACGTTTCTGCAACTGATGGTTTAAGGCCTGTCAGTTGTCTGTGGCATGGCTGCAGCAGTAACAAGTAAAATGGTATTCTAATGAACTAATATTTCATGTATAGGCAATGTTGAGCTCTGAAGTATTCTGTGATTCTTTGGTACAAACAATGCTTTACACAGAGTGTATTGTATTAATATCTTAATGAGTTCCTATGAAGGTGCCATCAATATGTCTCCTGTCCTCCTTTCCACACTATCTTCCAGTATGTTCCCTGGCACTGATACCTTACATAACGATAACGGGCCTTCTAAGTAAATTCACTTACCATGTAGTGGTTCAACTATGGCCACTCCACACCCCACCCCTAGCCCTTGCCTTTTTTCTTTCACAGAACTGTCAGCCCTTTCCTGCTCACTGACACTTGGAAATTCATTGCTTCTCTATTTGCCATTTCCACCCTTGACTAGCAGTGTTGAGAATTGACTTATGGTCTTTTGACTACAGTATGTGCCACATTACAGCACCTTGAGCCACCACACCAAGAAGTCCCATTTAAAATGTTATTAACTTTGCAGATATAAACACTTCCTTCTGCCTTCAAGTACAGTTTATTTCAGACTGCTAGGTAATTGGCATGCTCTAACACCCTTATTAAGCCAACTTGAATATATTGCTTTGGAATGCCTTGGGAATTTAACTAATTTCATGCTAGAACTTAATATCTAGGATCCGACACTCTTTCATATCTCCAGTAATCCATTAGGTGACTGCAACTTCTTTCAGTGACTGGATGAAAGCTTTATTAGTCATAGGGTCTCTACTCTAAACATGTCACCAGAATTTAGTACAGTATCAGCTGTGAAAAACAATTGACTTTCTGACTGAATAGAACTTTCATTGATGCTCTATTAAAGTGGTTTTCGACAGCCACATTAAGAGTTTCCGTACTAAACAGAATTATCATTTTATTCAAATGTACAATTTTATTTCCATGGGTGAATTTAATTTAGTGCCAAAAAACACACACAGTGGGCCAGATCCTCAACTGATGTAAATGAAGCTATGCCAATTTATGCTACCTGAGGATCTGGCTCATTATTTAAATGATGGTCCCTAAACTTGTTGAGGTTTTTCCAAAATCCACAGTGTAACATTTTTTCCCTTAGTTTGTTCAGTCCATCTTCTACACAGGATGCCTAAGTAAAAAATAATTTCATTCATGTTGACTGGAAGTTTTTAAAAATAGCTCCTCTGTCACCATTGTGTCTCTAGAAGGCAACAAATGAAGTTCATTACCACACTTGCCAGCAATAATCTAATTAATGCATATTTGTTTAACATCTTTAAAATAATTCTAATATGAACAAATGCAAAATCACTTTCATATTTCAAATGATATGCAAACTTAGTGCCCCTATACAGCAAGCTGCAATTCATACTTTGCACTAGAGATTACAAAACTGCATTGAAATTTTGAAAGCAATTATTCCAGTTATCCAGATGTGATTTTTCAATCAGTTTGGCAATTTTTTTTAGCAGTTCTTGTTCAGTGGTACTACTCATAGTTATCGTGCTGGCACAGTGCTTACATCTCTTCATTATTAATTCAGCTCATGGAGCTTAATTGGACAAGGCTAGAGCGAATTTGACAAACATCACAGCAGCAGAAAAAGCAATCACTCTTTCAAGATGAAAATTTGTTTGATGTCTTACTGTGTAACTCATTTACTCTCCTTGGGAATCATGTGACCTGAATGTTAATCAGCCATTGATTGGCTTCTCTCCTTGGACAGTCACGTGACCAGAATATTAATGGACTGGCACTTGGTAGCAGAACTGTTAGGCAACCTTGTGATTGGCTGCCAGGTTAAGATAGGGAGATAAGTGGGTGCTTGATGAGCACTTGACAGAACTTCACAGAAAATTAAGGCCCTAAAATAGCATGAGAAAGTCTTGTCAAATCAAGCATGATTATCATTGAATGCTTAAGGAATTCATCATCTGCATGAAATTGATACACTTCAGCACCAGCAGGCCTCGCAGTCAGCAGGGACTCATCAGACTTTTATTTATATGTGTTCACCAAATCACATTAATTCTGAGAGCTAAAACATGCTAAGGATGAAGGTTATTTTCTGTTCAATCTAATTTATCTATGACAATAATCATCACTAATAATATGTCAAATTATATTGCAGTCATTTTATGCATGCATGCTGATTTGGAAAATAGTGTTAAACCGTCCCATAGTAATTAACAGTCAGCAAAGGTATGCAGGGCCTGAAGTAATCAGCATATCTAGATGGAAAATTAAGTTTTATAGAATGGATTTATAGATACATATCCTTATTTAATTCTGAATATAAATTGTACCCTGTAAAAGCAGATGTAGTTTTTATAATACTATTAAGACCAATAATCATTGAGAAACCTGTGTCCTAATTCATTTTGGGCCAAACCTCAGTCCTCCGGAAATCAATGGAAGTTGTGCCAATGACTTCAGTAGAATCAGGATTTGGCCCTTTATCCTTCATTATTTCTCATTCTTCTGTAGATAACTTTCTAATCAATTACTTACAGCTTTGTCTTTTAAAAAGACAAAGCTCATGTTAAAGGGTTTGGGGGGGGAGACTGTATTAGCATTAAGAGCAACATTGGTACTGTGATTATGTAGATTATAACAATGCACATATCAAAATATCTACCAGCAGTGTTATTTTAAATATATTTATATCTTGAGGTGAGGGGGGGGAGAGTTAGTGTAAAAGGAGGAAAGATGGGAAATTGTGCAGATTAACCTGCCCAGAATTCTTTTTCCTTAGAAAGTCATTTAAGCAAAAACTGCTGCTGTCAAGATACCCTTAATAGGAGTTCTTTTTTTCACTGTAGGTGTTTTATGATACTGATTGCTTTAATAATATTTTTACAATCTCTTGACTTATAAAGTATTACTATATTAAAAATACTTGTTTCTAAATGGTCTGCTCAGTAATAAAGTTTTAAGGGAGCAGCTACACCCTTTTTGGCTAGTACGTTTTCAAGAATTTACAGAATAAATACAAAATAAAATAATTGCTCTTAAAAAACACTGTGACTAAGAGAATTACATTTTGGAAAATAAGAGAAAAATAATCTTTCTTATTTTCCCTATCCTAATCTTTTGTGATCCCGGTACCGCTTCTCTCACTCTTTGGAGGCCCTCTTTATTGATTAAATGAATCTGCTCGAAAGGCTGGTTCCCAGGCTCTTTGATCTAATCTGATCTGATCTTATCCGATCGCTTCAGCAGGACATTGGGGAATTAACGATAAGCAGCTTTACCACAAGTGTTTAATAACTCAACACAATCTCCTTATGGCTCCGAGCTGCTCATGTTCTCATCCAGTCAACAGCTTACGGTGTAACAGATTGGACATCCCTCTGAACCTGAGGAATTTTCATGCACTGTGAAACTAATCGCTTCAAGTTCCTTCATAAATCACACAAAGCAGATTTCAGCATCTTAACAAATTGAAAAAAAAAATGTGTGGGGGGAGAGAATTCATCCACTGAGCTAAAGACCAGGAAAGGGTATGAGAGGGGGAGTATAATCTAAATTCTGTCATCTTATTTAATGTGTTTCTCATCTGCTTAACTTTCACAAGCATAACATAATTCAGGCAGGCTAAACCTTAACAACCCTTCAAGCCCACACTGACCTTATTTCCCCCCCCCCCCCCGCCTGTGTGATAGAAACCATGTGGTTTCAACAACAGTCCTCCTATTGTTGTCCCTCTGACAACATTTGAAGTATGCAGAAAGCACACAATTCAACAAGTAATGTGATGGAACTGTAAATTACAGTTATGTGGATCAAAAAGTGAATGGATGAGTCGAAGTCCTCAAGAGGGGTCCTTTGGTATTGACAGAAGTTAAAAGGTTACTCTTTGGAAT
This sequence comes from Macrochelys suwanniensis, assembly GCA_033296515.1. Taxonomy (NCBI): domain Eukaryota; kingdom Metazoa; phylum Chordata; order Testudines; family Chelydridae; genus Macrochelys; species Macrochelys suwanniensis. The sequence continues at coordinate 41,949,605 of CM065780.1, read as the reverse complement.
CCAACTCTGTCTTTGAAATGGAGCCAATCATGGTTTGCTTAATCCTTATAGACAAGTCTTCATTAAAAATCACCCAAAGAAAATATATTCATCCCCACTTTTGGTGCATACAAGCAATGTTATGAAGGCAGTGATTCTCCAGTTATAGATTCTAGACCATGAGAACAGACAGAAAAGGCCTTGGGGATTCTGCAGTGTTGGGATCCTGGGAGGAGAGATGATCCAATGGGGAATCTCTCTTAAGAAGTGGTCCACAAAATAGTAACATTTGTGAACCGCTAGTTAAGGAGTCATGGGAAGAGTAGTGTAAAACTTCGCCATTTTGCTTTATAGTTGCTTGTGTGAACATTTTAGTTCAGGTATGTGCATGCACACATACACATACCAAGTTTTAAGCATATACAGCATTTCAAAATGAAACTCCGTCAAAATCACGAGGTTGCATCTGGTTATGCTGAGCCCATGAGAACCAACAACTCTGCCACTGATGCAAAACTATATATCAGCCCAGGTTTGCGTCAAAGATTTATGAACCTGGCTTTTGATTAACTTTGGCATGATATTAGAGTTTGTAATGAAACACAAAAGCAGGTTGTTGATGAGTTTTGCTGATAACATATTTAATACATTATGAAATCTGAATTAGTAATGCCATGTTCAAAATACCATCGTCATTAATCTTAGCTACTAATTTAATACCTCCTGTGGACCTCAATTATCTATTGTCACAAGATTCTTTGCCAGAAACCCTCAATTTCATATCTGATCAGCGCTTTGCACTTAAGATATGGCCTGTAACCTCTAATGGACACCCAGGACTATTTCACCAAGGTGTTGTACAAACACATAGTCTCACCTTGAATTTAAATCAAGGGGATCTTTTAAGTACTGAAGCTGCAATTCAACTACTCTCTTCTTAGTCCTGTATAATGAACACTAACATATCCCCATAACGGACCTACTTTGGTATCAGGACTTCAAAGAATGCACCAAAAGAAAATTCCTTTGAAATATAGTGCAATCAAAAGGTATTAGGGAGATGTGTGTAAGGCATTTCTACTTCACAGTATAATGCCACATTAACATTCTAGTACTGGGTAATCACCGGAGCCTTTAGAATGATGTCAAGGGATGGCCAAGTGTACCGTAAGCTGAATGTTTGAAATCCCTTTCAGTATATAAAGGATTTATTTTCTAGTCATGGATCACGTTTTTCACCTGACACATCAATGTGCAGCCACCTGAAGGAGTTCTCAATCTTCATTTTTGCTAAGTAACAACACCCACTGACTCCCTCTGCCTTTTAGATTTTTAGAAGAGATGAAGTGCCAGCCTTGGAAGACTTCTTTATATTTACTGCACTTCAGTTTTGGCCTGTTGTCCTGATGACAGCTTGACTACGGAAAGCCTTGCAGACATTTTTGAGGTGGTGATCTTCTCATAACCAACCATATGGCCTTCTAGACATTGTGCTCTGATTCTGGATGATGACTGGAAACCAACACTAGGCAGACATGGAGCAACATATGCCTTCATAAACATAGACCGAGAGACCTGCCTGGTGGTAGATGAGAAGATCCAGGAAGGCCTAGTATAACAGAAATGGTATAGCATATAAACATTCCAGCAGAATGGATGAGCTTCATATTTGCAGCCCTTGAGTTTAATGGAATTTACCATTTATTTCTATAATTAATACTATACTTTCTATAATTTCTATAATATACTTTGTCATGAATGTCTAGCGCTTTCACCTAGACACTTTGAAAGACTTAAAAGTTACTGTAAATATAAGGGATTTCCTGGTAGAAACAGACAAGTAACACCTTCCTCAGCATTCTCATCCATACAAATGACAAACAAATCCTAAAATTCTCATAGAAAGGAGTATTGTACTACTTCAGGATTATGGCCTGGCCTGTACGTTGCTCCAAAGTTATTTATCATGGTTATAAGATTTATAATTCAGTTCTCAGGTCTCTGGGAGCAAAAATACTTATCTACTTAGCCAATATCTTAATTGCAGTAGTAATTAGAGCTCCTAAGGCTCCATATCTCAGCTCCAGTAAATGTGTTAAGGGCCTTAGAGGTTTTAGTAAATATTCATTTTGTCACCTTCTTCCAGTCTAGACATTCTGGGGTTCACTGTAGATGGTTTGGCTTTGACCCTTAGGATTCCCTGAATAAAAGGGAACCCATGACAAACTTGTTTCAAGAGGTGATACCTCCTCCTTCTGTTATATAAAATATACCACTTGAATATGAGTGTGTTCAGTGCTATAGCCAACACAACTGTAGTGTTTTCCCTGACCATACTGGACAGAGAACCAGGTAAGAATAGCTGCCCAGTCTGTCTGAGAAAATATAGGAACTATACCGAAACATGAAGTACTTTCAACTGTTGTCATCTAAGGGAATTCTGGGGTTAGAACTCTTTGTCACCTTTCAGAATCACAACACTGAAATTCTGGATGCAAGATTCAGTGGGGACAGATGCATACTCCATCCTGCTCTGAATCAGGCAGTGGGGATTTGAACTTAGAGTCTCAGATTCTGGGTGAGTGCCCTAACCCTAGGCCACTATGTATAATGTGTTTTGTGCAGGGCCTGATCTGGTGTGCTCTTCGGTAGCCTCTATGGACACCTGCTGGATTGGGCCCCAGAGGCAACATAGGTGAATGAATGCCTAGTTTGAGAATCCTACTGGGATTTACAGAAGCTTGATGGTATGAAGCTTGGGCAGCTTTGCGCATGTACAGTGGCAAAAATTTAGGGGCCTACCAGACTTCACCAGCAGAAACGTAGGTGTCTAGGGACTTTAGAAAACTACAGCATTAGGCAGCTGCTGAGCATGGGTTTTGAGGATTTAAATTTTGTACCTAGCTGCTTAAATCCCTTTGTGGATCTAGCCCTCAGATACTATGGTGATGAGAATGGTATAAGAACTAGAATAGAAGAGAACTAAACCAAATCTTTAGGTCTTTTATCCGTCAGGATTCACATCATCATTCCTAGGAGTCTTCCAAGGAAGTGAATAATGAACATGCCTCCCCAATAAAGATCTGTTACTCTTTTGGGCACTTGGGAAACCATGAAAACACAGTTTTTTGTTTTATTAGCTATTTGATAAAGTGAACACAACATTTGTTTTTTTTCCCCATAACAGCTTATTGGTCTTGATTCCAGTCATTTTTATACTTCTGAAATTTGGACATCTCCTAAAATTTGGATTGATTCCATCTTACGCTGGAACTATGGTATCATATTTATCTAAGATACAGTATAAACTCTTTGGGATAGAAACCCTGTCTTTTTATGTTTTCTGTAAAACACCATGTACAACTACTGTGGTGTAAAAAACAGTATTAGTATTAACCTAACATTCCAGGAGAGACCAAAAATAACCAAACCCCAAATACAAAAAACCCTCTTATTTAAAGCATTTTGAAAGAACTTAAACACAGACTCTCCCTTCAGAGCTGAATGTCTGAGTTTTGTCAGGTGTTTTAGTTAAGATACAGCATTGTCATAGCAAAAAACCACCCTCTCTAAGGTCACCAAATATGTAGTTTCCAAATGCAAACAGTGTAATTTTGCAACAAGTAATTAAAACATAAACTCCAACTGTGAGGGCCTCTGTTTATATCAGAAATAGATAGTGAGATGTACTTAGGAGGGTTAAAGCCAAAGTAATTGAGAGATTCACCTGAATCATACCAGTGCTTATCAAATATTCTTCCCAGGTCAGTACTGAACATCCAGAGCCAAGTTGCAAGATTTATTTATCTTTCCTACTTAACTATCCCTGCCTCTATCAGTGAGTATAATGACCTCTAGTGCCGGTGCTGAGATCTAGCACACTGAATCCAGGGGCTTACCTGAGTAGCAATACTTGAGTGCTTTAGTTTCTGTTGGACAGGTATCATGTCTGTAGTATGCTAATGATATAATGTAGTGCCAGTATGGTTGAGATTATTTTAATGCATATGTAAACCTTCAAGCATGCCCACTAGGAGGTAAGGGCCACATTTTTAAAGATATTTAGGTGCTTAAATATGCAGTTAGAAATCAATGGGAATTAGGCACCTAAGTCTTTTTGGAAACCCCACTTTGTGCCTATTTGTATCTTTAGGTGCCTAAATACCTTTAAAAATCTGGCCCTAGATATTTATAGATGCTTGAGCAGCTTCCAACTGAGCTTGAATGCTCATGCAATTAATAAAAATTCTGTACCCTCTCTCCTGCCCAATCTGATCCCTAAGTGTTTATGAAACATTATAAATTCATGGCTAGCTGATGCTGCAGCATTCAAGGATTTGGAGCCATCAGGATAACATGTAAACACCTGTTTGACATGAAACATTGCAAAAAGCATTTGTTTGTTTTCCTCAAGCTGGAAAGTACATTAGTTCCTAGCAGTCTGCTGCACTTCAAATATTAAAAAGGCATATTGCATTATATTTTAAAAAAATACCCCTAACACCACAAATTGGAAAAGAAGCCTATAAAATAGAAGTGCATCATGTCTTCATATATTTTCACAATCTGACCAAACTAAACCATTAGTTTCACAAAGTCTGCAAACTATTCAACTATTAACCCCCATACCAAGAACGTAGTATCAATCAAAATATATAAAGATTAGCAATTTTCAATAAAATCTGTAAGCCAAATGACCTGCAGCTTGTTCTTCATGTTTAGAGTATTTGGTTATGTTGAGGAATACACATATGACCTTGCTTAAACACAGTGAGGGCTGTCAGTGTCACTCTAGTTGTCAAAAATATTTTAAATTCCATGTAGTGCTTATCAAATCAGTACAAAGACAGGGTCCAAGCATGCAATTCTTCACTCAAGCAAGTGGTCCAGACTCATGTAATAGTCCCAGAGGTTATATTGGGACTGCTTACTTGCATGAGTTGATACTACTCACATGAATAAGAGTTTGTGGTATTTGGTCCATAATGTGTCTACTGCTGATGTCATGTTAAGATTTTTTGGTAGGAGAAAAATTAGTGATTCTTTGCACACTAATGTCTAAGAGTGTGGTAGAAAGCCACCAAGACTCAGCCCTGAGAAAGGATCCAGGCCATCATCCCACTGTGTGACCTGCAATAAACGTGAATAGCATGCTTTTTAAAAAAATAAACAATAGGAATACAAGGGAAGTACTTCCTCGGTGCAAGATAGAAATATGTGAGCGCTGACTTTTAAAAATAAAGTGTCAAATCAAAACAAAACAGTTAAGTCTCAGAATTTCTAATGCATTAAAATTATACATTTCATTCTCACAATAAATATTATCCAATTTCATCAGTTTTATCATTGATGTACTATGTGAAATGCCATATGCTTCAAGCAAAAGGTCCTCGGTTTTTCTTTAATACATTCTAGCTTCTTACAGCTTCACTCCCACAAAAGTCTTATTCAAAATATTACTTTTGGAAACTAGACTTTATCAGTCAAGGATTTCTCTCTGTTACCTAAACTGTAATGAACAGAAAAGTATATTACACGAAGTGCTACATCTGTCTTTCCTTAACCTGATCTGGAAATGTATTAAGACAGTAACAATGTCTTTACTGAGAGAGGACGCATATCTCATTATTCACCTCCTTGTAAAACTCCTAGTCTTAGAAGTCATGTATCTATCTGACCTTCGTACCTAGGCTAGGTGGAAAAATGGTTAACTGATTGGCTGAAAGTGATTGTTAATAGAAAGCCTATGTTTAACATAATCCTCTTCAGAAAGCTGTTCGCTGTTCCAGCAACAGTAATCAAGGTTGTAGTGTCAGACCAGTTCTTCATTATCTCTCTCCATGGCTCTATGTATCTTTGCATGCCAAATAATAAATTGATGGATTATAAAATAAGATTACTGCTTTATCTTCCAACTGGCATTTTATGTATAAAAACCACAATCAGACTTTTTCTATCTGCCTCCCTAAACATTTACAAATAACATACTTTGTGGGTGATTACAGACACAGTCCTGTACATTTGGTAAAGAAAAATTAATTACAAACAGATAATCTATTTATTTTAAATCTATCGGTCTGATCCTACAAGATTACTTATTTGAGAATTCTTACTCACATGAATAGTCCTATTAAAGTCAATTATACTGCTTTCATGATTAATGGTTTGCAGAATTAGGTTTTATTAGCTCCATATTATTTGCATGTATAGTACAGACAGATTAGTAATCATACTTAGCTCTCATATGTGCTTTGCATCTTTAAAATGGAGTAATGACCTTAACTAATTAATCCTTATAATCATCAATGAGGAGGTAGTATTACCCCATTTTACAGGTGAAGAAACTGAGCCACAGAGGGAGTTAAAGCAGCTTGCTCAAGATAACACCGGGGTAGAACCAGGATTAGAAATTAGGTGTTCCTGGCTCCTTGTACTGTATTCACTCAACCATGCTGCCCCTCATATATGTCAAATGCAACATTATGAAGAGAGAAGGTTGACAAAACAATCTGGAGATATAAGAGCTTGAAGAAAGATAATGGGAATATTTGTCTCAAGGAAACTGATTTAAAGGGCTTTTGGAGTGACTGCAAGCTAGAGCTGGATGGGCAATAGCTTTCCTGTCTTGAAATAATTTTTGAGATTATGAATTTATTTCCCTGCCCAAATTAGGATGAAAAGACAAAATCTCGAAAATTTTTGTGAACCAAAAAAAAAAAGAATTGAGTGAATCAATTTTGTTTCAATTTCAACTTTTAATTTTTTTTCACATTTATTATAAATTAACTTACATTTTGAAGCAAAGAATCATTTTGACATGAAAAATTTAACTTTTGTCATTTTAGAAAATGTCAACAATTTTCTAAAAAATCTGACAGGAACATATGGGGATATTTTATGTCCCATATTTATACGTATTGGGAAACAATCCACTTTTATTTTAATTGGAAAATTGATAGCACTCATCACATGTATGCACATTTTCCTGCAAGTGCCTGTGTCTTTCTCTTGGCTGGCACTGAGCCCTAATTCATCATATAATCAGAACCTCATGGTTGTGTAGGCCCCAATTCAGCAAGTACTTAAGCACTTGCCAAACTTTAGCATGTGGACAGTCTCATTTAAATCTTTAGGGCTCCATTTGCTTTTTGGATAGGGACAATTAGCCTGCAATGTTTTAAAATACAATTGTTGTCCCATTACTCTAGTGTAACAATATCCTGCTCTGACTTTAAACACTGTAAATCATTTCAGTTCTATTATAATAATTGAAAATGTGCAATTTTGCCTATTAATAGTGCATAAAATAAATACAGCCTAAGTGAAATTGCCACCTAATAAATGGCTCTGTTACCATAGTCATAATAGCAGGACATTTCATACAAATATTTGATAGCATATGAGAAATTAAATAAAATATAATAGGGAATTTATAACACTTTTTTTAGTAGGGCTTGAAAAGTCAATATAGACATTTTGAAGGTGAAGTAGCCAGATGAATGCACACCATGAGACAGAGGCAGCCATGCACATCAGAACATGTGCAATCACACCACTCTTCCTCGCTCTCTAAAAACACTCTTACATCGCAACCTATATTGTACAACAAACATTTTTTTGTTAAGAAACAGTCACTGTTCAGCAGCAAAACATTTGCTACTTTTCTGCTAAAGCCTATCAAAAATGTCTGTATTTCAGTGTATTTCAGCAGAGTTGAAAAGTATGGCCCTGACTTCCTTCTGATATATAGCCGTATTTATAGCTTCCAAATATTGGCAAGTATGTAACCCAGGGACAATAGAAATTTGCAGGCACAGATAATTTGCCACTTGCAATGAGGTTTACTATGCCACTTACTATTGCCACTTACAATGAGGTTTTAGAGAATCTAAGCTTTCATTTAAAAAAAAAAGATGGCTCTAGTCCTTTGGGTTGTAAAGAACGTTTCTGAATATAATAAACCCAATGCACTAATGTTCTTGCATACTATTGTACAGCCTACCTGTTTAGGCAAAAAGTAAAGACCAGCTCAGAAGTAGCATCATCTCACAGTACATTTTGTGTGAAGCATATTTTGAGACACTGCAGACACTGGCCTAAACATTACTGCCACCAGATTCTGAGATTGCAGACAGACACAAGCTGAACCAATAGTTTACCAAGAGTTTTACTGTGAAAGGCAGCGGCAAAAATGGCATCATGGGTTCCATGGTATTGTGGATTTCAGTACCAAATGTGCATGGTTTACAAAAGAAAAGATTTTTTTCTCTAACTCCAAACTCAACCTAGGATCTGAAAGTCAAGATGGGATATTTCCTTCTTGTGGGTCAACATCAACACCAGTAATAAAGGTTCTATGGGCCTGGCTGAATCCTCAGCGACACCTATGCAACCCCATTAACTTAATTGGGTTTGCTCATGTTTAGATTACTAGAATTTAGTAAACAATTCCATTGGTGATTGTGATGGTTCTCTAAGACTTTGAGTTCCAGCATGAGTCAGTCTTGCTTGTGGTAGCTGGATGTTAGTTTTTTAATACCAACAGCCTTTTAGCCACTCAAGCACTCTCCCCTGGGCTATGCCAGCCCTGTCTTTGCCTTGTAGGTTAACAATAGGTGCACCCAAGTACCCTTGAAGCATTTCCCTGTGATATCCAGCTCCCGACACTGGCTACTCTCAAAAATCCAAGATCCTCTGCCCCTAAAGAAGAACTTGTAATGAAACAAAAGAAAGTTTATTTAAGAAAGAACATAGATTCCACTGAAAACAATGGTTACAATAGAAAACAAAATCATAAAACATGAACTAGGGCCTACACTTAGCAATAGTTACCTTTCCTAGCTAATAGATCTGTCCATCCCCGTTCCCCGACCCACCACCAAAGTTCAGTCTGTTGAAGAGCTGGCTGGCTTCCCAGGAACCAGGATCTTATCTTTTATGAGAAACACCCCTGCTCAGCAAAATGTCTTCTCAGTGAATGGATACAGACTGCCTCTCCCCATTCTATGAGATCCTGAAACAGTCTTTTGTCTTCATTAATAGACAGGATGATTCCCTGTCTGTTATAATATTCCTTGTTACCTCTGGTTTGATTGTTTGCAGTTTTCTTTGATGGTTTTCCAGAGGCTGTTCTGTGGTGGGGCAATGGTAGGCAATAGAACCTTGCATTACCTCACTGGTTGACTAGGGGTCGGAGGCAACTTCCTCCTGCACAGATAAGCCATCACCAAGTAACACCACTCCCTGGAGACTCCTTTTAACCTTAAGACACAATATGGATATGTTATTCCTTAAATATTACCCATACACACTTCACATCATGGTTATGAACATTGATAATTTGCAAACTTTCAATAAAGATCTTACATGTTGCCCTTTATGGACAAGTACCCTATAAGCAATCTATTTGATGTAGTGAGTTTGTCAGCTCTGAGATGTGTTGTTTGCAAAAATGGGACCCTTTGCCAATGGGCCTGCGTAACAGAGTAGTTCACAAGAAAAGAGAACACAGCTCACTCTTGTAGTTGTGCTGGGCTCTGTAGTGTAGTAGGAGTAATAAAAATCCAGTAAAACCCAATTTTTGAGCAGATATGACTGAATCTGTACAGCTGTGTTTAAACTGGCCTTTTCTAAGGAAATCTCCCACTGTTTCACTATCACTGATAGTGATATCAGCTCCAGTGATGGTGGTAGTGCTCATGAAGACAGGGCACAGGCGTCTTTTACCACCTGGTTGAAAAGCATTGATCAGGATTTAGATGACACCATACTAAAAATGCTGGTGAATGCTGATATCCTGTCTGTGTTATTGGGGGGTGGGGGGTGCCTTTTAAACATGATCAGGGCACTGTGAAGCTTTTCTTAGGCATTAGTTGGAACTGGAAGCCATTTGCAGCATAGCCCTTGCAAGCATCTTCATCGCTGCATGAGCACTGAACACTACACTGTCTACATTAGAACTCCTACCTTTGTTGTCACCAGTGGAGCTGAAATACTTGTAACAAATGGTAGGCATGACAACAGGAAATCTCTGGAATAAGAAAGTGTTATTTTTGCATAGTAGCACATCTTGTTGTAGAGGCAAATTTTAAAAGAAGTATATATTATAAAATGGGATTTATGTCAATGGGATGTTAACTCTAAAGCTTAATGTTTATCATCACCTTCTAGCATTGTTAATTGACTCATAGCTGATTTTCATATCAGAATAAAACAACCAGCTAATGCATAATAATGTGGCTGAATGTATCAGTTGCATCCTGATATTCCACTCATTTAAATGAGAATAAAGCTGAAGCTTTGAAGCTATAAGTAAAAAGTTGACTATCAGACACTTGTTTTGCAATTGAGCTATTTCGTAATGACCATAAGAAATGGGTAAAAGTGGTGTTTACAGAGTTCTTAGTTAAAAAGTCTTGGTCTTCTGTTAAGTGGAATTGCAGGATTTTGTTTATTTTTCTATAACACTTGGTGCAGCAACAGTAGTAGTATCTCTATTTCAATATCAGAGTAGGAGTAATTACAGAAAATGAAAATAAAAATATTCCTTACCAAAACTTCACAGATGTGTTGGGGGGAAATCCTAAAAGATTTTAATTGTCTATGCATCAGACTACATGCATGTTAGAATGATGTGTCTGGGTTCCTTTGTATTCAATATTTGGCCTAAACTACACAGATATTTTTGTTTTTATTTGGAATTTGTTATATTTACTTTGGTGGAAGGAAGGAACACACAAAGAAAACACAATATCTAGAGTTTGCTAGGACAGGAGAGAAAGGAAGGGACAATCCAATGTTGTGCTCAGTGCAGAGATAATGGCATCGGCAAGTGAGCAGTATAGGATATTTGATTTAAGGCAGTCCCATGTCAAGTAAGTACATGCACAGTATACAACACATGAAACAGTTACCACACAAAGGCCTATTGTGGGTGACGACAAGATAAAAGTAAACTGAAAGTCAGCCCATGTACTCTCCAAACCATCCTGTCAGGGACAAAATAAGGACTTGATCCAGTGCCCATTGAAATCAAACGGAGAGCCTCTCATTAACTTCAACAGGATTTAGATGTGACCTACAGTGGTAATTTAAGTAATTTTCTTGTATATTTTCCTTCTTTTCTGAAGTAGTTTATGTAATACAGCTAATCTGAAAGTGAAGGAATTTGGCTCTTATTCATTCTGTTTTTCCTTGTGTTGTGAGTCCTTTTGACTACATATTTCCATGGTGACACCATAACGTGAGGCATCATAGGAATAAGAATTATAGAATATGAGTCACTTCTTGCAGGTGCAAATTGCAAACTCCTGTGCTAGCTTTAGTCACCCCTGGGAAAGAGCAGGCAGTGTTTGCCCTGCCACCCTTTATGTGGGAGGAAGGTTGTATGGAGAAAGACAGCTTGAATATGTGGTGTCTTTCCATGGGATTGCACTGACATAGCTCATCTTCCTGACTGCCTTGGCCATGCCCACTCTTCCTATCCAGAGTCAACCACTTTGTGGCAGAGTGGCAGATTTTGTGCTACCTCTATTCATCTCTGCACCATAATCTTTATAAGCTTTTAGACAATGGAGGGACTCAGATTTACGTGCAGTATGAACATAAAGTCTGATGCTAAAAATATTTTCACCAACGTCTTCACAAATTATTCTGGCTCTTCTCTTGATACATGTGTCTTTGAGATGTCAGCAATCTGCCAAATGCTGAAAACTTGGCCATGGCAATTTGGTTAGCTAATTGGTCAGAACTTGTTTCCAATATGCATGCTATTGGCTTAATTAGGTATAATTAACAAGTGTTTATGTCTGTTGTAGGGGACAGTGGATATCTACTTAAAATTTATTTATTGGCACCATATGGCAATCTGGTAAATTATTGCCAAAATAATCATAATGAAGCATATAAGAGAACTTATTCAGTCCTAAAACAGATTTCTGGAATACTAAAAATGCTTTTCTGATCGCTATATAGTACAGGAGGTGATCCTCAGCTCATTCCCTAGAAAGTCTGCCTGGTGTTTCTTTCTTTCACCAGTGATTGCAGGAACACTACAGCACAGTATATATGTACAGTACGACATAGTGCAATCCATTTGAAAGATTGTAATAGACACTATATATATTTGTTACCATTCATTATGTGCACTACTGATGAATTAATGTATGCACCATACCGACTGTAATTTTGAGATGTTCAAGTCTATGAACTCTTCAATCCCTAATTAGTTCATAAAATAGAGGTACTGCTATATTTGTGTCTGGAGGCCAGTTGGAAAATCAACCGATTTAATTCATCTTCACAAAGAGGAAAAACAGAATTCCAGTTCTGTCTGGGTCTACATATATTCCACCCATGCCAGCAACATATCAAATGACAAATGTCAGAAAGAAACCATCACTGCCTGATCATGCATTGAGGGTATGATACCATTTCTAGCATCTTACCTGTTTCATGGATAACATATGCCACCGCGTTTTATTTAACTCTTCCTTTTCTTTGTTTTAACACTTTTGTCCCCAGTGTGGAGGAGAGCTTTTGGGGGGAATAAGTACAAGTTATCCAGGTCCTAATATAGTTACTTCTCACCTAGAAACTCCCACAATTAAAAATTTGCTGTTTCCATGTTTTCTGCATCAATGCAGGGAATACTTCTCACTATATATTCAGGAGCCTTTGTCTATAGGGCTTAACAAATATAAGCAATAGGTATGGTATTGTGGCTGTAACACCAGAGAGAACCTGTGTATCCACAGAAGACAATCCAAAGGCATATACTTTGTGCAAGAAAAATGATGGGCCTCGATTTTAGACTGTAATCTCTTTTCTTCTTTCTGTTATGTGTGTGTACATAGCACAATGGGGTGCCAAGCTTCTAGGTGCCACTGCAAATACAAATAATAAGTAATAATTCTGCCACCCTTACTCACACTGAGTCAGACCTTACTCCACAAATAGTTCCACTGAATCCAATGGAGTTACTCATAGAGTATGGTTCCTTTGAACATGAGTAAGGTTGGTAAAATCTGGCCCAATATATAAAATGGTAATCAACTCTACTATTAATCCATGACCAATAGTTGAATGCTCTCTGATACTAGAAATTTATTCATAAGTATTTACAATTATGAATGTTATATTTATTCTAAGGGAATGGATGATTCACAGAATTGGTAATTGGATATATACCCTTTCAATGCCTAAGTCACTAGTTTGGTATGGACAAAGATGGTCATATGATCAAATGTCATTTCCAGCTGAGATCTCTTTGACTTCTGTGAAATTATTTTGTCACCTCCTCAGTTCAATTCTTTGTCAAATTATGTCCCATCTCACAAAACAGCATGGAAAAGTCAAGACTGGTTGCAAAAAAAGAGACAAGGTTTTAGTTTCCTGCTTCTAAGAGAGCATTATAAAATACTGAAATTAAAAAAAAAACCTTACAAAACTAATTTTAAGAATGCTGACAATGAACTTTTAAGAGGAAATATGAAGGGCCAACTGCAGCCCTGATACAATTGTATTGAAGTTAATGAACTTACGCCCACATATACCAGGTCTCATTTTGGTCCTTAAAGTATGTCTTTCTAGATAGATCAGAAGATCTTATCTACCTATTCTAATAAGTAGGTCAACAGTTTGATTTATATTACAGCAATAGAAAAAAATGAAGTAAAGAAAATATTTTATAAAGTTAAATAAGAGATGAAAAGAAGATTTTTTCCCCTTGTAACCCAGTGTACAATTCTTGAATTTGGTCTCCACCATCACTGTCATTACTGAAAAGATTGGAGACACTATTTTCTACCCAAAAAATCTTGTTAGCTTTTCAAACTTTTATCCATGAATTTGTATTCAGGTGTATTTAAAATGACCGACATCCTGGTAATATAGTAGACAGGATCAGTTCAGCACAGCTTTCTTTTTGGTTTAGTGTGGGGTTTTTTTTATTCTTACAGTTACACAAAGAAGAAAAGTAGTCCTCTTCTTAGATAGTGTACTCTTGTGTTAGGAGGCCAAGAAGTATCTTCTGATGAATGCTACTGTAGTTATTAAATAACATTTAATCAGCTGATACAGAAATACTTTTGGAGGTTGCACTGTAACTAAGAAACTTTTCAATCCTTTTCAAGGCAGGTGTAATATTAATAAATATAATTTTATATTTAAAAATGACATTATTACAACATTAAAATGAACATTTTAATTGTCCAAGAAGTGAAGAAATTCATAGCCAAATTTTTCAGTCAGAATAATCCTGTCCCCGTGCACATATGAAATTCACTAAGGATTTCATTGTGTGATCACTTACCCTATAGGCAAAACAAATGCTGCATATCCTATTCAGGGGGAAATGTGATGTGGCTTTCCATTATATAACTTGCTGAACAGTGTCTCACACTGCTCAGAGTTTTGTGATCGTGTTTATATTGCAGGGGTTCTCATATGTTTCACAGGGAGGGACCCCATTTTTATACAAAGATTATCTTGTAGACGATATTCCCTCTCATTTGCAAATGTGTGGACCACCTCCTTTCCCATTCATGATCATGAAGCATCCCTGTGGCAACTGCTGTAACTGCTGACATAGAAACTGTGATAATAGGGAAGTATTTAATGTATTTTTCATTGTCTTTTAATGCAGTTTAACAATGGGGAATAAAGAAAAGGGCCAACACCAGCTGTCCACAGACCATAGTTTGCAAACTTTTGCTCTGTTGCAATGGATACATGCAAGAGGACAGAGCTAAAGCTCCTGTGGGAACTGTAACTCTGAGTTTCATGGTTTGTGTGGTTGAAATCTCAGTCTTTACATTCCATGAATATAGTTTTTCTATATAATCTTCCCATTTTTGTTTTATAAATGTTTTTTTAAAAGTACATCAATAAGTAAAAATATTGACAAAGACGTGCAACCAGAACTGCAGGAAATGGAGATGAAATCGTACTCTGGTGCACAAAAGATGCATGTATTCCACTGACTCTCCTTTTCCTTGGAGACCTTCATCCAAATGCTTATCAGACCTATCACTGCTTGAGATGAAGTCCTGGCTCCACTTGAAGCCAATGGCAAAACTCCTACTGACTTCACTGAAAACAGGATTTCACCCTGAGTATATGTGCATGGTTTTGAGGTGGGAAGCTAATGATTTTTTTTTGTTGCATTCACTGAGGTTCTGGGGAACAAAAGAACAGGAACATGTCTCCAACATATCATCTCTATAGATCACTCCACTAGTGTGTATAGTCACAAAAATTAACAAGTACTCAGAACCTCTCAGAATCAGGCCTTAGACCTGCAGTTAGTATTTCCTGCCTCTGTCCTTTCTCAGCTCCCACTGAAGTCACTGAGAGGGTTGAATAAGCAACATTGTTTTAAAATTTACTTCAAGTGGGAAAAGTGTATATTTTCCCCATCTCTCCATAACTCAGAAATGACTGAAAGGATTTTCACACACAAACTTCTTGTCGATTGAAGTCCATTTTCATCCCACATTCTTCAAAAACCTTACAATTGTTGCCTTCATCTTAACATTAAACATAACATTCCACAAAACCCAAATTAATCTTGACTATCATAGTGGAGAGCTACCATCTGCCAATCCGGCTGCAGTGAACAGTGGAACACTTTAAAAAGTTATTAGCAATTTGCACATTTTAGTTATTAGCAATTTGCCTTCTAACAACTGTTAGAATGTTCAAAAGAGGTCCTTATTTGTTGTGACTTTCTCTGAGAGAATCTCTGACAATATTACCCAGGAAAGGGGGTAGTCACAAGGCCTATAATAGCACATCAATGAATATGCAACAAAATTTTTAAACGGTTACTTCTGTTCAAAACTCTCACTGCCTGCAGAATATTATAAAAATATTGAATGTCTGTGAGAAATTCAGTTCCAGGTGTCATAAACACATCATGCAGTAGAGCAGACTCTGTTGCTGACATGACCCTGATAGACTGACAAAAAAACAAGAGAAGAGGTTGCAGTGCTCAAGTCTCCCGGTCTATTGCATGGATGACCTTATAACTATCCTGTTCATAGGCGCCGACTCCGTGGGTGCTCCGGGGCTGGAGCACCCACGGGGAAAAATTGGTGGGTGCAGAGCACCCACCGGCAGCTACCCGCCATTCCCGGGGCCCGCGCCCAGCTCCCCGCCAGTCCCGGGACCCACAGCAAGCTTACCTCAGCACCGGGAGACGTTGCGGGGCCCTGCCCCTGACGCTGGGCGATGTGGCGTCGGGGGCGGGGCCCCGCAATGTCAGCTGGCATCGGGGGCGGGGCCCCATAATGTCACCCGGCGTCAGGGGCGGGGCCCCGCCACGTCGCCCGGCGTCAGCCCCCACCGGTGCCACCGGAAGTCGGCGCCTATGATCCTGTTCCAACTGAGTGTTTATCAGAGAAGGCCGATGCCTGCTGCACATCTGCTGCCCAGGATAACCACCTTATTTTCTTTAAAGTTCAATGTCTTTTTAAAATTTAAGTCCAGGATAGACTGGACTAAAATTAGGAGCCAGTTTTCCTTTTACACTTTGATTCAAATCAAAGCTAAAAATCTATTTAAACATTTTAACTCTGTTGCTATAGGCCTAATTATGCTTGAGCAAACCTGTGCGGTTGAAAGGAGAAATGTAGCAAATAGCTTCTGATGAACAGAACTCTAAATTAAGCTGCATGGGCACGGAACTTCAGACACAGTGGCTGCTATATATGGTAAAAGTTGATGTCAATGTATAACTTTCTTAAACAGAGGCAGGCTCCATCCAATCAACTGACAAAACTTTGTCTGCAAACACAGGAAAAAGACAAACTCAAAAGATTATAAGAATTATTTCAAAACAATTCTACTCTTCTATTAAACTGTTCTAATTAGGTAATACTGTACTAAAATATTTGAACCACTTTGCAACCCAGGTCATCTAGACATATTTCTGAATTGTTTTGCCTATCCAATTAAGGGCCATATCCAGAATTCATTCATTACATGCTGTCATAAATATAAAGGGAAGGGGGAGAGGGTTGGATGCAGTGCTATAAAATCCTCTTACCAGTAAAGGGTTAAGAAATGCAGGTAGCCAGACTGACACCTGACCTGGCTGGCATCTGACCAATAAGGGGACAAGATACTTTCAAATCTTGGGAGGGGGGAAGGTGTGTGTGGCTCTTTGTCTGAGTCAGAGTGATCTTGGAAGACAGAAAGAACCTGCAGAAAAATCAGTCTTCTCACCAAACCTCACTTTTCTAAAGTAAGTGTAGTCAGCACTGCGAATAGGTTTTGTTTGTTTTGCTTGATGAGCTTTCCCTGTGTTAGAGGGAGGGGTTATTCCTGTTTTTCCTGTAACTTTAAGGTTTTGTCCAGAGGGAGAATCCCTCTGAGTGTGGAAATTGAGTACCCTGTAAAATAGTTACCATCCTGATTTTACAGAGATGATTTTACCTTCTTTGTTTTAATAAAATCCTTCTTTTAAGAAGTTGACTGTTTTCTATGTTTTTTTAAAACCCAGGGGGTGGGTTTTTAGATCACTGTGTAACCAATTGGTTAGGAAATTGTTCTCAAGCTTCCCAGGAAAGGGGGTGTACGGGCTTGAGAGGGTATTTTGGGGGGGAAGGGAACTTCAAGTGGTTCCTTTCCTGGATTCCTGTTTAAAACACTTAATGGTGGCAGTGAGAGAAGCATTTCTCAGGGTGCAGGGAATTTTGTACCTTGGGGGTTTTAACCTAAGCTGGTAAAAATAAGCTTAGGAGCTCTTCATGCGGGTCCCCACATCTTTACCCTAGAGTTTAAAGTGGGGAGGGAACCCTGACACATGCATTTCTGAAATGCCCAATACTATAGTATCTAGGCACCCTTACATATAATTGTCTTGTGCAATACATGAGATGGCCTCTAATAGAAGCCCAGCTTTTCACATTCCCTGCCTACAGACCTTCTTACCAGAAATGTGGGACTATAAATTAAGAGGTGGGGGGCGTGACCATCTTTTAGGAAAGGAAACACTTTGTTTAGATGCTTGGAAGATGACAGAGACAAGACTCAGTCTAATCTCCTGGGACAGCTTGTTCCACAGACCTAGGAAGCATACGTTTTTGCCACATAGATAAAAGCACTATACAGGGTGGTTACAATGCACGCAAAGGAAACTGCATTTTCTAAGTTAATTAAGCAATATCCATTTTTAGAAAACAATAGGAAAAATCAACAATCCTACAAAGATACAAAACGCTCAAAATATTTTCACAACCTATTCGAATCCAATGTGGATTAAAACAGGAGAGCTGCAAACTCATGAAAAATGGCATTTGTAAAAACGGGAACTAACCCTTAATACAGCATGGCAAACACGATGCTCTAGTAATTATCTCCAAACAGAAACCATAAAAGAGTTGCAATATTTAAAAGAATAATATTTCTAAGGGATAAATTATGGAAAGAATATTTAAGATAAATATGAGACTGAGGCCTTTTTTAATTATTAAAATTGTACTTTAAATTGAATCATCTCCCAGCCTTAAAGGTTTATTTTTTTTTTCTGAAATAAATTGAACTCACTTTAAGGATCAATCAAAACTGAATTATAATATAGGATAATTAAGTTCAGTGCTGTAATTTCAAAAGCAGTACTCAGCATTCGAAGACGCACGTAGATTTTTTATGTTTGTTTAAATATAGAATGCTGTGCTTGAAACAGACACCTTCATCTTCTCATTCATAAATCTTTTTCATACTGCATCTGAAGAAGTGGGTTTTTAACCCACGAAAGCTTATGCCCAAATAAATCTGTTAGCCTTTAAGATGCCACCCAGACTCCTGGTTGGTTTTGTGAATACAGACTAACACGGCTACCCCCTGATACTTTTTCATACTCATGTCTTACTGTAGAAGCACATATACTTTTACTCATACTTGTTCTTGAGAGCAGTTTTTGAGAAAACTAAGGATAGACAAGCCCTCAGTAACGCTACATGGTTTCTTTAGCCATGGAGCAGTCCTCCCTGCATGTGACAATGCAGGCAAAGTAGGTGTAACTGTGTTGATTAAACATCTTTTATTTTTGCAACATTGGATTCCAGCCTGCCTAATGGCCAGACTTTAGGAAAGAATCATCAGCCACTTTATAGCGTGCAAATGTATATTTGCAGACATAAACGGTTACAAGAGAGCAAAAGAAATACAAATAAAGAGGTGCCATTATTATTAGAGGACTTTGGGCTTTCTGTGCAGTAAGGAAGTATGTTCTCTTTCTAAGGAGGTGTTTTTTTAGAAGTGGATGTTTACGCATAAAAGCAGATTACTGGAAATTATAGGCAGATATTTATTTTAGTCATAAATATTAATTACTATTTTGTTTGCATGTGAGTGTATACTTCACCAACTTGCAAAAAGCGAATGACATGCAGGGTGAAGTCCAATATCGGAAAGATAAAACTGTCAACTGTTGATTTTAAGCTTAGAATGGAAGACTAATCAGACAGTGGAGTCGTGTCATGAAGTCATGAAAAGCATAAAGAGAATAAGTCTTAGTTTTTAAACATATCCTCATATCTAAGGGCACTATTGAAAAGAAGGGTGCCAATATTCATGCAATTATAATAACATTTGTGGGCCGAATTATCTGGTGTAAACAGACACAGCTCCATTGGCTCCAGTGACACTTCTCTCAAATGCACCAGCAGAAAATTTGGCCCTGATGATGCACACAATAAATCCCCGCAAAAAATCAATTTTGAGGTTTTAAGAAAAAATTTAAGAGTGTGAAATCAAATTAAATTAGTCTTTAAATCAGATTAAACTAAACTCCTCGCTTATAAGGCCATAGGGGATCAGTATGATCATGTAGTCTGACCTCCTGTATAACACAGGCCATAGAACTTTCCCAAAATAATTCCTGTTTGAACCAGAGCATACCTTTTAAAAAATGTCCAGGGCAATCCAACTCACTGGCTTCAAAGTCTTTATTTGCTTTCTTATCAATCAAAAATGGCATTGCCATATAATATGAAATGAGTTGACCCTTACTCCATAATGTGGACTAATTGCCCCATTACAGTTTAATTTTTAATCTAAACAATCCATTTGTCAATGTTTGAAAACTTTCTTACATATCTTCATGCTCTGTAACTTTTTAAATCCACTTGAGGCCTGATTCGGCACCACTGAATTCAATGGGAGTTTTGCCGTTGACTTTAAAGGATGCTGAATTGAGCCCTAATGTCAGGGCCATAGTTGACTCCCAGCCTGGTTGCTATTCAGCCCAACAAAGTCAGATGGGCCTAAAGAGCCCCCTCCAAACGGCGCTTCCTGATTGGTATGGGGAACTAGCAGTCTGCTACTTGAACTGTGCAGCAGCAGCAACACAGCCACTGCTCAATATGTATCATGCCTGCAGCTTTGCTTACCTGCTCTCACTTCTGAATCCTGCTCCAGCTATTTCTTGTGCCTTGTTCCCGGCCCTTTTTCTGCTCCAGCCCCAGCCTGTACCCTGCAGCAGCAGTCAAAAAGCTAACACAATGTTAGGAACCATTAGGAAAGGGATTATAATAAGATAAAAAATATCAAAATGGCACTATGTAAATCCATAGTACGCCCACACCTTGAATACTGCGTGCAGTTCTGGTCACCCCATCTCAAAAAAGATATATTAGAGTTGAAAAAAGTACAAAGAAAGGCAGCAAAAGTGACTAAGGGTATGGAATGACTTCTGTATGAGGAGACATTAAAAAGACTTGGACTTTTCAGGTTGGAAGAGAGATGACTAGGAGGGATATGATAGAAGTCTATAAAATCGTGAATTGTACTGAGAAAGTGAATAAGGAAATGTTATTTACCCCTTCACATAACACAAGAACCAGAACTCACCCAATGAAATTAATAGGCAGTAAATTTAAAATAAACAAAAAGAAGTATTTCTTCACACAACACACTGCTAACCCTTGGAAATCGTGGCCAGGGGATGTTCTGAAGGCCAAAAGTATAACTGGGTTCAAAAAAGAATTAGATACATTCATGGAGGATAAGTCCACCAATGGCTATTAGCCAAGATGGTCAGGGATGCAACCCCATGCTTCGGGTGACCCTAGCCTCTGATTGCCAGAAGCTGGGAGTGGACGACGGGATGGATCACTCTATAATTGCATGTTTAGTTCATTCCCTCGGAAGCATCTGGCATTGGCCACTGTTGGAAGACAGGATACTGGGCTAGGTGGACTATTTGTCTGGAATACGTACCGGTTTCTGACTCCTGTTTTTGCCCTTAGGTACGTCCATTCCTATGGCTTGATTAACCCTTCGGCTTAGGCCTTGGCTTCTGATTATGACCTTCACCTTGGCCCCTCCACTCTGACTCCGGCTTCATCCTTGGACCAGTGCCTAATCTTCATTTGTCATTACTTGAACTGCCACCACAAGCATCCTGCTCCACTCACTTGATAAGCTGCTCACACCCCAGCAGCTTACGCCTATATTAGCACGAGTGCAATCTCTCCTTCCCATAGAAAGACCTACTAGAGGGGGCCCTGGGAGTAAAAACTCCATGACAATCCTTCACCAGACATTTCCTAAGATCAGATCATTACCAGCAGGATTGTGAATGGCAATTAGAGCTGGCCAGAAAATGGAATTTTCATTTCAGTGGGGTGGGGAAGAAGAATCATTCTGAATTGGGATAGAAAAGGCAAATCCTCAAAATTTGTCATGGAAATTAAATTCCAGCTTGGGGGAACTGAAATAGAAGTTTTTGGTGTGCCAGCTGTTGACTGGGTGCAGGCAGGTGGGCTGCTTGTCTCCCAGGGACCAGTGATCCTAAGAGATGAGCACCTTAGGGATCCTGGGAGCTGAGGAAATCAAACAGGTAGGTTAACCTATCTGGCTTCTCTTGAAAGTTTCAACAGAATTGACACTGTCATGCAGAACATATTGATTCTGTTGAATCAGCATTTTCCAATGGGAAACTGTTCAGTTAAAAAATTTTCTACCACTCTAGTGGAAATAGTTGCTCAAAGATTCACAAGAGGCAAAGGCCATCTACATGGAAGCCCTGTCTCTTTTGTACTGTTTCTGGGCCTCCATACTCCCAAATTACTTGGGCATCATTTGAAAATCCCACCCTGAAGACCTACTTGGCTCAAAAGTGTATTTAACTTAAAGTAATTATGGTATCTCAGATAAATAATATGTATATTATAATCTTCAGTGGCATGTTTTTACTCACAAGGATGAAATGTCAGCCTTCACATTAAGTTTTCTACTGTAATAATAATTATCAGGATGTAGTCCTATTGAGTTCAGTGGAAATATTCACATACGTATTGCCCAACATGAGTAGAGATGGCAAATTTGGCTTGAAAGGAGTAAAATGTAACCCTAGATCATTTCAGGATACTTTTAGAGGCAGGCCAAGACAAAATCCCAGATCTCTCTTTAAAGTAACTTGGTTATGTCGATATTCTAATATCAAATCACCATTTTGCTTATAAGAAGAACTAAAATGGTTAATTTCTGGACAAAGGGAAAGCAAATTTAGAAATTTGGATTCAAAAACTGGATTTTGCCAATAAAATATATGGGAAGGTGCAATCAAAGTTGTTGGGCAGCTGAAAGTTGTCACTTGTATTTGGTCATTTTCTGATTGCCCTCCTAACACCAGCTGTGATACTGATACACATACTGGAAAACTGCAGGTTTAATGACAGACTTGAGGAACAGAATTATCAGCCATGATCGGTAAATATGTATTGTTTCCAGGCAAAAAGAGCCAGGCTTAGAGAGAGACTGGTTCTTTGCATCTTTCCTCACTAATCCGGATTTCAAATGTAAGAAGCTAAATGAAGAGAGACACCTAGAAGAGGTTCTAAAGAGTGTCCCACTAGACACAGAATTGTTGAATGTAAAAATAATTGAGTTTGACTTCTACCGCATAAGAGAAACTCACAGCCATTAGGATTCTTATTTAAGCAAGGCTCATCAATTCTCACTAGGTCTTATTCACAGCTTCAAGAAGCCTGAGTCCATGCTAGTAAAACAGCTAATGTGAAAGAAAAACTTCTTGGAGAAGATTGGAAGGACCGAGTGTTAAATAAACTAGGACCTGATCAACATCATAAAGCGAATCATACCCACATGGTTTTGTTACTTTATATATACATCTTCTGTATGTAACCCTGCTTGGAGTTTGCCAGCTCCTGGACCTCTGAACTGAGTCTCTAGGGGGCCCTACCAAAAGGACTACAACTAACCAACCTCAATTTCCAGTAAGCTTGGAGCCAGGGGTGGAGAAAAAAAGAACTAGAACCTTCTGCTGAGGACAATTCTGCATGGCATCATCTGGACAAGCAATTCACTGGACCGATGACAACAAGCCATGGCTTCACAGCCCCTAGCAAGAGGACAGCTTGATTTAAAGGGGAAAGAGTTTTGTTTTGTTTTTTAGTTTTGACTGTGGAAAGGAAGCTGAGAGAAAAACAGCATAGGTCAAGAATCACTGCTAAGCTCTCACTCTCCCCAAAGGAAGTTCTTGCATTGCTCTGAGACAGTAGCTGCATGGACCAAGGCTGTTCCATCACTGTAGTGACCAGCATCTAGCACAGAGAGCAAGATCCAACCCTGCACTGGCTACCAAGAGCCAACTGGGATTATAGGAGGATTCCAGACGAGGGAACCCATGAGCCTGGTTGGAGTCAAGGATGAAGATAAAGCAAGGGGAATTCTAGTTTAAGCTGGTCAACACCACAGTGCTGCAACCCTTTGCCTCTAGATGCTGAACTTTGGCCTACCATCTGCCTTGGGAAAGTGCCCAGGAGGGACCTGGGGATTTGGAGGAGTGATTAGTGTTGGGAGATGGGGGATTGACTTATTTGTAAATGTATTCATTTCCCTTTCCTGCCCCGTATCCTATGTTCCTGTCCCCAATAAAGTCACTTATTTGTTATACAGTTAATAGTTAGCAATTTCTTTGTTGGGTTTTGTTTTATTTACTTTATTGTCCCCCTGTGTTATGGCTTTTACACTCCTTGCCAGCTAGAAGTAGTAATTTTCTGAAGCGACACCACCCCTGTATGTGACACAGTGAGGAGTCACCTTGGGTGGAGGCACCAGGTGCCAGAAAAGAACCTGACCTAAATGAGGAGAGGGGAGAAACTGCTTCAAATATTGATGATAGTAAGCACCAGGGAGAGAAGGGAAGAAGCTTGAGTCATACCTTTGAGAAGAGACTACATGTAAAAATGGACTTGCATATTGGAAGAAATTTTCAAGCATAGCTGATTAAAAAACTAAATCTGTTAACTTTTCATGCTTTCCATAATTTTGAGCATACTTCTTATTAACTGCTTAGCAGGGAGCAGTAATAACATGAGACCAGATCACACTCTAGGCAGAAATGCCTGTAACACTCCAGGAAACTCTATAGTTCCCCAATGAACTTTTACTTAAATTCTTCAACGGTGGAGGATTGGGGGTTGTGACCAATAGGACCCCAGGAGTACAGGGTCATCATCATAAAGACAACGGGCCTTTCCATCACTTGTGTGCCCCCAATGGTTCTGCCTCCACCCCAAGGCAGAGTGGCTCAATTAGATGTCAGGCGCATCCCTCTTTATACAGCTGGGTAGCACCAACCCCTGCACATAAACCCATATCTTTATGCACAATATTTGTAATATTGAAGCCTTAGATTGTAAGATTTTTCAGGACAGAACTGTTTTTCTTCATCTCTGTATACATTACCACCATGTTTTGTACAGTTTATTAATATATTACATATGTTGTGAACATCATATAACTAATGAGCCAAATCTGCCACCCTTCATCAGGTTGAGTCTCCATAATAACTACCCTCACCTCCCACACACACACACACACAGAGCTGGGAATGGAACCCTGCTACTTCAGCTCCAAAGTCACAGGCCTCTACTACTTGAGCTAAAAGAATTTTGTTAATGATCAGCTGTCGATGGACCCTAATAGTCTTACGAATCTGCAATCAGTCAATAAATACATGCCCAGTCCTGAACCTACTGAAGTCAGTGGCAAAAAAAAAGCTGCCACAGACATCAACAGAAACAGGATTGGGCTCATAACTAGTGAGAGCAGGTTTGGGTCCAAACCTACCCACAACAAAATCATTAATAACTTTGCTTAACTATAACTTGTTTTCTTTAAATATAGCCAGCACAAGAGTATTCAAGAGGTTTAACTAGTGTATACTGTAAATTGTAAAGGTAGTAACAAACTGTTTTTGAACTAACAGGAGACAAAAGAAAGACAAAAGTTTGACTAGTTTTCCACATGCTTTGCAGAAACATTCTCATTTGCCCTCAGACTAAATATGGCAGGTTTCTGGACAAACTAGTTTTTCCAAACTAAATTTATAGCAGAGGTTAAAATATAATGTAGGCTAGTTGTAACCTTAACTGGGGGGAAGTTAACTAGCACCTTAAAAAAAGCCTAGTGGTGATGACATGATGATAAACCTGTAATGCTGTAAAAATGAGAGACCATAGGCGTCTCTGTGCTGAATGGCTTTGGTGTGCTAATTTCTCTAAAACCAGATGAATATACCACAGTAGAAGTTGCCAGATACCCTCATCCTACCACAGACCTATTCATTATGTGGCTCAACAGCAGACACATTTCAGAATATGTTCCAGGAGGCAAAGGTCTAATCCTAACTCTTCTGCTACTCCAGTAAGAGGCCTCCTTTTCCTAGGTCATCTGCAGCTAGCAGGACTACTGCACCCAGGAAATAAAGGAAAGGTGAGTGAAACAGATTTTAAAAAAGGTATAATGTATTCTTGAAGAACAAGTTTGAGATATTCAAAGCAATTGAAGGGATTTAGACACGTCAACATTCACAAGATCTCCACTATACTGTCACATTCTCAACACACTAAGATATGCACCAGCCAACTGGTACAAATGAGTCACCTGCCCAACTGTTAGACTCAACTCCAGTTACACATCCCTTCATAAGCTAGTTACATGATCTCAGCTTTTATCCTTCATATATAGACTAGAAACATTTGTCTTCCGATCCCATCCCACCCTTCTAAATGTAATCGAGGTGAATTTATTTCACCTCTTACTTTTTAATCTACAATTCTACTAACACTCACCCCGTCCACCGTCACACTATAAGCCACAAAGACCAATCCTATACATCAGCTATATACCAACCAGAAATACCCCAAATTATTTTATTCACTCACTCAATGTGAGTTGGAGAACCCACCACACGCGCACACAACCAGATATTTTTCCACACTCCTTCTGTTCTACACATAATGGCCACAATCCCCAGGAGCTAATTTGCCAAAATAAATTAGCTAGCCTTTAGCCTTATTTATTCCTTATAAAACAGAGAGTTCAAATAGTGCATTACTTTTTCATTGTTAACACATTTTTAAATTAAGAATTTCAAACTTTTGAAAATTAGGTCAGAGTAAATCTCTTAATGGAGCAAGTCTCCTCAAGAGAAACACAGAACTTGGACTGGTTTGACCAGAATTAGGAAATAACAATAAATAAATAACAGAGGTTTATCCCTACCTGATGGCTTTGTACCCAATTTAAGTTAAGATATTATTCTATAGATATACTGCCACCCTTGCTTTAGGTATGTTTAGACATATTGGAGGAAAATAAAGAATATGTTGGTCATATTTACAAATCAAAAGAGTTTTCAAAAAGAAAGAAAAAGAAATATTAGGAGACTTATAGTAATGCCATAGAATCGTAGGACTGGAAGGGACCTTGAGAGGTCATCTAGTACAATCACCTACACTCAAGGCAGGACTAAGTATTATCTAGGCCAGTGGTGGGCAACCTGTGGCTCGCAGGATGCATGCAGCCCATCAGGGTAATCTTCTGGCTGGCCGCCAGACAGTTTGTTTACATTTGCATGGCCGCTCGCAGCTCCCAGTGGCCACAGTTCGCTTCTTGGCCCTGAGGAGCTGTTGGATCTGATCAGTATATGGGGAGAGGAAGCTGTGCAGTCACAGCTGCGCTTAAGCCGTAGGAATTGGGATACCCATGGGCACATTTCTCAAGGCTTGTGTGAAAAGGGCTATGATCGGGGCATGCTGCAGTGCAGAGCCAAGATAAAGGAGTTGAGGCAGGCGTACCATAAGGTGAGGGAGGCAAACTATTGCTCTGGTGCTTCACCTAAGACTTGCCAGTTCTATGAAGAGCTAGACGCTATTCTCGGTGGCGACCCCACCTCCACCATCAAAAGCCCTGTGGATACTTCGGCAGGGCCTGGAGGTAGCAGAAAGAGGACCTAACCCAGAGGACGAAATTATTGATGAAGAGGTGGAGTTAGACAACGATGTGAAGCTCCCGATGGGGTTGCCCCGTGAGGCAGTCAGCCAGGAACTGTTCACCACTCCAGAGATGTCTAGCCAGTCAAAGCAGTCGTTCTCCGGGGAGCAAGAAGCAGGAGAGGAGACATCTGGCAAGTGGCTGTGGTTTGTGTAGTGCGGAGGTGGGTTCAGGGTATAGAAATGTGGAAGGCTAGCTGTGTTTCTGTGAGCTGGACATTTCCTTGTATAGCTAATCGGTACAGCAGAACAGGGTGTTGATGCACGCTGAGATCTCACAGGATTCCTCCTGAGAGATCTCCAGGAAAGTGTCCTGGAGGTACTCCGATAATCCTCTGCCAAAAGTTCTGTGGCAGAGCAGCTTTGTTCCTTCCCCCATTGTAGGAAACTTTCCCATGTGAGTCGGCAATCACTTGTGCAGGGAACAAAGCGGCACATAGGTGAGCAGCATAGGAAGCAGGGTGGAAGCCACAAGCATGGAGTAGATGTATCCTCGTTTCCCTGCTTACTCATAGCAGTGAGATATCTGCTAGAATACCTGCCTGTGGAAAAGTGTGGGAGAATTTTAGAATTTTTTCCCTAGTTGGCTTCACCACGACCCTTGCAGAGTATGTGCTCTTTTCCCTGTGTGGAGCACCTCCCCCCTATTGCCCCCCGCAATACTCACCATCCTTTGGGTGTTCACAGAGATGTGTACCTACTAAGGGTCAGTGAGGAAGTGATTATGTTGCAAAAGGTATATTTAACTGAAATGTTTCAATATTGTGTGTGAATTTAACAATCCCGCTTCTGTGCATTGTCCCTTGTGCTTCAGCAGATGTGGCCTTCAGGAATACCCCCCACACTCCGGCCAAGTGTCTCCTCCAGATAAGAAAGTGCCCAAGACTTAGCAAAGAAGACGTGTTCTGGGAGGTACTGCACTGCTCCACTGCAGAAAAAAGGGAATGCAAGGAGTGCTGGGAAGCTGAACTGCAGAACAGAAAAAAGAACCAGGATACAACTGAGCGGATGATTAAAGTAATAGAGGAGCAAACGCAGAAGCTGAAGTCCTTAATAATGCTGCAGACTGAGCAGATCTGTACCCGCCCTCCCCTGCAGCACTTTCAGAACCCTTTTCCATGCCCCACCCCAAACTCCGCCCGCGCATTCCTTTCCCCTTTCTGGAACTTTTCGGTTTCCCCTTCACTCCACCCGCTCGGACAACTTTCACAATGATAGTTGGATGTATGCACAGCTGTGAAAGTCAGCCCTTCCCTGGTTCCTCCTTTCCCACCAAGCATCTTTGTGTGTTTATGTGTGCTGTTTCTTGTGCAATAAAAGCAAAGTTTTCGAATGGTAACTCATCTTTATTTGTTTCCTACAGATTGAGATAGCAGGCACTACCAATACATGCACAGGCATTTTAATCATTTGCTTACTGGAATGTCAGGCCCCAAACTTCACCATTGCTTCTGAGGAAAGCTACATGTAATGTAACATTGCAGCACCAATCACAGAGAGATACATTACTGGTTTTCATTTTCAAAGTGTTGCCTTAAAGCCTCCCTGATTCAAATTGCTCCCCTCTGGGCTCATCTGATAGCCCTGGTATCTGGCTGCTCAAAATCAACAGCCAGGCAGTTTGCCTCAACACTCCACCCCTGAGCAAATCTTTCACCCTTAGCTTCACAGAGATTATGCAACATACAGCACGCGGCTATGACCATGGGAATATTATCCTCATTAAGGTCAAACCTGCCATTAAGGCATTGCCAGCACGCCTTTACTCTTCCAAAGGCACATTCAACAACAGGTTGAGTAGGTGCCGGATGACAGTTGAACTGCTCTTTACTTCTGTCCAGGTGTCCCGTGTAGGGTTTCATGACCCATGGCTATAAGGGGTATGTCAGATCTCCCAGGATCACTAAGGGCATTTCAACATCCCCCACTGTAATCTTCTGGTTTGGAAAAAAAGTCCCCATTTGTAGGTTTTTGTACAGGCAGGTGTTCCTGAAGATGCGTGTGTCATGCACTTTCCCGCACCATCCTGTGTTGATGTCAGTGAAACGCCCACAGTGATCCACAAGTGCCTGCAAGACCATGGAGAATTACCTGTTCCAATTGATGTACTTCATCGCAAGGTGGTCTGGTGCCAAAATTGGAATATGTGGGCCAGCTATTGCCCCTCCACAGTTAGGGAAACCCATTTCTGCAACCCCATTCACTATTTCACACAGATTTCCCAGAGTCAGGGTCCTTCGTAGCATGATGCAATTTATTGCCCCGCACACGTGCATTAACACAGCCACTGAAAACTGAAACAAATATGTCATTTAACATTTGTGCCATTTTCACATTTTCTGTTATTGTTTTTTCCCCCGTCATTGAGTAACGGGCTTACCCTGTCCTTAATCTTCCTCTTTGTCCTAATGTATTTGTAGCATGTTTTCTTGTTACCCGTTATGTCTCTAGCTAGTTCAATATCGTTTTGTGCTTTGGCCTTTCTAACTTTGTGCCTACATACTTGTGTTATTTGTTTATATTCATCCTTTGTAATTTGACCTAGTTTCCACTTTTTGTAGGACTCTATTTTGAATTTCAGATCATTGAAGACCTCCTAGTTAAAACCTAGCATGGTCTCTTGCCATACTTCCTATCTTCCCTAGGCAGTGAGATAGTTTGCTCTTGTGCCCTTAATAATATCTCTTTGAAAAACTGCCAACTCTTTTGAACTGTTTTCCCCCCTAGACTTGCTTGCCATGAAGATGATACATATTCTGGTGGGATCTGGGGCAGAGTTAACGTTGACTCTGCTACCTTGTATTTCCATTCATTAAAACTTATTTTTAAAGTGTAACTGTAATTTTGCATTGCCTAGCTTGCTGACTTTAAAACTACAGTGTACTCTTAAGGTTTTTTCTCTTAGATTGTTGCTATATATTTACAACCTTCATGTCAGTTTAATTAAATGTATTGTCTGGGAACTGATTTTATTCTTAAGAATTACCGTAAGGTGTCTGTTTTCATAGAAACATACATTGGAAAACAGATAATCTAAAGAAAGATAATATTCCTTGAGGCAGGCTGTTTACATTCTTCAGCATTACTGTAATACTTATTAGTGTTTTGTAACACTTTCTCAGGTGTCAATTGCAGTTTGCCGTTTTTATTGAGGAACAGAAGGTTTAAATGGGTAAAACCAAAAAGAGAACTGCATTTCCTGAGGTGTTTTTCTGACATGGTAAGACAGATACGCTTTTAGTGGGTGCATTCTGCATAACCATTTGCAACTTTGAGGGAAATGGGACAATAGTGGCGAGGTCACTTTAGGCTTAACTTGTTTGTGTTATTTACAAGAACTGAAAGTTTTACTTATGTGACTCATGCTCCGTCGTGATCCACTGATTGTCTTATTTGTTAGTTGAATGTGTGGATTTAAAATATCTATAGAGAATTCATTTTCTCAATTTACCTGATAAGAAGCCTGTTTTGAACTTTGTGAAAATAGTCAGGAGTTGCAATATTCTGTTCTATGCTATTCAGGCTCTTGTATTGTGTGCATCATGGTGGTATCTGAGAACCTTACATGACATAACTACCATCTGTAACATGTGATTCTTTCTTTCTCTGTTCCTCATGTTGGGGGAAATCTGTAATTTTTTTGTTATAACTGTTTTTATTTATGTGGGATGCTGGAAAAATACACTTAGCATGGAAAAATTGGGGAAGAGCAATGCTTCTGCTTTTATCATTGAACTCATGCCTTCTCTGTTAGTTTAAAAGCAGCCCTAGTCAAAAGGTTTATTTATTAGCACACAACTGATAACTGTGTATTAGATATGAAATAAACCTAAATTCAGAGGCTCAAATATAATAAGCCTAACTTGTATGCAAGATTAATCGTTCTTGCTACGGAAAAACATCTAACTAGGCCCAAGTCTTGATTTAATGTTTTTTCTCACCTACTCTCAGTGAAAAAGGACAGCAAAGCAAATATCTGAAGTAGCAGTTAAAAATAAACTTTATTTCCCACCATCTCTTGCTTTTCAAATACTTATTACCCAGATAAATTTGGTTTTTTGCTTTTACTGGAGATTTACTGGTAAGTTTCAACTTTACGCACCATAAAACAGTGCACCAGGGGATTGTCAAAATAATCTTGAAATCAATCAGAATATTTCCATTTTTAGAAGTTTTAGTATGTGGCCATTAGAGGTTACAATTTCTGTGGAATTAAGTGAAAAGGCTACAGAAATTGAGCAAATGATAAAAAGTGGGGTTTTTTTAAACCCAGTAGCTACTACACATGTTCCAAGGAAAGTATTTTAAAGCTTTTTTTGTGCGTATGTGTACACACCCTGGAAAGTCTTATAAATCAATCTGTAACAAGTCCCAGCTCTATTATACAGGCAGCAAAACTATTAGAGACTGTTGCATAAGAGGCTGCAGGACAAGATAGCCACACATTTGCATACACCAGCAAAAACCTTACAAACCCTCCATAAACAACTTTACTGATGCCCAATCTATGCTGAGAAAGGAGCTGTTTTAAAACCAGATTAAAACCTGATCCTGGCAGGTGCATAGTTCCCAGAACTTTCCTTGTACATCTTCATTCAGAGGCTGCTCAGCACCTCCCAGAGCACTCATCAATTTGCAGGATAAGCAGGCATATTGGATGAAATCCTGGACCCACTGAAATTAATCAGAGTTTTGCCATTGACTTTAATGTGGCCAAGATTTCACCCGCGTCCCTACTGTTTTCAAACATACGGTCAAATTCATCCATCCTTCCTTGAGCAATTCTCCCATGGGAGTTTCGCTCAATTAAGGATGACATAATTTGGCTTATGGTTTGACTGGCTGGCATGAGTAGGGCCAAACCACGTTAGAACCATGTTCAAAAACCATTTAAAAACATGTTTTGGCCTTATTTACAGTCACCAATCTACTGTGCCAGGAAAAGGTTCAGCAGGAGCTGTGTTTGAATCATTTTTAAAAGCTGTTTTCAAATATGTCCCCTTTCCCAGGGTAGACTGCGCCTGTTACAGAGCTAAAGCTAAGCAATGATAATTACCATAATTTTTC
Source organism: Macrochelys suwanniensis (assembly GCA_033296515.1). Lineage (NCBI taxonomy): Eukaryota > Metazoa > Chordata > Testudines > Chelydridae > Macrochelys > Macrochelys suwanniensis. The sequence continues at coordinate 41,917,248 of CM065780.1, read as the reverse complement.
CCCAAGTTTATTTTACTTCAAAATGTGTGGTATTATGTTTTGAATTGAACTGTAATTTCAACACTATTCAAGGGAAAGGAAGGTATATATTATTAATTCAAACTAAAGGCCAAGATCCTTTAATCTAGAAAGCAGTCATCATATCTGCTTGATTTACTGGTATCATTTCAAAATAAAAATATGTATTTGTTTGAATAAATGGTAATCATTAAAACCAATTTATAAGAGATATAAGCAAGTTCAAGTTGTTAAAAAAAGAAAGTGAAGAAAATAGCATAATGTAGATAAGCTTTAAAAGATGTTTTAAATTAAAACAAAAAAAATCATTCAGTGCTTCCAAAAGAAGTTGCATGGAATTAACTGGCCTTCAGTCTAGGTAGTGCACTTAATTAAAAATTACATGGCATATTCTACAATTGTTCTGCAAGACTGCAGAGTATGCTATGTGCAATGAGTATAGAATATATCACTAAATGCTTAACTAATTATTTCTTTTGTTAGTCAAATGCTTCCTACTCTTTGACCTAAAAGCAAAAATGAAAAAAAAAGTGCACTGTCTGTATTATGAATCATTAGAATGGGTTCAAAAAGGTGCCCAACTTCATAGAATCTCATTATTAATTATCTATGTAACTGACAGCTTTCTACAAAGCCCAAAATACTGTCCATGTCCTTCAAAGATATCTCACTTTTGAATGTGGAGAGCACTGGCAGAAGTACACTCAGGTTGAACTAATTCAAGAAGACTAATAATGTACTACTCCATTTGTGTGAAAACTTGGAATTAATGGGAAAATATTAACACTTAGTCACTACTAATCCATGTGCATAATATAAAAAGATTCCATTCAATACACTGTGATGTATATTTATACTAATATATATATATATATGTATGTACACAAATGTACTACTTATTTCCTTGCTTTTTGTAGTTTGCGTTGATGGGATCTGCAGACTAGCCACCTTAACTCAAAGATAATGAAGAATTTTGTATCCATAATCTTCCATACTAAATTATATATTATAGAGAGAGGTTAAATCTCCAATACATTAATTAACTGTAAGCTATTCATCCCTATTTATGTAAACCACAAAAAGCACGGATCCAACAGTTCAGTATTCAACATCCCATCTATATTCTACTCATCAGTTCTGCTTCTCCATCCTGAACTGTCTCCTTACCATGACTCAAGCCACCCTTATCCTGTACACCAATATTCAACCTGTTCAATATCCCACCATGTTTATTAGTTATACATTCATGTGTTTTGCTGACTGGTACAGGGTTGCTGTGGCTTTCATTTATCACACAGAACATGCTTTTGTATTAAGTCAGGAGAGATCAGACTGCAAATGGTAGACCTGATTCTTCACTCCTTTACACCAGTTTTACACCAATGTAACTCCACTGCTTAGTAGTATAATATCAGAATAATGTAATCAAAAATAGGATTCAGGCTGCAATAAATATTCTTCTGTAATGTTTTAAAAAGTTGTGTTTGGATGACCTATCTTATTAATGATTGTTCTCAATATGTTATGAATACATTTAAATCTGCATATCTGGGTGCACTGGTGTATTATGTGAATAGTCAGAGTCGAGAGCTGTATAGTGGTTGGTTAGGATGAGGGCTGGCTTATGTGGACTGTATGTGGCAGAAGGGTGGTAGTTCTGGTTGAGAAGGGGAACAGATAAATGGGGTGTTGGGGATCTGAACTGTTATTTCCTTGCCTTTTTTAAGCATGTAGTGATTGATTTGCATGTAACAATGAACTCAAAAGTAACATTTTTCTGAGGGATTTCTCAGCCTTTTATTCAGTATAGATATCAGAGTTGATAGTTATTCACATGGTTAGCTCGTGGATATGTTATTCACTAACCCCATATGCTCCCTTGCATAGCTCCAGTGTCTTCCATGCTTCCCAATCCTATTTCCCTTTCTGGCTCCCATGCAGACCAGCACTCCTCTCACATAATCCCTTCATCTCAACTTGGCTCCCCAAAGAGATATTGTAAGGTGCAATGGGGAGTAGCCTGGGCTGTATGGGAGTCCAGTGCCTTTGTATCATGGCAGGGATATGAGTAGGGCCCTACCAAATTCACGGTCCACTTTGGTCAATTTAATGGTCATAGGGTTTTTTTTAATTGTAAAGTTCATGGTTTCAGCTATTTAAATCTGAAATTTCATGGTGTTGTAATTGTAGGGATCCTGACCCAAAAAGGAGTTGGGGGTGGGGGGTCACAAAGTTATTGTAGGGGGGAGTTGCAGTACTGCTACGCTTACTTCTGTGCTGCTGCTGCCTTCAGAGCTGGGCAGCTGGAGAGCGGTGGCAGCTGGCAGGGAGCCCAGCTCTGAAGGCAGAACCACCACCAGCCGCAGTGTAGAAGTAAGGATGACATGGTATGGTATTGCCACCTTTACATCGGTGCTTGACAATGCATTATAAATGTTTCATTTACTGTACAAAAGTAACTCTTACTTTAAAAATTACATTGAAAATTCAGTTATCCTATTCGGACTTAGAGTGCCAAATTTGGAGATTAAATTCAATCATTCATTTTCATGGTGAAGCAGAAGAATTTTAAGTCCTGCTTTAAATACAATCTCAACAGATACAATCTCCTCTACTGTGGAGTTTCTACTGATGCATCCATAGTATATAATAGCTGCAAAATACCAGTTTTATTTGTACTGTAGACTGAGGAGAGAAGTGTCATAGCTTATAAAAATTAACATTTGTATCAATGGTATATTATCCATTTATTTTTATTATTGCCACCTATCTTGTGGTAGCGATCTTAATAATTCTAGGTGTTTTCCAACACAGAGCAAAATACAATCCCTGGATTCATACAGCCTCATTTATAAAAGTGCATGTATGTGTTTTATATACAACGCTGATCCCATAATGTCTAACAAACACACTTACTTTACTCATGTGAGCAGTGTCAGTGACTTTAATGGGATTATTCACATGAATAAAGTTAAGCATATGTGTGTTTTCAGGATGTGTGTGCATGCGTGTGTGCTCGCTATATAAAATATACACTGTTTTTTCTTCTATGATTTCTCTCTGTAGAGAGAGGCAAAAGCATGATGTCCTGACAGGTGGTCTTCATTATAAAGGTCATTGACATTGTCAAGCATCTTTTGAAAGGTGACGCTGCACCTAGAAGCTTATCAGGCCGGAGCCATGAAGTCTAAAACAATTTCTCTGACAACATTGTAAATGGGTAATATCTCTGACACCTTTTTAACTTTAACACAGTATAAAAGATTAAAGTTATGAAAGCAAACAGTTTTCTAAGAGTCCCTCCCTGTGGTTCTAATCACCCTTTCCTTTTCCTTCACCAGCCATGTATTCATTCCCTTAAGCTTTGTCTCTAAGTACTCTGCAAAAGTACTGAAGTTGTAAAAGAGCTACTTTAATTATAAGTACTACAGTAATGGATTCAAGTACACTCATTTATCATAAAGGGCTTCCCCATCTGTCTCTAAAGTATGCTAAAAAATGCCGTGTATTTGATAACATTAAGGTGGAAATTTTAATACATTTTAGTCTTAAACACTGCATATTGGTTAACTTTTTGTCAAATAGCATTTCTGCAGATTGACTGATAGAAGAGATTTGTGTATGTGTGTGTGGTCTCTTCCTAATTTATTTGCACTTCAGCCCACTGGGATCAAACTGCAATCCCTGTAGGCAAAAGAAGACTAGGGGAAGGGACTGATTGTTTTTTCCCAGACACAGAAGGGAAAGCAACTCCTCAAGTACCACAAGTTCTTCTGGCCACTGTACAAATTGTTCCAGAGTGTGGAGAGTTTCCAAAAGACCTAATTAGCAACTCACTGCAAACATTTCTTTGCATTAGCTAATGATCTGGCTACACTTGTAAGCAAACAGTACCAACATATCTAATCAATGCAGAAAAACCAACAGAATGCTTATTAAACATCTGGATGTAATTTTCTAGTTAGACTTAGAACAAAATGAAAACATATGCAGGTTCCTTTGATCTGTGCTTCAACAAAGAAATTGTTGATAAAAAAGCATACTGGCCAGTCAATGTGTCATTTTCATAAAGCCTGGTCATTTCTCTTCAGATGTTCCCAATTTAATTTTGTTGGTTTCCTGCAATCTCTAATTTTACCATATTGTGTGAAACCACAAGAGATTCTTTGGATCTGATTTTATTTGAGGTTTTACTGCTGCATGATTTGCTACTGATTTTTTTCCCTACTTAGTCTGGAAGAATTTTTTTAACAGCAGGAGATTGAGGGAAGGTAATATAGAGATGATGTCCTGCTGGAACTTCTCAAAAATTCCTGTGCATAGGAAAATTATTCATTTGAAAAAAAAAGTTGTAATAATAAAAAATGTAAAGAACAGATAGTAACTGTAAGATAGTGATTTATGAGAAATGTAATTCTTTTAACTTTCTCACATCATTTGATTTTATAAATTAGGTAGAATCTTAAAAACAAATACTCCTTTTGCATTTCATCATAACAATTATAATCCCAACAATATTGCACTACTGTATTACATGTACTGTATGACTCAGGCACTGTTTCATTTATTTTTGGCTCCTAGCTGTACTGTTTGCACATTGCAAACAAATATTTAAACACACGCACTTTCTTTTTCTGACTGAAAATCCAATGAAATTTTAAATCCAGAATTTCAAAAGCATAAAATCTACTGAATTTTATAATTGTCCTTTTTACATATTTTTTTTCAGTGCATTATGGGTTGCAGAAGAGTGAAATAAATTACAAATTTTAGAAAGAGTTTTCTTCTGCATTAGAAAAGTCCTGATAATTGACATCATCAGAATTTTATTATAGGGTTTTTGCCACTTTGTGGGAATTTTTAAAAAACCTGAAAACATATATTCATATTGCTTGTAACCAATAATGTTAATTGGAAATGAAAAAAAACAAAAACAAAAATATAAACATCTAAGGTAAACTGAATGTCATTTCCCTAACAGAGCAAGATGCTACATCTGAAACCTAATATTATACTAAAACTACATTTTGGGCCTGATCCTGATTTGTTTGTACACCCAAAACTCCCACTGACTTCAATATGAGTTTTGGTACATAGTCAAAACAGGATTAGGCCCTTATTCTGTTTGAATTAAGAGCATTATATTAATATGCTCATAGTGGGGAAAAAATTAACAGACTTCAAACAGAAGAGTAGAAATTATGATTAATCAGAAAGATTTCTGGTATTTTAATATTGAAGGCAGCCCCTGCAAACTGTATGTTTATTTAAAACATAAGACGAAAGCAACTTGATTGTTTAAACACCATTATTTTTAATGCAGTTAGAGAATTTAGTAGTATAATTTTTACAGCATAACAATCTGGGAGAAAATATTACCTTGAATGGGATACAGCTTTCTACACACTTAGCCACTTATCCAAATTTTGCTGCTGTTGCACTGGTTTAAGTATTAAGAAACATCATAGACTCCAATTGAATTAAATTCAGGTTACATTTACATAGGTGTACCCAAGAGCAGATTTTGGTCCCCTACCATCAACCATGGTATTTATCTATAAGTGAAATATGTGAAAGAATTTGTTTATTTATTACTTACTTACTTACTTATTTTATACATATAGCAGCTTTCATTAAAAAAAAAAATCAAACCCCAAACAATTCTTCTACTGGTTTTACAGCTCTTCCATACTGATTGTGATGGAAGAGGCTCAAAATGGCCTAAAGTCTCTGCTCCTAGCATCTCAGTAGGTCAGAAAGCACTTGTTAAAAGGTATGAGGAAAACAGAGAGCTGTATTTGTTAAAACATGCCCTGAAAAATTTAAATATGGTAAATAAAGATCACAAGACATTTCAACTTTCATGTAGGTGAGCAATTAAAAAAATCCACTTTTGTTCGTGTTCCAAAATACACTGTTGTTTTAATGCTTTATCTGTTTTTATCTCATTAACAACTTGTGCCAGCAGGTTAAGTTAAGCATAGTATTAACCAAAGCTGGATAAGAAAGTGTTATGTTGTCTCAGGTTCCATAACTACCAGGTGCATACACAACATATTTAATAATGGTTTGTATTTTATAGCACTTTTCATCTGGGGAATCTAGAGTGCTTTATAAGCATTAATTAATTAAGCTTCTTAATGCCTGTGTGAGGTAGCTAAACATGCTAATACCTATTTTTATATGGATCAACTAATACACAGAGAGGTGAACTGACTTGCCCAAGATAATACAGCAAATCATTGGCAGAGTTGGGCATAGAACTCTCAGAAATTCTGACTCCCAGAAGTTCTGTGCATGGACCACTAGAGAAATTTACAGTCTGGTGCCACAATCACTGCCTTCTACTGAAAAGCAAACCTTTGTTGACTGTCCCTAGGAAATGGTGAAAGAAGAAAACATACCTTCTTACTTATGAGCTTGCGCTCAATTTCAAAACCCTGAGGAGTGCAAAATTCATCTGGTGTTTTGCAAAATACTCCCAAGTAATGAGAGTTTGCTTTGTTTTTTGTCCTTCCCCACCCCCGCCTTTTGTCATTTTTTATTGTTGGTAAAACTGGTAATAATGCAGTTAAAAAAACAACACCGAGAATTGAATAAAGCCATAAATTGCTCCTGTTTAGAGATGTAACAATTTCACTCCTATTGAATTTTAGCCATATTCAGTTCTAATTTAAATTACATACTGAAATTTAATACAATTATGAATAAATCACATAAACGTTTAAAGGGAAGTTTAATTGTAGGGTAAGAAAATGTTTACTATACAATTGCTTCCTTTATGTTCCAATGGCACCCTATGATATTTTAGGACCTCTCCTTTAGGTAAAATATATTACCTGAATAAGTACATGAACATTTATTAAAGCATTATTTTAAATTATTTTAAAGCATTAAATTTAAATTATTTATTAAGAACATAAGAATGGCCGTACTGGGTCAGACTAAAGGTCCATCCAGCCCAGTATCCTGTCTACCAACAGTGGCCAATGCCAGGTGCCCCAGAGGGAGTGAACCTAACAGGTAATGATCAAGTGATCTCTCTCCTGCCACTCATCACCACCCTCTGACAAACAGAGGCTAGGGACACCATTCCTTACCCATCCTGGCTAATAGCCATTAGTGGACTTAACCTCCATGAATTTATCCAGTTCTCTTTTAAACCTTGTTATAGTCCTAGCCTTCACAACCTCCTCAGGCAAGGAGTTCCACAGGTTGACTGCACTGTGTGAAGAAGAACTTCCTTTTATTTGTTTTAAACCTGCTTTTCATTTGGTGGTCCCTAGTTCTTATATTATGGGAACAAGTAAATAACTTTTCCTTATTCACTTTCTTCACACCACTCATGATTTTATACACCTATATAAACACCCCCCCCCTTAGTCTCCTCTTTTCCAAGCTGAAAAGTCCTAGCCTCTTTAATCTCTCCTCATATGGGACCCGTTCCAAACACCTAATCATTTTAGTTTCCCTTCTCTGAACCTTTTCTAATGCCAGTATATCTTTTTTGAGAGGAGAAGACCACATCTGTACGCACTATTCAAGATATGGGCGTACCATGGATTTATATAAGGGCAATAAGATATTCTCTGACTCATTCTCTATCCCTTTTCTGATGATTCCTAACATCCTGTTTGCTTTTTTGACTGCCGCTGCACACTGAGATGACTATCCACGATAACTCCAAGATCTTTTTCCTGATTAGTTGTAGCTAAATTAGCCCCCATCATATTGTATGTATAGTTGGGGTTATTTTTTCCAATGTGCATTACTTTGCATTTATGCACATTACATTTCATTTGCCATTTTGTTGCCCAATTACTTAGTTTTGTGAGATCTTTTTGAAGTGCTTCATAGTCTGCTTTGGTCTTAACTATCTTGAGCAGTTTAGTATCATCTGCAAACTTTGCCACCTAACTGTTTACCCCTTTCTCCAGATCATTTATGAATAAGTTGAATAGGATTGGTCCTAGGACGACCCTTGGGGAACACCACTAGTTACCCCTCTCCATTGTGAACATTTACCATTTATTCCTACCCTTTGTTCCCTGTCTTTTAACCAGTTCTCAATCCATGAAAGGATCTTCTCTCTTATCTCATGACAACTTAATTTACATACGAGCCTTTGGTGATGGACCTGTTCAAAGGATTTCTGGAAGCCTTATTTATTAAAGCATTATGTTAAAGCTACTAGTACCTAATGCTTGATTATTAAATTCTGTTATGAATAAGATGAATAAAATGGTGGTTACTATAGGATGTATTCTGAAGATGTTTACATCCTATTGTGGGCTGTGTCGGTATTTGGCGGGGCAGTAGTCACACATGGAGCATGTGGAATTTATTTGATCCTAGTCTACTTCAAATAGACTTATAAACTGTTTATAATATTGGAAGTTTCTGACTGCTTATCGCCAGTGGAATCCTCTTAGAAAAAGTCAGTTTTACCCAATGGACAACTTCAATTCTGTCAGAGGGTTGCTGTAACTAAAATTGCAGTTTGTGCATTGCAATGCATTAGATCGGGGGTTCTCAAACTGGGGGTTGGGACCCCTCAGGTGGTCATGAGGTTATTACATGGGGGGGTCGTGAGCTGTCAGCCTCCACCCCAAACTCCACTTTGCATCCAGCATTTATAATGGTGTTAAATATATAAAAAAGTGTTTTTAATTTATACGGGGGGCCACACTCAGAGGCTTGCTATTTGAAAGGGGTCACCAGTACAAAAGTTTGAGAACCACTGCATTAGATCAAGTTGATACTTTCATCCTATTTTACTATATTTTCCCTCTGTTGGAGTACACTATAAGCAGGTGCCACAGTTTGTGCACCTATGTGTATGTAACCTATAAATTAAATATGTATGTGTGCCATATTTGTCAGTCAGAATTAGAAAATAAAATCTGGGATGAAAAATCATAGGCCGAAATGTGCTTTCAATTTACAGCAATGAACAGAACTGAATTCTTTTGGCTAAAAACTGAGGAAAACAGAACAGAATGGGACCTGATTTTCATTTGATGTGATTTGGATATTGTTTTGGATGGACTGTATATCTGTATTATAACAACATAAAGTGTGCCTGTGTGTAATTTATATTCTTTAAATAAAATGTGAGTATGTACATACATACTATATTAAAATAGTGGGCCACTAACAGATTTTATGATTAAATTGTCTTTCCCTACAAACCCCTTTTTGTCATGTTCATAATTTTCTGAAAAATTCTCTTTTGGACTACAGTTTTCCATGCTGGGTCTGATCCCAGAGGAGAATTATTCTAAGAAAAATTTAATACAGATAGATATTTGCACACGAACCTCAAAGCCTGGAGCATAACACTCCACCCCCCAGCTAGTGTGTTTAACCAGGGCACTGTATGTCTGGTTCTAACTGCAGCTTGTCCTGCTCTATGGTAGGATGCAGTATTTATCTCTCCGTGTTACTTTCACAGATTGAGACTAGAGAAAGGGGGGGAGGGCAAAGTGGAGGAATAAACCAGATCCCAGCAATACACACCTCCCTTCATTCCCTTTCCCTCCTCCTCCTTTTTCTCTGCCCCCCGCCCACGTTACTTTGATTGACAGTTCAGCCTCTCCCCTCTCCTTCCCACCGACCTTCCCGTTCTCCCTGCCTCTCTGAGCGTTCCACGGCCTCCTATTGGTCCGCTTGGAAGGGTCCTGCAGCTCCGCCAGGGGAGCTAGAGGGACCAGAGGCTTGTCCCATTGGGCAGTTGAGAGAAGTACATCAGCACCCCACGTTGGCTCATGAGCAGGCGATTGGCCAGGGACCCCCTCCTCCCCTCGAGTGGGCGGGGCCGGGTGGCTGGTTAGCTAGAGGAGTGTGAAACCGCGTGTTAATGTAACCAGCGCGGGCGGATACATTGTGTCCCGTGTATTGAGAGCCTGCTACTACCGCGGCGCTGCGCGCCACGGCCCATACCCTGCGAAGTTTGCATACTGCGCACTATTCTCCGCGGAGGGGCGGCTGTAATTGGGGGGGGCTGGTTTTTCCCCCCCTAAGCCGCCGTTATCTGGATGTGTCACCCCGGGGCGCTGGAGAGAACTTTGTCCCGGCAGTGAGCGGGGCGAGGCGAGGCGCCGGCCCCGGGAGAGCCCAGGATGCTGCTGCGCGCGGCGCTTGCGGGGCGCTGGTGAGAGCCGCCGCTCCCCACTGCGCGCCCGGCCGGAGGAGGCTGTAGTGGCGCTGGTGCGCGGAGGAGCTGCGCTTTGATCAGTCCCGCCGGGGTGGGTGGGTGGCGTGGGACCAGGGAGTGGGTGTTGGTGCCTCTCTTTGCAACCGCCCGAGGAGTCTCCGCGTTGCGTGGTTCCCCTTGCCCGCGGTGCACGTGCCGCTGGAGCCGGCCCCCGCTACTCGGCCACCGGCCCCTTCGCCAACGCCCGGGAGCAGCGCGGCGCTCGCCGGGGACTTTCTCTTGCGCCCCCATCTGCTGAGTGTCCCGCTGGTACCAGCCTGCCCGCGCCCCGGCCTGGATTTCCCCTGCGGGCAGGAGCTGTGGGGAGAGGAGTCGCCTCCGCTCGGAGTTTCCGGTCTTACAATTGCACAAGTTACGAGCCTGCGAAAGGGGATTATTTACTCCGCAGACAGAAGCAGCGGCCAGAAGAGGAGGAGGTCGGGCAGCGAGGGGAGCAGTCAACCCACGCCTTGCACCGCCCCCGCCCCGCGGAGCCGCGTGGCCTGGGGACCGGCTGGGGCCCACGCGCCCAAGGAGCCGACACCTGCCGGTGACTTTTCAGACAGCGGTGGGGGCGCGTTGCTGGCAGAGCCCCCAGCCCAACAACAACAAAGGAGGCGGCGGGAGGAGGATGCCGCGGCCGGGCCGCTGAGCGGCGGCGTCTGCCCGCGGGGGCTGCTCGGGGCTCGGGATCTAAAGTTGGGGACTGAGTCGAGAATTGAGCTGCACAGGAGCAGAGCGGCGGCCAGAGCCATGTTCCCCCAGAGCCGGCATCCCGTAAGTAACCCCCGGGCCGGCTACCCTCTCGGCACCCCTCTCCCTGCCTGCCCTGCGGGAGGGCCATGGCAGAGGGGCTCCCCTTTGCCCTGGGCAAGTGGCCCCTACCTCTGCCTGCCCAGCCAGCCTTCCTCGCTGCCTGCAGAGCTTCACTCTCCAGCCCTCGCTGTCCTGCGGGCTTCCTGCCCCAAGAGCGACAGACCCGGCACGGGGCAACTTCTTGGCTTTCCTGCCCCCTCCCGGGGAGGGGGGGGGTCTTTCCCGGAACACTGGGGGAGGGGTTCCTTCTCCCTCTCGCCCCTTTGTTTTAATGTGTGATTTATTTGTATATAAACGATAATAGCGGGGCCGGGACGCTCCTTCGCCTTGCCGCCAGGTTGGCTCCTTCCCCCTTTTTTAGTTGCGGCCAAATAAACTCTGGCTGGAGCAGAGACGGGATGTGTGACCCCTCCCCCCCGCTCCTCTCCCCCGCACGTGATTTTACCGCTGGGAGGAGTTAGCACCGACTAGTTTTCCTAGGATGGTGGTGACAAGTGTAAAGGGGCTGGGGGATCCAGCTTCCCATCCCTGTGCAGTTATATTCCAGGGTGGAGTGAAAACCAACTTTTTTTGGGGTGGTGGGTAATAGTGACAAGGGGACCCAACTCACCCCCCGCCCCCAGGTCCCTTATCCCTTTCCCTAGCGTTCTCCTATTGTATCCTCTGCTGGAATTAAGCTCCCTCTCTGTCTTGCGGTGTGATATTCATGAGTGTGGGACCCATTGCTGTTGGAGGTGCCCCAGTTAGAGTGTAGGGTGGCATGGTGCTGGGGAATGGTTCCTAAGAAGTTAGCTGTGCAGACAGTGGAATAAGTAGCTTCTTTTTCATGCCTGTCCTATGCCTTGCTCACTGTTTTTTATTTAAACATTTTTCTTTTCTTGTGCCTGCTCTTTCCTCTGCTGGCCTTCCTAGACACCGCACCAGGCTGCAGGTCAGCCGTTTAAATTCACTATTCCAGAGTCTTTGGATCGGATCAAAGAGGAGTTTCAGTTCCTCCAAGCTCAGTATCACAGGTGGGTGCAGCATGCTGTGTTCATAACCAATTCTTCCTGCACCATAGGCCTCAGATACATACTGCGTTTGAGGATTCACGCTAGTGCACAACGTGTTGTTCAGTGGGATGTGTTTCTTTTTTCTTGGCTCCACTTTCGCTGGTGGGAGAAGCTGTGTTTTATATCCGCGTCCAGATGGTGGCGTGTGGAGTCACAGTTAAGCCCTGTCATTCATTCCTTTTCTTTCCTTGCCATTGTTTTCACAGCCTGTTTTGCTGCTGTTCAGATGAACTTTTTTCTGTGTGTTTTTAGAGCTTCACAATAACTGTCAATATTTGCTCTTGGGAATTTTGTAACTGGCTGTGTTCAGAACAGCAGGTCAATGGGTGTCTTTGTCCTCATGTTCCCGCATTCCAGTACCAACGCACTGTTGAAATAAGCTTTTAATAAGAGCTAGAAGTTCAGTAGGAAGCAGTGGAGTCTAGTGGTGAAAATGAGAGTGACTGAGTTGGGGAGGAGTAGGTTCTATGTGACTGTAAAATATTCAGGATGGGAGTGTGAAATTTAATTCTTTAGTAGGATCCTTAAGTGAAAAACCTATATAAGTGCAAAGTATGCACTTACAATACTTTGTAAACAAAGGTTACAGTGTAGTAGCCGTGTTAGTCTGTGTCAGCAAAAAGAAAATAAGAAAGAAAGAAACATTCTTGTGGCACCTTAGAGACTAACAAATTTATTTCAGCATAAGCTTTCGTGGGTTAGAATCCACTTCATCGGATGCATGGAATGAAACATACAGTAGACATGTAAACAAAGTATTCTGTAGCAGAAAATGTTACTGTTAGTTCTCATGTAGTGTGTGTTTGCCCTTTTTTGTTTACAATGTTACTGCAAAAATATAAAAATGAAAATAGTATTTAAAGAGCAAATAAGGATTTTTAAAAAGCATGCAAGTATTTTAGTGTGCTACCACAGAGAAATGAATTTTATTGCTTTGGTAGATTTGAGTTATGGTCGCTATGCCATTCTTGAAGCTGGCAACTGCTAGTTCTTGTTTATTTTTGAGGTCTCTGTAGATATCAAGGGTGTATTTTCCCCCTCATTGCATATACAGTACTTTTGGCATTAACAGGGAATGTGTCTCTTGGTGTATAGCTGTATCCTATGGCTGAGCAGAGATGAATAGAAGGCTCTATGTACAAATTTCCTTTTTTTTGAAGTTTGGCTTAGGCCTTCATGATGTTGTTGTAAACAGTGTTTCTCTATACAGATAAAACCCAACTTATCAAGGTCTCTATGGCCTATTTTTGATAGCTCTTGTATTTAAAAATTGCAAAACTTAAACTGTATACTGTTACATATAAAAAAGGTGAGCGTGCACACCAACCACTTTGATAGATTGCTTACTATTTTCTTTAATAAAAAAAAAGTCAGTTACCCGTTCATATTACAAAGAAATGGTGTATTTAATATCTTGTTTTAACTGGAGATATTGGAGTAGTAAGAGTACAGGTTATTTGAAGCTGCAGTTTCTTTACTTTATTTTTGTTCTCATAAGTATATAAAAAGAAAAGGCGTATCAAATTTTAAATAATGCTCAAAGCCTATACATCTTTAATGCTTTGTCAAGATAGTTAAGTACAAAATCAGGAGATTTCTTGGAGTAAAGGTTTAGAACTGAAACACAGGTGAGTCTTCTACTGTGGTTATGTTGAACTCTGGTACACTAACTCCTAGTCACCTAGAAAGATCTTTTTACTTCACATTTAAACTGTAGTGAATTCAGGCGATACCATAGTCCTGGTGTTGTGACAATTTTTGATAATCGCTCTTAAGCATAGTGTTTTGATATTAAAGCCTTACTTAGTATGTATTTAAATTGAGTCTGATCTGATTTTATGGATGCTATGTACTGTTTTCAGTTTTTCTGTTATGATACCAGGCTAAAGTTTATGGTATTTACATTGAAAGGAAAAGACTAATAAGCTATCAAAGTGCAAATAGGGCAGGTAGATGTCATAACATTTACATTAAAGTGTCTGTTTTATTTTTGTAGCCTTAAATTGGAATGTGAGAAACTGGCAAGTGAAAAGACAGAAATGCAGAGGCACTATGTGATGGTAAGTATAAAAGATTTGTTTTTCCTTTTGTTTATTACAGCAAATATTTTCTAATACTTTACTATCGTATGATGGTTTTAAATTGTACTTTCCTTTATTTGCAGTATTATGAAATGTCCTATGGATTAAACATTGAAATGCATAAACAGGTAAGATGTTCATCTAAGTTCATAACTACTAAATTTATAGTCCAACTTACAATGTGTTTAGGATACTAAAATGCAGCTTTTGGATTTATATTTGAATTAGTGCAATATGTGAAAGAGTGGATTGATTCACAGTTGTGACTAGTAAACATTGTTCATCTACCTAATATAAAATAATGGGACAAATAAGGTCTGCAGAACAGCATGGTTGTGTTGGTGCTGGTTCTGAAAGATGTGGATAAATAATAGGAAATGGGTTGTCTCTGTAAACAAAGACACTTGAGTTAAATGGTTTATAAAGAAATAGATTTCTTTGAGGAAATTCCTTGTTGGTACAGCCCTAGATCTGTCTAATCAGTCAGTCTCTTATGCGTCTGCAGCATATGTTGATAGTTGCTGAAAACCTAGCAATTTAAAAGTATGAAAAGATTAGTGACTTGGAAAATTCGTATGACTGAGTTTGCAAGTTCCCATAAAATTCACACTTATGGCCACTATAATGGTGAATAAAAAGAGGTATTGAACTGGAACAAGGCACTAAGGACCTCATAAGAGAAGAAAAGCTAAATGATTGCTCAGCCCAGAGGACCCTCAATTGAGTACTCATTGTCTGCCAAAGAAAGCATTAATGGCAGGGTGTAAGTATTCTGTAGATATGCTGACATTCACTTTTTCATCAAGATGCTGGTACAATAAGTCTTTCAGAAATCGATGGCCTCTTAAAAAAATTATCATTAGATGAAGTTGCACAGTTGGACACATTTCAAAGTGCAACAATACAATTCTTTCTTGATGTATATGTGCTATTTCATCTAAAACTCTTGTTTCATTAAATTAAAGAGCATGGCTGACTGGCTAGGGCACAGCGAAGAAATTGATTAGTTCAGGTTTCAGATCTTCAGTACATTCAAAGACTTTCATTAAGCAAGTATATTTCAGAGCTGAATTCTGTTTTTGTAACTCTGAACTCTTTGATATTTTTTTCTTAAAATTTATCATGCCCTGAAAAATATCAAATTTGGTAATGTGGAGTTAGATGTGTAGCTTTACATGGTCTGTTGGAGACACATTTGTTTAAATTCGAAGTATTGACTAATACAGAAAAATATGACAACTTTGTTTTGAGGTAACAATGAATTTTGTAGTGAGAAGATTTGGGCTACCATTTGTGACGCTCAGATTAGATCTAGAGCTGAATTATTATTTTTTTTTTCTTTTGCAACTTAAATTTGGAACATTGTCAGTTTTTTCTTCAGGCAACTGTTCTGGGCTCAGTGGAAAAAACTCCTTTTCTTCAAATAACTTAATGGTGTATTGTGACTTGGTGATAAGTTATGCTAAAATTAATACTAAATGCAAACCTCTTCTGGTACAAGTATTACATAAACTTATAATAGGATCAAAAGTTCTTGTAACTATCCTGTAGATGGATTTAAAATAATGGAACAGTTGATGAGAACATGCATTTAGTGTATAAATGCACTAAAAATGTTAACCTTTGATGTCACTCTAAAGTTAAGTCCACAAAATCAAGGAACCTCAGAGCTCATATTTCCACATTGACCATAGCTTCTGTATATTGCCAGGCTTTAATGATTATATATAAATGGTGTGTAATGTATGTTTAATGTAGTGATATAGCGTAGAAACTTCTAAAATAAATGAATATATTAGGGAAAGACTTTTGTGTGTGCCTAATATTGTGATTTTTAAGGTCCGTGTTTTGTTTAATCATAATCTAAGGGATGAAAGAACAAACTTCTGGGAAAGTGCATGGCGATCCAAAAAATGAAAGTTGACAAGAAAATAAGCTGCTTTAGTGTTAGTGGGTTCTCATGTCTTCCATATATCATCTTCCACTTGAGTGCAGAGTCTTTAAAGCCTCAAATTCAGAACTAAACTACAGAGGTGCAAAATAGCGCTGTTACAGTTCAGTATAAATTGTCTTAAATTGAAAAACATCCTTCTAAATTTCAAATACTATGGAGGCATTTGGTAGATGATAATCATAATTCTTATTAAAACTGGTGACGTCTAGTCCCTAGGGTGTAGCCAGCCTCAAATTGATGCTTTTTGCTGGCTGATCACCAGCATGGCCTAAGTGCTCATTATGTTGTAGAGAGGGCCTTTGGAGCTCTCATTACGTTTGACAGGAATTCTCTCTAGGGGGAAACTGGGCATTAGCTAGACTCCTGACAGGCTGAAATTATTCCTGCTTTATGGCTTATAACCAAATGCTAGCAAGGCATCATCAGGGGACACAAGAAATTGTCATTTCTGACAACATCTTTGTTACAGAAAAATGCAGTGATGGGGAAACTTTCCACTGAACAAGCTTTAATGTTCTGAAGGCCTGTCTCCTGTGTAGCTGTTACCCTTGCTCTGTGTGAAGTCCTTCAGAGTTGTTGGTCTGATGAATTTTTTTTATATTACTTCAGTGGCACTTCACACAGTGAAGTGCTGCACCAGCGTTAAAATAAAAGTGTCACCCAAATAAAAAGTGATGTAATTATAGTTTGCCTTCTCATGTAAAAGCTGGTTTGTTGCACAAATATTATGTGTTGACACAATATTAACAGTTCCATTATCTTTAATTCAGGAGTTTATAACAAATTGGCTGGAATAAATTGACAAAGGCTTGAACGTTGGTATAAACAACCCTTTAAAAAGTAAATATTCCATTATAAAATGTACTGCATTAAATGCTTAAGTTAGAAAGTGATGCGCTCAGGTCAGGAAATGGCAAAGTTAAGGTTGGCTCCACAACCTTAACTCTGCCACTTGTGCATATGTATTACAGTCGTTTTTAATTACATATGCCTCTCCCAGGACTTCTGCCTTATTCTGCCTTGGAGTATGGACCATGTTTAGTGAGCAGTGTCTGTTAAATATATAGCCTCACTGTTCAGTTTGTAGCTTCCTTTATTGTTTTTGGCATGAACTAGGTTTGGTACGCTTACGTCAGACTCCTTGTATTGTTTAATATAGGTTTTTATGCTGTTTTACAGGTATCCACATTAAAATAAATAGAAACGAAGAAACACAAAACAAAAATTAATAAACCAAAACAAAAAAACCTTATAGAATTGTTCTCAACTAGTGTTTGGATGTGTGTAGCAGAGGTGAGATGATGATCAGGATATATTGACTTGACTTGCATGTATATTTTATACTCTTTAGGACATTACATTCTAATGACTAGGGACCATTTTGTAGGGTGAGGTTTTTTTGTTGTTTTTTTAAATCTTAACTTTCATTCTCAATTCTTTCCTACTTTGACATCCATGGCCAGCAATGGATGCACTGCAGCTGCTGGCACCGAGGCATACTGTCTGTCGGGTGTTAATAGCCATATTTTACTTGAAGGGCTGCTGTCATCGGGTATTAGAGCAATGTCTCTTTATTTTCATCAGCTATGTCTGTCGTCTTCTGGAATAAGTCAGGAGATAAAGCTTCCTGTGTGTTTAATGTCCAAATTGTTTAGGTGTAAGATTAGCTTTTGTTCAGTGGCAGGCAGCCAAAGAGAGAGCCATCACTGTTGAACCCACTGACAAAGCTATATAAACTACTACAGTGTGTGTGGTGAGTTTCTGCCAGCTTAAAATTGATAGGTGGGTCTCTGAGTTTTGGGTGGATAGTTGTGATCTTTGACCTGCCTCCAGGCAAATGTATCTTTCTGCTTTCTTTGGCTTGTTGCCTTGCAAAATAATAAAACCCTTAACAGCATATACACTAAACTAACCAATAGTACAAGAGTTAAATGTCCACTTAGTTCAGTCTGTCATGTGAAATCACTTTTTTATTCGAGACCCAAGTCTTTTACTATCTTGTTAGAACATCACGATCTCCAGGAGTGGGTTAAATAGAGGGGAATTAAGAGGCTTACTTGGCTCTCTGCAGCTCTTTAATAGGATGGTGGTATTGTTGAAAGGGATTTAAAGAGAGATTATTTTTTGCCTTTTTTTCCTTACTTGCATATTAATTATTGGAGTCAATAATTTTATTAATTTTTCCTAAAGATTTTGATGCTTTGTAATGATATTAAGTGGCTTTTTTAACTTTTGGAAACTTGAGATACACAGAATCTGTTTGTGTCTTTAAGGAAACATCAAGATAGGATCATAATGACTTTCTTCCCCTCAAAATGTCATATTTACTTTATGAATGTGATTAATATATAAAAGAACCATCAGCATTTCTAAATGAGTGCAGTCATCTCAACTGTATACTCAATCTGAGCTCTGGGAACTAGAAAGCTGAGAGGATTGGTAATGAGACAGAACATTTCACCTCTTGGTCATTGGCTTGCCCAGCTCAATGATGTAGTTACTACTATCTGTCAGTTATTCAGTGGACTATGCTAAATGAGCTGGTAGTCTTCATCCATTTCTAAGTAGGTAGCTTTCCACTTTGTCAGACACCATTACTGCAGTCTTTTTAACTAGTCTCAGCAGTTGGACCAGATTTAAACACAAGTTAAACAAATGGGTACTTTATTATTATTCTTTAGATTATTTTAGCACCAAGGAACCGTGGACCAGGACCTCCTGGCACTTGGCTCTGCACAGACACGGAACAAACAGATGGTCCCTCTCTGAGAGGTTACAGTTTAAATAGACAACACAGACACAGCCTGTGGGAATTGGAATAACGCACGGAGGTAGCAATGTGATGGTGGCAAGCTTTCCAGGGGGCTTGTCTCCCTTAGCAGTGCATTTGGAAGCAGAAGAAACTGAAAAGTGTTTTGTTTTCAAGTTGGTGTCCCTTTAAAAAATGAGTCATTTGATTTTCAATCATAAGTGTTCTATAACTTTAATGTTTATAGTTGACAATTCAGGGAACAAATTGATTTAGAGAACATTTTAAGAATTCAGCAATCCATCTGTTAGTAAAACAGAAACTTATTTTTTTAAAAAATGAACACATGAGCAAACTTCAAGAAAATGGAGCAAGCCTTCATGGACACAAGCAGAACTAATCACAGCTTTACCTGTACTTTGATTAATCAGTTTCCTTGCAAACTTAAGTAAACTGGTGTTAATAACTAAATTGTAAAACAAAATTTTTATAGGGGATATGCCTGTGCTATATCCTGGAATGTGGATTGTACTTTTCTGGTAGGTGTTTCAAAACAAAACATCTTTGGCAAAGTAGTAATTAAGCTGCTAAAGATATTGGGCAGCAAACTGAGTTTCATCCCAACTGATGTTTTTGTTCCTCTTGCAGCTTTTTGATGTCTTGGATAAACAGTTGGTCAAAGTAACTTACAAGTAAGGTGACCAGTCAGTGTATTGACAAGAACAGACACAATAGAAAACTGCATTAGGAGGCAAGCCATTGGGATTTGCAGTAAATATATTACAGAACACAAGTGAATTGCCGATACTGCTTGTTTAGCAGTTTGCAAGGGCAATGGCAGTATGGATTTTTGAATTAGAAGGGAAGGACTGTTCTTTCTCTGTGCTGGAACATCTAGTTGATGGCTGAGGAGAAAATTGATTTAGAGAACAAAATGCTGCTGCCTCTATTTGTGCCATTTGAAAAGCTTCTATGGATTAGTGAGTGAAAACAAAAAGGTAGCTTTCAGTTTAGGAGAAGGGGAGCAGAATGGGTCTGTTTGTTTAGCTGCATCTTGATCAGGTATTAAGCACATGAGATGGAAAAAACCCAGCTATTGTGAGGTCAAGATAAGGAAAGGGCATCTGTAACTGAAGCTTTGGGTTTTACACAATCTGCTTAAGTCTGCCTAGTTCTAAAATTGTTTTAGAAGTGCTTATCTTCTGATAAATCCAATTGTCGTACTCTGCCCTGTAGTAGATCCAGTTAAGGTTTTATTTTAGCTTAATTAAAAGAAATGATGGAAATGAGTTAGCCCAGGTAGTTCTGTAAAATAGAATATGGAAGATTTCAGGTATTCTCCATGTGGTAAACTGTTCGCAGTACTACCGCTCTTGCTTGTGGAGTCTTATGTCTGCAGTAGCTTAAGACAACATTCACATTCATGACCTATTGGTGTCAGTGTAGAAACATGTCCAGTGGATTTTAATAGCTTCAGAATCCATGCTAAATCTTCTTCAGTTTAACTCTTGTTAAAGGAACATGCCCATGTAACAGTTCACTTAACTTCTTTCTTGGTACCATTAATAATACCCTAAAATCTTTAAAAAAAATTTAAATTTAATTGTCATTAAATTTGCAACACCACTTGGTAATTTATATATTTACACATCAGAATGACAATATAAGTTGCATAATTAGTGTACATACCTTTCAGTAAAGACTCTGTGTATTATTTTTATACTTTGATGTACTAGGGTATGGCTATGCAAGTTTGTGGCATGAGTGTGAATTTTTCCTTATGTTACACTAACTCCAAGCAGCTCCTTCTATTGATCCTCAAATCTGTTGACTTTGTGTCTGAGTCATTCCACTGAAGTCCAAATTGCACCAACATTCTAATCTTTTATTTGGATTTTGGTAGCAGACAAAGGGCCTCGATCAAGATCCAAAACCTATTGTTCTAGGTACTATAAAAGTGCTTATTTGGCCTAAAGAGTTCACTATCTAACTTCAAAAACTCGGGGGTCGCCTCAGCTGTGCAACACTTCTGGGTTTTTTATTGCTGCTTCCTGATCTAGGAAAGTTCTATATGAGATAAGCTTCAGAAGGCATTCTTGCACATTGGTGCATGTGTGTGGGTAGGACAGTGGGTAGGCTGGTATAAAGGGCCAAGTCTACTTGTCAAGACAAACACCTGTCAGGGATGGTCTAGATAATACTTAGTCCTGCCATGAGTGCAGGGGACTGGACTAGATGACCTCTCGAAGGCTCTTCCCGTCCTATGATTTTATGATAAGCATAGGGTAGACATGAAAGAATTACTAAAGGTGACAGGATATTTAGAACTGACTACAATCAGTGTAAAAATGGGTAAGATTTAAAGTAGTTACAAGATGCTCAAGAGGGAGAAGGCAGATGGGAGTAAAATGCCTTTGTGTTCCTGTAAAGGAAGGGTTTTAATGTAGAGGCCCAGCATCAACGGGAATCAAATGCTGCATAGAAAGTAGAGATTCTACATGCAACACCGGCGCCTAGCTGAAGGAGATACTGTATTCCTTTGTCCTGGGGGAACCGTTCATGTGGTTGAGGTTCTTTACGCTTTTAAGTTGGATGCATGTTGGATGGCTTTGGAGATTTGAAGGGACAAATAGGTGGAATTGGGACTTCAAGAAGAAATTTAGTGGTAAACAGTTGACTAGAGGTAAAGCTTAGTTTTACATGTATTCAGTTATGAGGACTAAGACAACTTCAATCTATATTTGAGGCTAGATGTTGAAACAAAACAGTGGAACTAAAAGGCTAGTTACGGGTCTCTGTGAATGTGCATAAGTGCTGAGTGTTAAGTCAGAATTCATGAAGTGGGACATGATGAAAATTTGGATTAGAAGGGAGATGTGATAAAAGTGTCCTTCTGTTAAGCCTAATTTAAAAAGAGGCCCTGACATACTAAAGATGTGTGAAAGGCTGTTGTCAAGATGCTAAAGTGTTCCTCATTCCTGCCAGTTGGCCTGGGTTCAACAACATTTACAGCTGAAAGTGGGCTGGGCAGTTGTTTACAGTGCTTGGTCAATAGCTGCTGCAGAGCAGCTCACTGTGCTATTACAGAGAAAATTGGAATTGAAAAAGTGAAATGTATCCAGTGACTGTACTTTAAAGTTGAATGAAGTCCAAAACCACATCTGATAAATGTAACAGTTGACTTGTGCATCATATATATACTTACGTTGGACTATTTTGGCCTTTCTATAGCTTAAACTGACATCTGAGAGGCTTCAGAAAAATTTAGCCTTGGGTCTGGAATCAAAAATGTAAATTTCTGCATTGTGAAACGTCAATAGTATTCTTTGAGACTTTAATAGAGATCCTGATATTTTTACTTCCCAAACAAACTACATGCACCCTACTTTTCAGTGGGGGAACATTAAATCAAATGTGAGGATGTCATCTTCCGGGGTTTACTCTCATAATCTTGTGGCTGCCTTACCTTGTGATTTAAAGTGAGAACAAATACAAACACGGGGCAGAGGGAGAGTTGCATTTACTAGCTGTCATGTTAAACTGTTGACTTTTGCCCCAAATACAGGAATTGTTCCCTTTATTTGAAATGAGTACCCATTGCTGCTTATTAGTTTTCCTTTTCTAGAGTAAAAACCTGAGAATATTAGTAATGACAGTGTTTATAATTTTAAAATATAGTTTAAAAGCAGACTTCTACAGTTTGTCGTATACCGGTTAATATGGCTGTAAAGAGGAGATGAATGTGGCTACTTTTCTGAGTCTATTACTCAGGAGGCCTGTAAATTTGATTGGCTGTTACAATTCTAGCAGAATTATTCGATTTGAGAGCAATAGAAAGATAAGATATCCAATTACCCAAATGATTTGCAGGGTTAGCCAACGTTGTCATGGAGACGCGAGTTGGAACAAATTAAATTTTAAGCAATAAAATAATCTTAAAGCACGTCTGGGAACAAGAAAATTTGGCAGTGGTACTTACCTGAATTGAATCTTAGCTTGACACGCTGTTGTTTGACATTGATATACTGTGGGGGCTTCAACTTTTAAATGGCATGTTGTCTTCATGTTTTTTTCTTTTTGCAGCCATTGCCAAAACAAGAGACTGTATTAGTTGTAAATGGTTATTAATAATATATGCTTATCTCAATACTCAACTTGGATTTAATAACCCTTATGAACAGCATTCATAAGCAGAGTTCATAAAGTGTTGGACTTAAATATTAAAAATCCTCAAATGATTTAAGTTTTCAGGTTATGTTTTAAAAAATACCCAAATTATTTGCAACTAACATTTTTTAGTGTATTTATATAACAATTTTTTAGCAGGCATAATGGAAACTAAGACGTTTGGAAGTGCCTCTTTGTTGGGGGGCGGGGGAGACTTATGAGTTATGAACACATTTTTGTTTTTGAGGATCTTGATTTTTTTGAAAAGCATAAAAGCTTCACTATTGTACTGTGTTGCTTTTTCAGCAATGCTGCAGGAATACGAGAAATACATACCTCTAAACTTCGACTGATGAAGAATAAAATTTGTAAACAGAATTGTGATGTGTGAAAGGATATTTTTTTATTATTAATGCAACATTTAACTGATTCCTGGTTTGCAGCATGGATTTAAAACAGTCAAGTGAGTCCCATAAAGAGAGCTTTTATCCACGTCTGTTAGACAGATGGAGATAAAAATTGGTCTGAGGTCAAGCCATTTGCAACATTCTCACATCCTTCGATTTTCATCTCATCCTCTCCACAGATCATCTCAAATGATTCAGTAATGACCAAGAGTGCAACATTGACCTTTATTCCCTGGTGGGTTAGTGTTACACAGTATAAATGGCTAGAAGTACTTTTCCTTCATCCAGAAGAAGTTCAGCGCTGTGATTGGCCTTCCATGTGGGGAAGTGCAAATGAAGGCCGAGTACTTAAATTTAGTTTCTAATGCTGTTGTAAACTTGAATTGACGACAGTCTAACATTTGTCCTCGTGTGTATGTGTGGTGGTGTGTGTGTGGTTTTTTTTTGTTTTGTTTTTTAAAGATACTCATTCCAACCTTTTCACACCCCAGGATGCCTTTTTATAAACAGGATGAATTTGGATAACTTGATTAGTCACTACATTTTTTTTTTAAGGCAATCTATGTATTTTGGTAATTACCTTTTTTGGTCGAACAGGCAAAGACTTGATTCAATAGGACCAGTTTTTTTTTAGATTTTATCACTTGTATGCCTGCATTTCACATGCTTCTTCGTTTTTACTTTTTTAAAGCTGCTTTTGTCCTATAATGTATGGAATTTTGGTGTAACAGTTTAAATATTTTATTGACTACTTATTCTAAAGTGGGTTTAATCTAGTAATTCCTGTAAAAGATTATTTTTGCTATTTCATGATTTACAAAGAATACATAAGAGTATGATCTTGATAAGCCACACCAATGGGACCAGGACTTGACCCTTAAAGTCAATGGGAGTCTTGCAAATGGTCATCTTGCAACACTTTTTATGAATAGCTTTATTATTTAACCTGACTAGAATGTACTTTAGTTTTCTGCTATCTGCACAACTTTATCTGGAGAGACTTCATGTACAGTATGCAAACTTGTTAGAATCACTGATGTCACTGGAAAAGGTGCAGAACATCTGTAGTTGTAGAGATCTCTTGTTTTACCATAGACTGTAGGATCATTTTAAAGCAAAGACGAGTGTTTTTTGAATATCAGGTTTTTATATTTTAGATTCTGGCACCATTGGCAAAGAATTTACTTTTTAAATTATAAGAAGACTAGATAACTGAGGCTTGGATTTTTATTCCTATTACTTTCTTTTAAACTGTTCTCCACATTATCATAGCATTGTAAAATGGATATGAAATGTGGCATACAAAACGGAATAATTATAAGGAGGTTAAAAGGCCACAAATGTGGCATGCAAAATCCTGCTCTCACAAGCTTAACATACACCAGAATCAGACTGAATGCTTTCATATCTTGATCTAGTTTTGTGACCTACAAAGTGCTATTTTCAGATCTGTGGGGGCAGACTTCTCTTTTAACAAAGTGCACTAACCACACTGTTTCTACATGATGTGCTGCTAATTTTTCAATTTGGGCTTGTAAGTTTTGAGGTGCCTTTTGAAAACAGATAATGGTATTGAGTGAAAATATTTAACACGTCATATTAAATATTCCAAATATATGATTTAAGATAACATTGGTTGAGATCAGATGTATCATTTACAGGGCTAGAGGTGGTTTTTATGGATCCTTGTTGCGAAAGACACCTACACCCTATCTACATTTGTAGAATATGCTTAATAAATACAATTATTGTATTGTTAACATATGGTTAGTTCCTACAGTATTACCTATGTTGGGGGCCCTAGTGTTAAAAAGGCCACGTGCCTTATACTATATGTTGACTTGCCCCAGTCAGAGGAGACTTGTGTAAAATGTCTGGTGTGCCCTCTATGCTAGGGCTTCTTCCAAAAATTACTGGCAAAGATGAGCTAGTGGTAGTAATGGTGAGAATTTGTTGAAGTATTTTTCTTGTGTAGCTAAGGCCTAATATGGGGGTGATGTCTTTTAAGATTACATTGCACTTTTTCCTTTCTCACCTCCAAAGCAAAAACTAGCAGCTTCCTAAAGAAATGGTTGGTTTCAGCATGGGCTTCTATATTATGCGTTTTAAAAACAAGAAAGATGTTTGCAGACATTTGTGAAAAAATTTATTAGTATTAATCATCCTTTTGCAATATGGAATAAATAAATACTGTTGTATGGGTACAAATACTGCTTTCATAAGTGCTTAAGAAGAGCTGTATGACAATCTTATTTTGGAATAAGCGTGGCTGTTTTGTGTTTTGTCGTTTATGTCAAGAATGCAACTATAGCAAAATGACACATTAAAAATACAAACACTTATGCTTAGCAACAGTTAGGTCAAAACATTTGTCATTAATTAGAAGGAACCAAGGCAAAAAAAATTACATGAAGACAACACTGCAGACTCAGCTTCACTTTGCAAAATGCAGCTGAATTCCTTCATGTTAATTTTAATGATGCTTCAAAAAGGAGGGCAGCACTTGAATCAGGGGTCTGACAAGCTTGTCATTTGCAAATAAATCAAAAGACCATCATTGCAACAGCAAGAACCAATGAATGGAGTTGCTTTGTCATTCTTTGATAGGCCCCACACTCAAGCCTGCTATTAAAAATGAATGTATTCAAGAGGCTCTGCATTAAGAACATAAACAATTAAGGGCACTTGAGATGTTCTGCTAAGAGCTGCCATACAGATACAAGAGCTTTCACATGCAATGCAGGCCTCTGCAGTCTGCTTTGCCAGTGAGCCAAAGAGAACATGGGCAATTAGTGTTCATGTCTGTGCACAAGTAGCTTTCTGCATGAATTTTTTTTACCCTTCATTGTTGGTCTTTGGGCATACCTAGGGTAGTTAAAACAATCTGAGGATAGCTCCATCAAATTGGAGACTGCCCCCTAGTAACTAGAACACTTTTAGCAACTGCCAGATGACTACATATAAATATATATATTTATAAACCTCAAAAATTGGTGACTTAAGTCATGATTAGCTAAACCATTCAGACTCTCTTAAAGAATTTGAGTTTTGGTTTTCAAGCATATTTCTTGGAGAAATGTGATGGGAGTTTGTTCTTGCAGTGATGGATTTAAATGGCTGTAGTCCTCTCTGGATCTGCATCTGAAATTTTCACAATTGGCAATTGTATAGGAACACAGAATACACTCGCATTCTTTCCTGGATTGCTAAATGAGCAACCAATATTCTTTACAAGGTAATAACGTGGTGGAGGTGAATATGTAGAAACTGAACTTACTCATTACTTTGTATACTTCTAGGTAGCCTAAGTTTATGGAAACTTCTTCTTTTTTTTTTTTTTTTTTTTTTTTTTTTTTTTTTTTTTAAACCTTTGGGGAAGGAAGACTTCAGAGGAGCCGGGGCGAAGTTAAGTGTTCTGTGGTCACTAGTCGTGCTTCCAGTGTTTGAGAGAGGAAACTGACATAGTTTGGGTATTAAATAACCCCTTTAATAGATAGATTTAGCTGTTCATGGATTTTTTGGTGGATACTCAAACAATGTCTTTCTCTGAACTGAAATGTCTACCTTTCTGTATTTTAAAAGGTCCCTAGAGGCAGGTGCAAAGGAAAATTACTAATTAGGTAAACGAGTCTGAATAGAAGATCATTGTTACAATAGTGTTGTCAAAATAGAAACACATATATGTAACTGTTAAATATTGTGGTATTATCTACGGTTATTGTAGGAATTGTGAATGTTGTAGCTAGATGTACATGACTATTTCTCATCAATATATGTTACATGGTTTAGTCATAATTTTCACCTTTTCAAGCTTAAACTTTCCAAGTTTTATATTTTCCTGAAGATACATTTTAAAAACAAAGTTTTGTTGGATTGAGAGGATGGTGAAAGCTGTGATGGGTGATGCTTGTTTTTTCCTATGTTAGTAAACTCTTGAAACTTGACTTATTCTAGTGAAAATCTGTTTTTTGATTTATCAGCCCTTGAGAATTTCACTCTATAGATGTGGAGTCAACTTTTTCTTGAACCTTGTTGCAAAAGTGATACAATAGGCAGCGAAGGCAAGCTAAATTGTGCATGATATTACATAACTAGATTATCTATTCATTCTTTAGTTCCCTGATCTAAAACAATTTCCAGGCATTTTGGTGAAATGACCAATAAATGGGGGTCATCAACCTACTGTTCCATTTTCCCTACCAAAATACCTACTTCGCTTAATATTTGGGGCATGTCCGTGGGAGTTGAGGGAAGATGGGGGGGCTCAAAAGACCACTAATGGGCTTGCTGAAGACTTATAAATCCTGATTGCTAGGGTCTTCAGTAACGAAGGGTGGGTTTGTAGGGGTGTGAACTTAAAAAAAACAAAAACAAAGAAACCCAAAACCACACCCAGACAATGTTAAGGGTTTTGCTTCCCCATTGTTTAGGTTCAGAAGGGACTTTTGGATGAGACCAAGAGCAATATCTCTTCAGTCCCCTTCCTCTCAGTGCACATGCTCATATGCTGACTCTTGGGTTTCAGGTTTGCTGTTGTGGTTATTCTAGTAAACACCTTTGCAGGGCCTTCGGAAATATGTACGTGTGTGCATCACTAGAACAGTGCCTGGGTGCTGCTCTTATGCTAGCATGTGATAGGCAGTGGTGCTGTCTATCCATAGTTTGATCCTATGAACAATGTAAAGTTGAAAATTAGACATTTCTTTTTCAGGTATAGTAATAAATGTTAATTTTTACAATACTAGGGCCGGTGTCATAAAATGAAAATGAGATTTTTAAATTGATGGTGCCCCTTTGAAGTAGTAAGTGCCCATTTTTATTAACGTGAAAAGTTCTGTTATCTCAAAAGCATCTTTCTCACCAACAGAAGAAGTTGGTCCAATAAAAGATACAACCTCACCCACTTTGTCTCATGTTTTAACTGACTTTTCAATGTACAGTAAAAGGTGACATTTATAAAGAATTAAGAGTTGAGGGGAACAGTGTAAGCAGTGCGTTTAAAAAAAACCTCGAAAAACCTTTTATTGATTTTTTTTTTTCATGCATTTTTTTTTTTCATGTTGCAAATATCTCTGGTAACTTATTTGATTGAACTATGTAAATATCTTAATGTTCCACAAATTCTGAAATACAGATTAGATATAAACCAATTCTCAAATAATTCAGACATAGTAGAAACACTTCAGTGATGTAAGGTCAAAAGGCTGATTATTTTCACCCCAGTATCAAGAGATTCAGATTTGTGTGACCCATTTAGTGGTTTTTTTTAGGGAAAAGAGGTCTGAAAATTCCATAAGGATGTTAAATTTCATGGAGAACTACTTGGAACCAAAAAGTTATCAGCGGTCCTGTTGTCTTGCTTTACTGACTTTGAACCATTTATCATTCAGTTTCTTTAATCCCAGTATATAATCAGAGGGCCTACACCTCCAAATGTGAGACATCCATGAAACACCAAATATGTTAGAAAACTTGCTTTAAAAAACACATCACTAACCCAAAAAAGCGAAATCTCTAATCAGTTACAGTAAAGGATTACAGGCCAGAGAACCTTCACTTAGGCTCTTTTGACCAAAACTGCTTTCCACTTGAAACTAGAACTCATCTCCCATCCTGAAAACAAAGGACTCATGACCTAATTTTAATTAGGTCATTCAGTCGATCAGGAACTATATATTACCACTTCTCTCTCATGGGGATGCAAGCCCATTACACAGCAGTCTACTGGCATCGTAATTGCTGGCAGATCTCCAGCTCAGGAGGGGCTCGTGTGTGGGGAACATCCTGCAAAGAGTGAGTTTTGGTAACCACGTATGCAACTAACACTTACGTAAAACGCACATAATGCACAAACTGGGCAACAATAGCTTGATCATTTTTAAAACTGCTACAAACACAACAGCTTTCCCATATTACTGTTGCTATTCAGTTTTTATTGGGATTGCACTAGCACTGAAGGCCCCAGTCAGACTCTGCCCCCCTGGACTAAGAATGCAAACAAAATTATCTCCACTCCCCCTGCCAACCTGTATTTAAATAAAAAAGCTGTTTCTGGGCACGTCATCCTGTGTAATGGGAAGGAAAGGTAAGAGAAGCAACCACCCCTTCCTCCTCTGAGGAAAGGGAATTGGCTTCCCCTCCCCTTCTTTCCACCCTCTCACCCCTAAAAAAAAAAAAAAAAAAAAAAAAAATATGAAATTCATGTTTAAGGGGAATACTATTAGTTGTGTCAGTCTTCAGTGGAATAGCTATCAAGTAACTGGCTGCTGGCCCCTGATGCTCTGCTTCAGCTCTGATGCAAGCTACAGGGCTCTAGGACTACTTTAACTTGCATCAACTGGCTATAGTTCTCTAGGGGCTTGTCTTCACTACCCGCCAAATCGGCAGGTAGCAATCGATCTATCGGGGATCGATTTATCACATCTCGTTTAGACGCGATTAATCGATCCCCAAACGCGCTTCCCGTCAACTCCGGAAATCCACCTCGGTGAAAGGCAGAAGCGGAGTCGACGGGAGAGCGGCAGCAATCGACTCGCCGCCGTCCTCACGGCCAGGTAAGTAGATCTACGATACGCCGACTTCAGCTACACTATTCACGTAGCTGAAGTTGCGTATCGTAGATCGACCGCCCCCCCTCAAGTGTAGCCCAGGGCTAGGACGCTAAGTTCAGTGCATTCTCCTTCTCCAGCCTCCCTACCAAGTGTGGTGGAGAGGGGAGCGTTCAGACAATTCTACCAGTTCTGCATCTGCTGGGCATGACCCTACACCCGGGAATCCCTAGCAGGGAACTTGCAGGTGGCTTCCGCGTCTCTTATGCTTCCTGGGTGGCACAAAGAGCAGAATGGGGCAGAAAATCTGCTCCTAGGATCATTAGGGTGGTGGGGTGAGGAGGAGGTTCAGTGGTTGACTTCACAGCAGAATCTTCAGCTGTGAGCTGCAGCTAAGATCTTTGAGTAGGAGTTCCTATATTCACCATAATATTGGAATTTGACGTCAGGTAAATGGATGGGGAATCCTTGCTATCAACAGACAGTTACCTTCTGTTAACCCTAGCTCTTATTTTATAGATGGGGAAACAGGTGTTGGGTTTAGTGATTTATCAAGGGGGTGAAGAAGACTCATGTTGATGATGTAGAGTGTATTAGGTACAATTCTTGGAGTCAGGGGATCTGGGTTCTTCTAATCCTAGTTCTGATACTGACTTGCTGCAAGTTGGAGGACACTTAATTGGTGTGTAGAGAGGTATAAATAAATGTCTGAAATTCTGTAAATAGAAAATATGAATGTCAGTGACAGTTGGGAGTTAGAATTAGGGAGTTCTTGGTCCCCCAGCAGACACATGCTCAACTGTAGACTGTGCTGTGTCTGAGAAGGAAGATAAAAACATCCTTTTCCCTTTTCCATTTTAATGGAAGTTTTGCAAAATTGATAATGAAATATTTGAGATTTGCCTGCTAAGCTCTGTTCTCTACTGTCTTCAATGAAGCTGATCATTTTCGCTTCTGCTGTTTCTCCTTTGGTTTTTACAATTCTGTAGTCTTGTTCTGATAAGTTATCCACTGCTTCAGTGATTCTTTATCCTTGCCATGCCCCATGTACGTTTGCCCTCAGGGTTCTGTTCCCTCCTTCATCTGCTCCATTATTTCAGTTGTTTCTAAAGGGATGTTTCCCAAATCAATCTCTCTGCCAAGTCTCTGCCCTGTCTTGCACCTGTCTCTTGGGTATTTCGTGTACACTTCTGATTCTATCTTGCTGTCTCAAAAACTCCTAATCTATCTTCACTATCCCTTCTCTATTAGATCAGTTTCTTCATTGGCTGCTTCTTTTACACCTTCTCAGTCTTCATTTTCAAGGTCCTGCAAAAAATTTTCCCACCTCTGTCTATTACTATTTCTTTCAGCTCTCAGTCCTCTGTTGCTTTCTGCTCATTTTGTCCATGTCACATTCTTCATGCCCTTCCCTCATGCTGCCCTCCTCTACTTACCTGCCAAGCGCCCTCTCTTTCATATGCACCTCTTCAGTAATCCTTCCTGCTGTACCTTTTCCATGGTCTCCATTATTTGAACTGTTGTGTTCTTTTTTTCTTGACTTTTAAATTGTAAATTCTTCATGGCAGGCAATACATCTTGCTCTTTAAAAGCATTGTCTAAACTTACAGCACCTGATAAAAATCATATGAAAGGATATTCACTTCACACGCCATTTTCATAGAACACTGTTTTGTGCAACTTGGTAAATTGAGTAATAAATCTGCCTTTTGAAAGGCTTTAACTTGTGTTGGATTTGAACAAATCCTTTACTTGTTAATGAGCTACTTATAAAGACCAGATTTTTCCTTAAATGTATATAGAGATTAGGTACTTGAGACATAGCAGATGTCCTAAAGTAACAAACTAGGTCAGTGGCCTGATTAGGGGCCTATTAGTAATCATTTATACTTTCACTAGACATCTTTATGAATTTTTACAATGCTTGTACTTAATATATGACCCTGTAAAGTAGCTGATATATGATAACATACCTCATGCATGTTTTAACCAAAATATTTACTTTTTTTTCTATAGACAGAAATCGCCAAGAGATTGAATACTATTTGTGCACAAGTCATCCCATTTTTGTCTCAGGAAGTAAGTAAAACTGTTCAGCTGTTAAAGTGCAATTATGTTGCTTCTCTGTTTGCAAATTAGCTAGTTTTAAGATGTTAATTTTATCACAAGGCTCAAGTGTGAGGAACATCTGTTATAGCTGAAGTGTGCAAACCCCCCCACCCCCACTAATTTGGACTAACATCTGAGTTTAAACTGAAAAACTGACAATAGCTCAACCTCAAATTAATTCTCTTCAGGAAAAACTATAAAATGACTATAAAACAATTTTTTGTTTTCATTTTTAATGACAATACTAAGTTCTACTTAATAGTCAAGTGTTAGATTCTGTGTAAATAAGAATGTTGGCCTTCAATACTAAAGTATTCAGATATTATTTTTGGGTAGGTAACACATAATTGGTAAGTCAAATACAAAATGTTGTTCAAGGGTATAAAAACATTGCTTGACTACAACTGTAACATTAAAGACTATTCTGTTCAGTTTTGGAACCTGCTTTGGATTAGACTTTCAAATACTTCATAGTTGCAAAGACTATTGGATGCTCTTGTTAGATTAAATGTAGGACGCTGCCTAGTCTTTTTGTTGATACCTCCACTATGTTCATTATATTGGATGCAGGAGTTATAAATGACATACAAAATGGACACTAGTTTAAAGTTGCAAGAACCTTCTCATCTCAGTTGGAAATTGATTTAGTTACTAGAAGATATTCTCTTTAATAGTTTCCGACATTTAAGTTACCTTTATGACTTCTGCCTCATTCTTAAACAATGAGTAACAAATCTAGGACTGTCGCATCTTAACTGGCATAAGATGACCTATAATAGATAACCTGGGCTTTTGTCTTACTGTGAAGATTTCTATACAGAAACTCTGTGCCTACTGCAAATGTTTCTGGTCTCGGTTTTAATGTACTAGTGTTTTTATGAGGTGGGAAGAGGAGAAGCTGGTATAGCTGTTCAACAGCTTAATAACACTTTTTTTTTTTTTTTTTTAAATAGCATCAGCAGCAAGTGGCCCAAGCAGTAGAACGTGCCAAACAAGTGACCATGGCTGAACTAAATGCCATCATCGGGGTACGTGGCCTTCCAGGTCTACCTCCTACAGTGTGTATAACCAGCTTTCATTTCTTATTGCTTTGGTCGTTTTAAAATAAACTTGAGAATTTTTTTATATCTAGTTCTGTTTTGATACCTAATATTGTTACTCAAACTTATTTGACTTGGCTCACACAGATTTTAGAGGGGGTAGAATTAACAGCAGCTTATTTTGTAACAGAATGTCTTTTCATTCCCCGCACCCATATATTATATCAAAACCTTTGCTGCAAGAAAGACCAGGGAGTTTGGGAAAGATTTATTATCTATTGATCATGGGTATTGTATGCTACTTGATCTAAGTTACCTTTGTTTTGCCTCCTGCTTTTTGTGACATTTGAGTTTTTGGAACCTGTACAACTATTCAGTCTTCTTCCTTTTCCTTTCTTCTGCATCTTTCATGAATTTTAAAGTAGCAGGCTAATGAAAAGAAACTTCTCTTGCTTTTGAAGTAGTATTAATTGTCAGACATAATGTTTTAATAGCCTTTCACCAAGTTTGTGCTTCTAACTATGCTGAAATAAGTTAATATTACTTGCTTGTGACTGGTTGTCAATCACTAGTCATTTGTTTTGCATTAATGAACTCTGTGAACCGTGCATTCCTTCCACTGCATGAGTTCGTTTCCCCCATCACTAAGTCTAGAATATATCTCATGTTTTCTGCTCTTCCAGACTAAGTGAAAGAAGTAGCCGAAACAAGAAGCCGTCCTTTCTGATTGTATTCATATGTGAGCGCCTTGAGCAGATTCAAATTACTCATTTATCAATTTATGTTAATTGCTTGTGAGAAGATGCCCTGCTGGTCTTTATAGTTCCCTCAGACACTTTGTAATGATAATTAGACATGCTGCTGTACGGATTAACAGTGCCATAGTCCAATGACGTCTACAGACAATGGAACCAGTTAATCCATCTGTGCTTAAAATTACATCCCAACTGGAGATGGAAAAAAAACCCATAAGAGCGAGGGAGGATTAAAAGAATGAGCCTCAGCTTGAAAACTCTCCTTTCATCAGTTTCTCAATTGCAGATCTGCAGTCGGTTTGCCTGTGGTAAGCTATTGGCAGTCAATTAGGTGAAATAAACTGGGAGGGTGAACTTCATTTCCTTTTAATAGCTTTTTCCTCCCGCAAATGGGGAGGTTCAGTGGATTTTCAGCTTAAATTTTATTCAAGCTGCTTTATTACACTTGACAGATTAGCTTTGCATAAACATACCCCCCTTCAAATCGGAGCCCTGTTTTTCCCTCATTTTCAAATTTTGATTGTTACTGAGTTAATTCACTAATCATGTTTAATAAAAGTTACATCTGCATTTGTCTGCAGTCTTCTCTGTGCTTTGCTTGCGTAATGAATTGCTTTATTTTGAAGATCAAATCAAGTATACATGCAAACACTGTATGAATAATATTTGATTAGGAAAGATTAATAGAGCTGTGTTTTCTTGCTGTTTTTAAAGTGTACAATTTCACTGAGGGCAGATCCTGAATAAAAAGTCCTTTCATAGTGGACTAAACTTGTAGGACACTTTTGCAGTGTTTTAAAAAAAAAAAAAAAAAAAAAAAGTGCATTAAAACGTCTGTCATTGGACCAAGAAATTGTCCTGACAGTGAAGACTTACTGTATAGCAAAACTTGTCTTACCAAACTCGCTATGATAGTGTTGTCCCAAGTGGCATTTGCTGAATGTGTACTGTTGAGGTCTGTGCTCTTAATTATACGCTGTAGTTGTAGACCTAAGACTTTTTATAGGCAGGGTTTTTTTGAAGGTAGGGAGAGGTATGTTAATCTTATGAATAGAAACCTCAGAATTTTTTAATTTTAAACTACCAATGATCCTTCTGTAGAAGCATTTCCATTTGTTTTATGAAAGAATACTCAACAATGTTGTCATAGTTCAGATGTTGTGAATGAGGGAATATACACGTAGTTAGCACAAATGTATTTTAATTTTCAATGTATATCTGTGTATTATACATACCAGAAATCAGATGTATGTCATAGTGATCTTTTACAGTTTTAGATGATCAATAATTATCCTATGCTTAGCAATAAGTTTCATGCTCTGACATATGCTTGATTTTGTTTGAAAGGGATTGTGTGCATCCTGGAAAATCAGAGTAGCATAAAATTGGGTTGACAATTCAGTGGACCTTTGCTCCCCTTCACTGAACATGCAGTGTGTCAACCTGTCTCCTCAGAGGGGAGGAGGCATCAGGAGGCTGGCTATTCCTACAATCAGCGGCTGCACTGAAAGTAAAGGCAGCCCAGTTTGATAGCAGCTGTCAGTATTGTTCAGGGACCCGACCTAGTGTAAAGAACAATAGAGGGGCCATGCTCTTAAACTGCAGTGTCTTTCAGGCTAAGAAAAGAAATAGTAATTTAACGGTTTAGACATCTATTATGAGTGTGAAAGATCATGAAAGACTTCTTTAAAATGCAAATAGGCCGAAGCATTCTCCCAACAGTATAAGGTACAATCAAGTAGCCTATGACATCATAATGCTAAAGATATTTCTGTATCATAAATGTTGGGGATGGGAAGAAAGTTAAGCATTTTCTTAGCAAATGTTCAGTTGGGTGTTCTCCCTGAGTAGGTAAAATCTCCATTCTTGGCATTTCTGTCTGAGCACTGATTTTCTTTCCTTTTTAAAAAAAGGATTGTGATTCCCAGACATGGTATAATGATTCAAAATAACTGTTTCCAAATTCAGTCTTGCCCCATTCATTTAGTTATTAAAGAATTAAGACTGAGTTTGTGTTTCCATTGGGCACACACATTGGGTTGGAGGGGCGGGGGGGGGGGACGCAAAACCAAACCTTGTAATTTAGTGAAAATGGAGGGCTGGTGGACACTAAAAAATTAGATTGACCCAGCTATGTCTCGTGGGGGTGTGAAAATCCACACCATTGAGCAACATAGTTAAACTGACTTAAGTCCCTTTGTAGACAGCACTTGGTCGACAGAAGAATTCTTTCATTAACCTAGCTACCACCTCTCAGGGAGAACCCCTCCCATCAGCCCAGGTAGTGTCTACATTGAAGAACTACAGCATCACAGTTGTGACACTAGTATTTTAAGTGTAGACAAGCCTTAAGACTTGTTTCATGATAGGCCACGTTTAAAATACAAACACACTACTACTTTAGTTGGGAAAATTGAGTTTAGAGCAGGACTGCAAGATATTGGGGGGGGGGAAGAGGGGAATTATCTACCTAATGTAAAGGCAATTTTTAGTCAGTGTATATAAAGAAAGTATATTTAGATTGGAGGAATAATGAGTGCGTTGTTGCATTCAGAAACTTTAATGATTAAAAATAAAATCGGGTCGTGTTAACTTCTTTAATAGGATGTTGGAAGATCAATTGTGAGATGTGTGTTCATGCACACACTCATCCACAGCCCCTTACTAATGGTTACTGAAATGTGTTATTGAGATTGTCTAATTACTCATGTCAAGCCACTACATGTATTAGTTTGGCTGAACTAAGTATTTTACTTTTCAGCCATTGTACATGTCTGTACATGTTCAGCCATTGTACATATCTGTTATTTTTTTTTTAACTATACCAGTCAGTGTTCATTGTACTATTTCTCACTAAAGCTGATTGAGTGAAGTACTAGATTTGCTGGATACTTAAATGAAAAGTTTTGATTGTAAGGGACAGGTGCATCTGTTAACTCCTTGCCACCACTGATTTCAGAACTTTTCCTGAAGTCTATGTTTGGGGGTTGGGGAGAATCCAGATCATGGCATGAAAGGATTAAGTGGATTATCATGGTAGAACTTGAAAGGCTTTTTTTTTAGATATGATTAAGCAGCAAGCTGGAAAATCAAAGATGCCTATCAGCTCACACCAGGAAGAGCTAAGGGACAGTTATAATTAGTCTATCCCAATGTCAGCAATAACGTCATTTTGCAAGACTTGTATACGGGCAACATTAATAAAATCCAGATTCTTATATAAGTGTACATTCTTAATTTAGAACTACAGACCTGTAAATTGGAAAGGTATTTTAGTATAGAAAATGTAGTATACAGACGTGAATACTTAGTTTGACATTAGTCGCTAATGGTTCTGTGAAATGTATCTTTTTGGATTGACAGTACTTTTCAAGACAGATTGAGTTGTAGACCTCCAAAAGAGCTCTCCACTGTTGCATGAGGTGATTGGCTAAAGGATTAGCAAACTGCTGAATTATTTTTCTCTCCTTGGCTGTGATTGCCAACTATCTCTGGGATGGTAGTGTGTGAAGCTTAAGAGGATGAGGTTAACCTCTTGAGGGTTTATTCTTATGAGTGTGTAGTTAATCCTT
This sequence comes from Macrochelys suwanniensis, assembly GCA_033296515.1. NCBI lineage: Eukaryota > Metazoa > Chordata > Testudines > Chelydridae > Macrochelys > Macrochelys suwanniensis. The sequence continues at coordinate 41,879,785 of CM065780.1, read as the reverse complement.
GGAAAGCCTATAAATAACTAGGCTGTATGTTTCGTTATAAAATAGAAATACAGACTAGAACAGAAATGAATGCAAAATTCTGTGCAGGGGAAGAGCTAAGCAGCTGTAGCATTACTCTAGATCCTTCTCAACAGTGATCTGTATTTTGTGCCAAGTGATATTGGGGGGAGGGGGGCTCTGTAAAAAGAAAGCCGAGTGCAAGATACTTGTGCATTTTTTTGGTACACTTCATAGTGTACCAGCCTATAAGAAACAAGCTAAAACTTTGCAGTTCAGATATTTATAGTTTTTAAGCATACACAAACTTGCTGCTGTGCCTTAAATTACGTGGAATTTCTTACTGTGTATTTGCATTAGATACACACCAAGTAATCTGTTTCCTTTTAGTTATCATTGAGGCGAGATTCATCATTTCAAGAGCAAGTGACTTGCTTAATGTTGGGGATTAAATAGATACTTTGACTTTCAGCTCTTATTTTATTACCTTCCCCCTCTCCCCCGCCACACACTGTAGTTGTGAGCACCCATTTCTGGAAAATCATGCCACAAGCTAATTGCAGTTCTCAAAATACACATTCTTGCAAGATGGCAACAATTATGTATATTCTCAGTGCTTCAGCCCAAGCAATGAGTAACATAAATGCAACACTTTCAAATAATATTTAAAGGTGACCTGTTTAGACAATAATTGTGTATGTGGTTTTTACTGTATAAAGAAGACCTGAAAGGGGGCTTAAATATGCCTCTGTGGATTCGGAAATCATGATTGTCATGTTTTCCATTATTTTTCTGGAGGATCTGAGGGATGTGTTTATGGTGCTTCAGTGCAAGGGGTGACAGCATGGTCAGTATCCAAAACATTAATCAGTGAAGTTGAACAGTGTGTGGGGTTTTAAACTGACTAAAAATCCCTTCCCCTCTCCATTGCACAACTTTTATTTTGTCTTTTGTACTGTCACCACTTCACTAGTTCTCTGTTGATCAGTCTTCCTCCTAGATAAGACTTGTATAAAGCAAGTAGGTATAGAGAGAATACTTTCAAGTCCTTCTACATCCATCATAAAAAAGCAAAAAAGGACACAATACTCACATCACCTTTAGACTGGTGTGTAATTGAGCTAATCATCTCTGCGTCTCAAAACAGTATGGACATGCTTGCATTGGTTATATTTTAGAGGTGTAATGGCTGAACCTTCAAATAAATGTAGATGGGCAGAATTACAAGGATTATGTGGTTGACGCAACAAAAATTTATTTTGATTTTTTTGGTTGAAGAATTTTGAGAGCAGTACACATGTGCTGACAGATTTATTCTAGTAATAGTCTAGTAATATTCTAGAAATTGACCTGTCAGTTTCCAGAACAAATAGCACATATTTGTCTAAAATAGAAAAGCATGCTTTAAGTGTTTTAACGGCTGCTCCTCTATCCCCCAAAACCACTCCCAAAGTGGATTAGGTAACTGGTTTCAGATGCCCATCCTGTAGGCTCACTCCAGATGTAACAATCTAGTTCCATGATGGAGTAAGATACTACAGAATATACCTGCTTGATTAGTTTCTAGACCTTTATGGTTAGGAACACTCTTTGAATGTCAACCAATGTAGTATTATCTTCAGTGTTTGGAGACACCCTTGGCAAATAAGAGAGAAATGTTTTCCCAACTAGAGCCAGCACTCTGCCGTGTGTGCTTCCCTTTATTGTACTTCACCCTCTCCCCTTTGTGGTGTTCTCCTTGGTCCAATAGTCCAAGCTCTCTTTCCTTGGTTTTTTTTGGTTTGTTCCACCAATGCTGATCCCAGCTCCATTCTTCCTGCCACTTAAAAAATTCCCTTTCTCTCTCATATGTGTTCTAACTTCCTTCATTTTATTTCCCTTTCTTTTGTACTGTTGTAAGGTCTTTGAGCCAAAGACCACGTCTTACTTGTGCAAGTGTCTGTCACACCTGTAGTGCTATATAACTATGTATATTATAAGTATTAAAAATGTAATTAAAATAATTACTCTATGAAAGCTTAACTGATGATCATATTAAGAATAAAAACCCATCTAGTGTGCTTATTCAGAGTTGGATGAGTGACAAATACAGATGGGTGGGGCTGTTCAGACCCACTGTTTCAAAAAGTGCACTGTTATACACTGCACTGTGGAGCGCTACAGTAAGATCTTTCATCTTCCTGACACTGGGCCTGGGCTTGTCTTTTGAGAGCCAGAAGGGAGGGAGGAGAGAACACAGGTGTTGCTGGATTTCTGGGCATTCTTCCCATATGTTTAGAAGGAGGAAGAGCTCCTGTACCTTCTCCTACTGACTGCTCAGAAAAGAGTTTGAGAAAAAGCAGTTTTCCCAAGTTTCACCTCACTCGAAAACTACTTGCTTGCAAAATCGGACATAAAAATACGGAAGTGTCACAGCACACTATTACTGAAAAATGGCGGACTTTCTCATTTTTTACCATATAATTGTAAAATAAATCATGATTCCCAGTTTGAGAAACTCATATAGTGTATAGAGCAATATAAACAAGTCATTGTCTGTATGAAATTTTAGTTTGTACTGACTTCACTAGTGCTTTTCATGTAGCCTGTTGTAAAATTAGGCAAATATATAGATGAGTTGATGTACACCTGGAAGACCTCTGCAAACCCCCAGAGGTATGCGTACCCCTGGTTGAGAACCACTGCCTTAAAGTAAAATGAAGAGTATATTAAAATGAAATAAGGGGTTACCATAGTGTAATGCTAGTCTGTGTGGGAAAAGAATAAGATCAAGAGATATCCTAAGAAGGAGACACCAAAGCAGTCAGAAGCAAGCAGAGCAGTCCATCTGATAAGAAGCCTAGGGAGGAAGCAGCAAATCATTTGCTCCCACAGGATGAGTCTTCATTAGACTTTTTTTTTTAACCTGGAGTTAACTGAGGTATTTGTTTGTAGAGGCTGGTGGGGACACCCCACACGTTTGTTCTTTACCCAAGGGTGTTCATCCATGGGAACTGAAGGGAAGAACAAATGTTTGCCTCCTGGAACAAATGTGTGGGTAGCGTTCACACTAACTATTGCCAGTTAATGTGAGGTTAATGGACATATTTGAAGACACTTGACTCAAGTTAAAGTCTACTGAAGATGACCAGAAGCATCTTTCTTGTGGCTTACGTTTTCATTGTCAAAACTGTGTGTTTTACAGATTGGTACCTTGGTGTAAAATTCTAATTAATACCAGGCACAGGCAGACTTTACCTCAGTGTAGCTAGTTGAGGTCAACCTTGTATCCAGTCCACTCACCTTCACTGGGGGCTTTTTAAAACAAACTCGCTCTCCTCTCCCCACTGCCGCAGTGAACACACAGCCTCTTTGGGGCCTTGATGTAGGGGTAAGTGCGGGAATAGTTTGAGAGTCTCCTGAAATGTGGGGTGGGGAAGAATGCAAAAGAAGATAATGGGAGAAATCCTGTGAACATAAGGAAAGATACAATAGACAAAGGAGGATGGAAAAGGAAGATAAATGGCAGTAGTCCTGAATCTTCTGCTTCTTGCCCTCTCATGGAGTAGTAAAGATTCCTATCACATGGATGTTCTGTTGAGGGTCTTGTGTCCCTAACTGTGTGGATCAAGGCTGTGTGTGATGGGGGTCTTAATTCATTAATATATGTATTTATGCCTCTGCGGAGTGAGTTTGACACCCTTGTTTCACCCTGAGTTGAACTAGTTTCCAAATTGGAATTAATTTGGAGGGGTAAACTGGGAAGGAGTTGCTTTTAGCTAATGTTGCATTTTCCTACTTAACCTCCCCCATCCCAGTCAAACAAGTCTGAGATAATTTAAGGAAGCTAACAGGTTTTTGTTTTTTGTTTTTTTTGAGATGAGCAGTTCAGTATTAGCATGGTTTAAAATATGGGTTGACTGAAGAACAAGGCAGGAGCTCTGAAACATTAGCTGATTTCATGTGAAAAATGTGAAGAACAGTCGTAAGCCATTCTGCAAATATGAAGTTAGCCTCCATACAAAGGGCATTTGCTTTAAAACAAGTTAAACTTACTAGTAATTTTCGTTCTTGTAATTGACATCATGTTATAACATCACTCATCTCCACAGACAGAAATGGTGCCAAACAGGATTTGGGAAGGCAAAATAAGTGGCAAGAACAGTAAAGATCCTGTTTTCATGCATTTGTCTATAAGAAAGCAGGAAAGAGAAATAGGATTTCCCCCCTAAGACATTTAGGCTTTTAAATAATAGCTAAGTCCTATTATCACCCATCTGCTATATATGTATGAAATTTGTAGGCTTTAGATAGTGTTTGCCAATACTACCCCTCTGTAGACTTAAGTCTCTTAGCAGGGTCCCATTTTGTGTAGTTTATAAATAGAACAGGTTTGCTGAAGACACTATTCCCTTGTTTTGAAGAGACATTCCTTTCCCCCACACAGGGCACTATAACTTGTTCACATAATGGAGATCTTTCAAATAACTTGTGAAGAGCTACAAAGATTTCATTCTCAGCTGTCTAGCTGTAGATGCAGCAATGTGCACCTTCCTGTTTGTTTTCTGTGGCATACTATAGCTTCAAATCCCTACAAATAAAATCTGAGCCTAGAAAGAAAGAGGAAGTAAAGGAACTGAAATAAGTACTGACAGTTTAAAATGGTGAATTGAGTTAAATCAAAATTATTTTAAGTCACTAATTTTTAATCATGATTTAAATCAGCAAACAAGAAACCTTGATTTAAATAATTGATTTTAATTAAAAAGCACAAATATGAAAGATTATTTTCTAAACAAAGGTTGATTTGCATTAGTTGGTAATCATTAAATACATTCATTTGCTATTATAAATTTATGCAGTTGTACAGCTTAACTTATATTTATTTAGATTCTTAATGTTTACATTTTTTGTTATAATAAAAAAGGTGAATAATGCATGTCTTATTCATTAGATGAATTTTTATTTGTGATTTGTCTGTCTCTTCAGATGGGAACACAATTAAATGAATAAAAATAGCATTTCAATTTTTTAAATTAAATAAAGCTACCTTAAAAGTGCCTTGATTTGTTTTTTTTTTTTGTTTGTTTTGTTTTTTTGGTTTCAAAACATGTCTTGCATTTAGAACTAACGGATTTATTTAAAAAGAAGTATTATCCACAGTTAATTAATTGAACTGGTTTTCTGGTCCCTGTGTCCTTCAGGATTTTGAAACTAGTAGATCTCACCCTGACACCAAGATTTTCCACTTTTTCAACTCCCAATTGGTTTCTTAACTTTGAATGAACTAGTCATTGAACTGAGCTAGTTGAGTAAACTGAAATTAAGAAAATATTCTCTCTCCATTTTCAGGAAAGGCTACTGCTGTCAAAAACAGGTTTTGCACATAAGCGAACTCTTTGGTTCCAGGTGCTTAGCCACTGACTTCCACCAGTTCAGTGGTTTGACTTCCTTTAAAACTTAGCAGCAAACATGTACTGCTTTATATTATTTTTGTATTTAAATTAAATGACTTTACTAAAGTTGGACCTTAATGTAAGCTGTCAATTTCAAAGCTAGTTGAAAAAAGATCTTAAAAAACAAACTAGTATTTAAATAAAAAGTCAGGTTTAAATAAAATAAGATGGGGGCGTGGGGGGAGTATTTTTAATCCACCCTAGTTCAAAAGGAATTAGATGAAAATTAAGCAATGAAGGTAGCAGCTAACTTTTTTCACTTTTCATAAATGAACTAAGGGAAAAACTAACCAACAATTGGGTTATGATATTATTGAACTTAGAGATGCAACTAATTTGACAGCTTCATGAACAAACACCCCAGCCTCATGGATGCCATGGTTAAATAGTTCAAAAAAAGAGCACATCACAGTGATTGGGAAAATGTACACTTCTCTGCTGACTATCTCTCATTGGAATAACCCAGGATGGAAGCGTGTGGTGTCCAAAAGATAAATTTGAGGGATATTCAGCATCTGCTGTCACTGGAAAGCCTGGGATAACACTGTCCTTAATGTGGGCCTTTTTACACACTTAAACTAGTATTGGGCTTTGTTTTGTTATACAATGTACTTGACAAAGTTCTTTATGCTAATCAAGACTGTACTCCAGGGCACCACAGGACACTGTTCCTCCAGACTATCTTAAGTATTCTAGGTCTCTAGCTGAAACATTTTCCTTTAAGTGTGGCTGTGGAAATACAGATACGGGGCAATAGCGCTTAGGCCCTCTGTATCTTACAAGGTGGCTACTGGCTTTAACTTTCCTGGCTGCTAATTTGCTTTTGAGTGAACAACTAGAGCAAGAGTGTGATTTCTTGTGAACTGTGCTTTCTAAAGGGTAAGCAGCTATATACAGCACCAGCTGGAGACTCAAAGTGGCCTTCAAGATTAGTGCCAAAATCAGTGGGTTTAACCTTGAGGCAACAAAGATGTATGCTAGTGTGACTAGCTATGTATCCTTGAAGAGTGGTGACCTTTTTTTTTTTTTTGAGCTAGCTGGAGCTGAAAAGGTGTTCCTGGCCACTGCTGCTTTTGTTGCCATTCAGGAATATTGAGGAGTCCAAGAAAACCCTGAGATTTTCGTAGCTATCATGAGTTTCCAAGGCTCTGGGTTTTTTTTAAAAATTCGGTGCTTGCATTTTAACAAGGCAACACTAATGCACATGGGGATGAAGAGGCAGTGAGGCTGAGTGTAGCAATAAATGTTTCCCTTCTGTCTTTCTGCCCTCTCAGAAAGATAGACAGACTTTCTGTTTTGGCTGAATTTGGAAAGTTTTTCTAGCAAGAACAGTATTTCAAGGCTTTAAACAGTGTCTGTGCTTACCCAAGCATTCTTCGGGTAATTTCCCACTTTTGAGTACCACTGGGACAGTTCCAGTGGTAGTAACAATAGAAATAGTGCTAATGTGGCAAGGGCATAGGTGCCTTTACCACTGTGTCTATGGACATGCTTAGAGCTAGTGGCTGTGACATGGTGGTAGAAATACTAGTCTTTTCTGTGCTAGTACTAGAATCCTGCCACCATCAATGGAGCTACCCTAATACTAGTGCAGAGTCAGACTTCCTGAAAAATAATTACATAGACAAGCAAGTAATCACAGGTGTTAGAACACTTTCAGAGCCGCCACCCCCCCTTCCCCCCCCCTCATTCTCCATAGGCAGCAGAATCGTGGAGGGCCAAAAGTCGTTTGGACTCCATGCTCACCAGGATTGATGTAGAGATGGAAGTGGGAAGGATGACTATAAAGGTGGGGGGTGTTTTCACTCAGTTCTCTATCTCACTGCAGCTTTGAAGTATGGGAATGCACTTCTTCCTTCCCTTTCAAATTCAGCACCAATTGCTAACAGGAGGGTTTGCAGAAAAGTCCTGCCTTCTTAGTTAGGACCCTGTTCGTTCTGGGGCTAGTTCAGTGTGTGAGATGCAATGACATAGCCTTTTTTCTTAGCCTTCTGTATGGTAAGAGACATTAATGGCTGCTGGAAGAAACGTATGTCTGAGACAGTTTACATTTTTCAATGTGTGCTCTGTCCTTATGACCTGAGAGAGGTTATGAGTTACAGGAATTGGGGTGGGAATTGGAGTAAATTTAGATAAAACTTGTATATCCGCTCAGGAACTAAGCTCAGTTTGTTCTCTAGGAAAGTGCCATTACTTCCTCCAAACTCCTTGTAGGTGTGCCTATTTTAATTTGCAATTTACAAATGGATTTACAAACAGTATGACTTTCTGCTCAGAGTGCATGTTTCACATCTTTGATCTTGGATTCTCTAATGGAAACATGCAGCAGCATGTACATAAAACACAAAAACCAAACAGCATTACAATACACATGCACTTCCTCCCCTAGGGAAAGAATGTGAGAATGAATACCATGTAATAGATATTAGCTACATCACTTAATACGCTACTGGAAGGTGCTCAGACATTATGCTGATGAGGGCGGTATAAGAACTTACATATATATGAGAATATGAAATATTTATTCTGTTCATAGTTGTGATCTCCCCTCCGATTTGATTGATGTACTTATTATTGGGGGGAAGCCAGCTGGATACAATATTTTTGCTCATTTCTAGGGTTGCAGTAGAGATGGGATAGAACTTCAACTAGCACAAAAGAAGGTGGCAGAAAGACTTGTGGCTGTGGGGGAAGGAGCTTTAATTTTTGAGGTTAAATCTGGCAATAGCACTACTTGATCTCTCTTCTACTCATCTTGAGTTTCACCAGGACATTTTTAGTGGTGGGCTGTGGATCACCCTATAGGAAGAGCTGAATATGTACTACCCATAACCATTTTCAGAGCTTGGTGCAAAATGCATGTTTTTGTAAAAGCCTACTCACAATCTTAGGAACTACGAGGAGCGGGTAAAGGTATAGGAGTGGGGTGTATACTCTGTACTGTCTTTATATAATGTGTGACTATGTTCATGCACTGTGCATATGTGACAAGGTGGAGCTCTTCCAAGATGATAGTCCCCCCTCACTTGCTCTACCTCAACTCCTTTATTCAGCATAGATAAGGAACGTATACAGCATCAGTCACCTTAATATCTAGGCACTACACATGATAAATAAGGGGCACAAGACATAGATCTTCTGGGACTCAGCCACTTACCTAGAAACTAAATATGCTTCAGTTACAAGTGACTGAGCCCCAGAAGGTGAAAGCAGAGACTGCTTTTTCTACATCTCATGCCCTTTATTTTTTTTGTCCAATGGCAAGATATTAAGGTGATTGATGCTTTGTACATATCTTATATCAAATTGCATAGAGGAGCTGAGGAGGAACAAGTGAGGAGAGACTACTGCTGGGGAGAGCTCCACCTTGTTATGTATGCACAAATGAGAGAGACTACCAGTTTGGGAGCACTTCCCTTAGTACTGCAGTAATTGAGGAGGGGTGGAACTGCTGCTTCTGCCTCTGCTTGGCAGGGAGGCAGAACAAAGAACTTACTCGCAAGTGGCATGGAATACCTCAATTTTTTCCCATTGTCAGGAACTGGGAAAAGAGGGGAGTGATGGAAGAAGCCAGGCGGTGGGTGTGTGGGAGAGATGGTTGTAGAGGAGTGTGGGATCTGGGCAGGAAGAGGATGACCGATAGCTTAGGGCTTGTCTTAGGGTACGTCTATACTTACCTCCGGGTTCGGCGGTAAGCAATCGATCTTCTGGGATCGATTTATCGCGTCTTGTCTAGACGCGATAAATCGATCCCGGAAGTGCTCGCTGTCGACACCGGTACTCCTGTTCCGCGAGAGGAGTACGCGGAGTTGACGGGGGAGCCTGCCTGCCGCGTGTGGACCCACGGTAAGTACGTTGTAGTTCGAACTAAGATACTTCAACTTCAGCTACGTTATTCATGTAGCTGAAGTTGCGTATCTTAGTTCGAACTGGCGGGTTAGTGTGGACCAGCCCTAAGTGAACACCTAGTTCACAGCAAGATGGGGTGTAAATCCACCCCTCACTAGTGTGCTGTGCGCTAAGTGTTCGCTTAGACAAGTCCTTAAAAACTTAACGTAAGGACTGTGTAGAGAGGAGAATGGGCTCCTGGCAAAGATTGGTAGCCTTGGGAGCCATAGATTAAATTCCTTACTCCACTACAGGCTTTCTGTGTGACCTTGAGCAAGTCACTTTAGGACCAGATCTGCAAAGTTATTTGGCTGTTCCTCCACTCAACACCTAACCGATAGGTGCCCTCTGCCCCAAGCTATGTGCCCACACTCCCTATATAGTGCATGAGGAGAGAGAGAGAGATGCCTAGGAGAGAAATCCTCAGAAGTCAGCTGATGGGAAGCCACCTAAGCTAGTCAGCAGTGAAATGCTGGGGAAGGAGGGAGAGGCTTATGTGCCCGGCTGACAGGCTGGAGATAAATGCGTCCCTGTGCTTGGGATCAGTTATGAACCCTGTCCAGCAGTTAGGTGCCTGACCCAGGTCAACTGTTTAGGTAGCCCATATGCTAGCAGCCAAAACCATTTGCCAAAAATAGACACATTTAGCAGTTTTTACAATAAGAGTCCCCACAATAGCTAGTAGGCCAGGGGTTAGCACACTTGCTGCATATGTGGGAGACCCAGGCCTGATTTGGAGCAGGGACTTGAACCCAGGTCTCCCACATCCTGGGTGAGTGCCCTAATCCCCAGGAGAGAGAGGAAGATATGCTATGTACCCATACATCCTACCTTGTCCCCAGGTGTCTTGTGCTGTATTGGCCCCCTTCTGTTATCAATGGCCTGCATCTGGCTTTCCTTCTGCAGGGTCTGATGGTTCCTAGCCATACTCAGAGCATGCTTACAGTACTGGGTTATGCTAAAGAGAGAGGTGCTTCCCCTGCAAAGCTTCAGGGCCTCTAGCTTTGATTTGAGGTATTGCTCCAGATAGCTTGTTAGCTGTGGGATGGTGTCAGGGCTTAGCAAATGCCAACTGGAGGAAACTTTGGGGACTTAGGTGCCTAAATCATTAGGTGGCAGCTCCGTGATGGCTTTGAAAATGTCAGTGTCTAAGGACCTTTGTCAATCTTGGCCCAGATCTTACCTTACCTCAGCTTCCTGTCTGTAAAATAGGGGAAACAGTACTTCCCTCCCTCACAGGGTATATTTAGATTGTAAGCTCTTTTTATACATCTATATAGTATGATTTCTTAAGTGTCTAAATACCCATGGCCTACTTAAATTCTCCTGTAGTTTTAAATTTCCAATGTTCTTGCATTCTTCAACTGCTGTGTAATACATAGCCTCTGTTTTGGTAGCATGCAATGTTTCAAATTCTGAGGCAACTGAATTTCTGTGGAGGATAAAATCATCTCTGTATGATATATCAAGGGCCACATTCCACCAAATTTACCAGGGTATAACTTCAGTGGGCCACATTACTAAGGGCTGGTCTACACTAGCCCCAAAGTTCGAAGTAAGATACGTGACTTCAGCTACGTAAATAACGTAGCTGAAGTCGAAGTATCTTATTTCGAACTTCAAAGTACTCACCCCTGGTCCACACCGCGGTGCGCAGGCTCCCCTGTTGACTCTGCCTGCTCCGTTCGTGGAGCAGGATTACCAGCGTCGACGGAGGAGCACTTCCTGGTTCGTTTATCGCGTCTAGACAAGACGCGATAAATCGAACCCAGAAGATCGATCCGACGCGTCTGACAGAGCTGGTAAGTGTAGACTAGCCCTAAGGGTTGCAGAGCAACACTCCAAGTTTGTAATAAAATTTAGAATCCTTTGCTTTGAAAGGTGCTATTTAAGTCTAGATTATTCATATCTATTAAATAGAGGTTCTAATGATTCAAACCACTAATATTTCTCTTATGGTTACCACGTCAAACGTCTTTATAAGTCTGCAGAGGTGTGTCACATTAGCATATGATTGTACTTACCCTATACAGACTGACCTAGCCTGGGGCTCCTATGTTTATATCTTAACGTACTTATTTGACTCCCACCACAGCCGTATCTCAGCACCTCACACTCTTATGTATTTATCCAGTAGATGAGGTTAAAGAAAGGAAGAAGTATCACCATTTTGCAGATGGGGAACTGATGCAGAGATTACAGCATATTACAGGAAACCCCTGGCAGAGCTAGGAATTGGACCTATATGTACCGGGTCGCAGTCCCATGCTTTAAACAAAACTATCTTTCTTAATGCCTAGAGTTGGACTTTGACAACACCCTTGCTCCAAACCAGAGGACCAGTGAAATATTGCTCCCTGATAGTATAACTGAGTTTAATACTTGGTCTTTTGGGCTATTTTTGAGGGTGCGGGGAAATTGGGACAGAAAGTTTGAGGAAATTCAAACGCTGCTTGAATCAGCTTTCAACTGATAAACTGAATGGTTCTTTTGCCAATATTAAAAGGATTTGGGGAGGCGGGGAGAGGTGGTTGTAAGAAAGCAGTTATGGTTGAATTAGAGATTATTTTTAAATCAATACTCTGGTTAATTACCACAATATAATTGCTTGTGCATGCATCATTGCAATTTCTCTTCCCCCTCCCCCCAAACCGGACACAGCTCTTGCTCTGCAAGTAATGATAGTAATTGGTGGTAAGACAGACCTGTTACTCATCCTTCTGAGCACATTTCTTATGGCAGATGTCTATATTTTAATTAAGTACTAATAAGCATGCCTCGTAGACCGTGATACTCTACCAACTTCTTCAGTTTTATGGCTCACTATTGCTGAGCTCTTAAAAAAAGACAGAGCAGGCATTAGTGTCTTTGAAATGACAGGAAGGTGATTATATGTATAATATAATTGTTACTATCATCTAAAGTGGTGAATGCCTACTTTGTAAATTTGTCCTCTGCTTGTTGCTGTTGATTCTCCAGCTCCCTCTTTTCATTTTCCCCATTTGCAGATAGCACAGGCTCTCTGTTTGGAGCAGGTGCTGGGGAAGAGGACTAATATCTTAGACTTTGTCTACACTGGCACTTCGTCAGCAAAACTTTTGTCGTTCAGAGGTGTTAAAAAAACACACCCCAAACTATAGAAGTTTTACCGATGAAAAGTACCGGTGTGAACAGTGCTTTGTCAACAAAAGTGCTCTCTCCTGCCGACAAACAGCAGCTACGCTGCACGGCTTTTAGCAGCACAGCTGTAGCTAAAAGATGCGTAGTGTAGCTATATCCTTAGTAACTGAGTTCTTCTAAAGGACACAGAACATGAGCTCTTTGGGGCTTGGATTGTCTTCATCTGTGTTTCATATAGCACTCTGTGCTATGCATGGCTGGAATATAAATAAAGTTTTAAATTGAAGCTAGATTCAGATCATACACACTCAAGTGCAACAGCTCCAGTGGTGCAAGAGACCAAATTTAGTCCCTTATTTTATAGCAATTATCAATTTCTAATCATTCTGCAGATAGTTATAGAACGGAGAGTCCTTACAAATAGGCCAAGGTCTGTCCCTCTCCTAGTTGCTGCCACAACACTGACCAAGATCAGTTCTGTAAAAGATCATGTAGGATTCTTCTGCAGTTGTACTGGGGAAAGTGTTTTTCCCCCATTGCTGCTGCTTTGATGGTTTGGTGAAAGCACTTCAGAGTACAGCAGGTGAAATGAGTGATTGCAGTCTAAGGAGGAATACCCTACTCTCCTTGATTTCCCAACAAAATGCATGCCTGGCACCATTATGAATGAATGCAGAACAGATGGCTGATAAAAAACAAATTCAGTTTTGTTAATATTGATATACTCTGAAATGCTTTCACCAAACCTTTACAGCTACCGAATTTAGCTAAAAGGAGAGTGAGGTATAATAGCTGCCCAAAGGGTGGGGAGGGGAGAGGCTAGGTTTAACCCAAGCACTTTAAATGGTATACACTAGAAAATACAGGTATCTACAACAACAGATCTGGAATGCTGATAACATTCCACAAACATTCCAAGTATTGCTACAGCTTCAGCAGCTCTGTGTAAGTCCACTAACAGCTTTGCTAATGTCAGTTCTGTCTGAACTCTTGGAGTACTGCTGTGGGCTGGAAGCTGCACCATTTCAGTCAAGTAGGGTTCCTGGTGTAGTTCCACCATGCTGTGCCAGTGATAGCTCTGATCACTCAGAGGATTGGATCAGTCTGCTTCTTAAGATTACCCAGCTACTGGCTGTGTGTGGGCTCAAGGGCAGCTGAGAAGATACTTGACTGGTCTTGGCTCTGCTCCCTTCCTCCTCACTTGACACCCCAACCCCAGGACATTGTTTCTTTCTTTAAACAGCTTCTTTAAACCACAATTTTAATGTAACCTCTTCCCCCCCCTCCACTTCACGCATACAAGCCCAAAGACTGTCAGTAGGGGCTAGTCATCCTCTGCCATCTGTATGGATTGTGTGGAGATGTAGTAAGGATAACTTTTCCCTTTCCACCACATGTGCAATCCTTGTGCAAGACCAGGCTTTTTGAAACAATAATTGGACCAAATAACGTGAACATGTGCAAATATGTATCATATGCTAATATTAGATATGAAATATTGCATAGCTCTGAGAAATGTAACAGATGCTTTACATGTGAACACAAACAAAAAAAAAAAACAAGAAAAAAGAAATGTATTAAGGTTGCAAAGTCAAGCACTCCCAAGTTACTGCGGTAGTCTGTGCAACATTAATTTGGTGTCCGTGTACGTGTGCATTATGATGCAATTTTTAATTACATGATCACATGCTGGTTTTTCCACAGGCCTCTTCCCTCAGAGTGCACAGAAATAATTGATCACTTAATGAGCAACTATTCAGTATTTTGTTTTGTCATCATTGATCACGCCCCATTGCTATTCCAACCCTGCCCTGAAGACAGAATTATTAAATTTACTCTTGGGCTTTTCTGTGACGTTCATTGCTGTACTATTCAAGTGCATCACAAACATGAAATAATTTATTTTCACAACATCCTGAGGAGGCTGTTTTAGGTGGGGAACTGAGGCACAGACACATTAAGGTCAAAAGTGTCTATGGGTGCCAAATTGGGATGTATAGGATCTGAATTTTCAGAGTATTCAGCATTATATGGCACTTTATATGTTCAAAGCATAGTCCCTATTAACTTCAGCTGCAGTTGAGTCCTCTGCACTGCTGCAAATCAGACTCCACGGTTTCAAGTTGGACATCCTAACAACGAGGAACACACAATTAGTAAATACTTGTTAAAAGTTTGGTTTAAGTGGCTTGACAAGTATCACATAAGAATTCTGGGGCAGGGATAGAATTCAGTTCTCCAGTGTGGAATTCACCTGCCTTAACCATGAGGCTATCCTTTGTCTTCCTGCAATCCCGTCTCATTCAAAATTCTGCACCAAATAAGGCAAATGTCCAGCCCTACTTCACTGCTAGAGCAGGTCCATCTTGTGCACTGAATGAAGCATGGGTCCTGTGGGGGGGAAAAAAGAGTATGTGATCATGTAATTGAAGACCGTATCATAATGCATACCTGCAGGGAGGGCTGAATTGCAGAGGAATCCTTAATTTTGGCATTTCTAACTTTTGAATGCTTGACTTTGCAACCTTAATGTTCTGTTATTGTAGTTTTATGTGTGTAATTGCTTGAATTTTTTTCAGAAAGCAAACTAATCCCCCCCCACCCCGCAATTCCATCTTGTGACATCATAGCGAGACCTATATGGTTCAACAAGAGTGTTGAAACATTTAGATCCTCAGCTGCTTGAGCTTATGGAGTAACTCGTAGCACTAGGAGGTTGTCATCTTCTGTGTGGCCCAGCACATTCCAGAGGGGAATGAAACTCTCACTTTGTCAGTGAGGTTTCACAGATGTTTGCAGACTGCAAAGGGACAGGGAGACACAGGAATCTTGGGTTCCATTCCAGGTTCTGGAGAGAAGTGTCTGTAGTGGTCACAGATATTTCTGTCAAGCCTGACTCCCTTCTGCTCCTCCAGCCTTTCTCAGTTCCAGTCCTGTCTCTCCCCTCCTCTCCGTCTCCTCCTCCCAGTCTCTCTGTCACAATGTCTTCTTGTCTCAGTCCCAGTTTGCTAGCCAGTACCAGTCTCCACACACTGAGCCCAGACCCACTCTCCTTGACTAGTCAGTCCTAGTCTATCCCTCTCCAGTCCTATTTCTTTCCCTCACCCAATGGCTCCTTGTCCCAATCTGTAGCCTCTGCAATGTCCCTCTGTCCCACAGTCTGGGTGCTGTTTCCTCTGCGCTCAGATCAAGCTACTCTCTTTTCCACACTGCCTTGGTGCTAGCAGAAGGTGAACTGAGAGCACAGGAGAGACAAGTCTCCCTGCTCTAAGGGCTTGTCTACACTGACAATTTACAGCATTGCAACTTTCTTGCTCGGGTGTGAAAAAACACCCCTCTCAGCACAGCAAGTTTCAGCGCTGTAAAGCGACTGTGTAGACAGTGCTGGGAGCTGCGCCCCTTATGGAGATGGGTTTTTTTTAAGCTGCACTGCGACCACACAAGGCACGTTAAAGCACTGCCACAACAGCACCTTGGCATTGCCAGTGCAGACTAGCCCTTAGTTCCTGTGCCCGGGGCCACAGCTGTGCGCAACTGTCAGGAACAGTAATTGCAGGAAAGTCCCTGCATACTTGGAGTGGCACAGGCCCTTTCCAAATGAAATCTGTGTGGAAATTAACTGCCAAATTCTTACAACCGCACATTTAGAAACTTTGCTGGATTTACATAGGGGCAGCAAAAGGCACATCCCTGACATGAAGGAAACCCCCTACCAAATTTCAAATCCCTACTTCAAAACAGGAGTTCTTAATGAACTAATTGAAGGAATTTTTTAATTTAGGCAGAACAACTTATTTTCCCCTATTCTTGTTCTTGGAAATGTCACAACCATTTTTTGCAGAAACTTGCCCCAAAAATTTCAGCTTGAGGCCCGTCCCCAGCATGGGAGATTTTATCCTGAATGGTTAAAGTTTGGTAAAATTATGAGCAACACTTCCTATTATAAGCCTCTGTTATAAGAGCCTTGTAATAGGAAGCGTTAGGCAACCTTAAATAAAGGAGAGGTATGCTCCTGATCTAGGAAGCTGCACCTGAAATTGAGGGAGGTGTCATCCATAAGCACCACAATGCTTGTAGGGAGTGCTGTATCTGAATACATGAACTGCTTGATGCTAGCTAGGTTTTTTAGAGTGTAGACACTGAAATGTTTTAGGAACACAGGTGCTATTAAAGCTCAGTTGGATTGTTTAAGCATGAAATAATGCAGTCTTGTAGGCTGTCTTTTTGGTAGACATTTTTTCTTAAAAATGGCCCACCATTTCAGTGATGGTGGGAGTGCTATTGTAGACAGGGCTAATATGTTTTTTACCACTTTGTTAGCTTTACTCAGATCAGGAGTAGGTGACACACAGTGTGGTGGGGTGGAGAGGAAGATAGGGTAAAAATAGGCTATTATTGATTATGAATAGCTAACCAACATTTTTCTTCTCTTTTCTTCCTCAACTATGTGCTTCGCATACTTCCTCCTGTGAATAACAATGCCATCCATAACAGCAGCAGCAGTTGCAGGCTCAGCATCTTTCCCATGGCCATGGACCTCCAGTGCCTCTTACACCACACCCATCAGGACTTCAGCCTCCTGGAATTCCTCCCCTTGGAAGCAGTGCTGGCCTTCTTGCCCTCTCTAGTGCTTTGGGTGGGCAGTCTCACTTGGCAATAAAAGATGACAAGAAGCATCATGATGCAGAACACCACAGAGGTGAGAGGCATGGCAAGCCTGATTAGGACGTTGTCAAATTCGCACATTGCTGCAAATTGTATGCATCTCTAAAGAAATCGAATTATATAGAATGAAAATGAGAACAAACTGTTGTAAAAATTTTTTTTTTTTTTTTTAAAGTGTGTCTGCATTTCTACCACTGAAGCAAAATTAAGCTTGGAAGTTTTCAGTATTTGAAATAGGCGATCCATTAGGTGTCTCCTGCTTTATAGATTGCAGGGCATTTTGACATCCTGGGGAATGCTTAGTGTAACACCAGTGCCTGCACAATATTGTGGATAATTGTTAAACTGCATAATTGGGTAAATTTTTTCAAAGAAACTAATGTTGTTAAATGGGTGGGGAGAAGGGAAGAGGGAAATGAGAAGTTAAATTTTGAAGTGAATGTGTTAAATGAAAGGTTTAGATAACTGTATCTGTTACTTTAGTTTCATAGGCTTAAGTTCTAGTACACATTTAAATATTGGGCAAAATTGCACTTGACTAATTTTTGAAAAAAATAATTTATTCTGTCATGAAATAAAAACTAGGCTTTGTGTATGTTTAAACTGTAAATCTATCATGTTTACAAAATACTGTAATTTTCAGGAAATCACTGTATTAGGAATGTGCAATGACTTATATAAATAAAAGCCATTTTAAAACTGTTCGGGGCTTGTGTTCTAATTTTTCCCCCCTTTTTTTATTTCTGTTCTTGCCTCTGTGTCTGAACGGGCATGTCTGTGCATTTCTTGGTTACTACGGGAGCAGACAGAGAGCCGGGCACAGTAAGTACCAATACTTCTGTTAACATTAAAATGTTTCTGCTTCAACAGTACTTGATAAACAAAAAATACTCACACCTGTTCTTTTTCTGTAGGTTTCCTTGTTCTCCCTCCTGTGTAGTCATAGTTGTGATATGAGAGGCATATATGACCCTGTTCAGATAATGCAGTACTTTGTTTAAGTTGGAAAAATTAAAAGAAACTGTTTAATTACAAAATTTCTGTGGTCATGATAAAATCATGGCAATGGCGGAGATTTGAACTTGAATCAGACTTGATTTGTTTGGCTTCTGGAGCTACTTTTTTTTAAGTCACGTTTATTGCTGCTCACATTTTGAGTGGCAGTTAAGGTGTTTAAAAAAAATTTGCAGAATTTTAAGTTGGAGAACAGGTGAGAAATCAAAATCCATGCATTACTGCTGTTTGCAGTCTTTTGGGCATTGTAATTTCTCTAACTGAATCTCTCTACCCATACAATTGTCTTCATTACTTGATTTGTGCATCAGCTGCAGTTTCCCTTGAATAATTTTCTTTCAGGCATAAACTGTAATACAAATTTCATTATAAAATAAGGATCTGGCTTAGACCCCACTCTTCTGTCCCCATCTCAAGAAAAGTCCGCCAAAGGATGCTACTTTGTTTTTTCTTCACACTTTTGAGTAATGATGTCAAATTCAGGTGTCAGCAGGTATTTATTTGGATTTATAAAATGAAACTGTATTCACTAATGCCATGGGTGAGTTTGGTCCTTTATGCAGCAAAATGAGTTGTGATTATTCTCTCTTACTCTCAATTAGACAACAGTGTAAGATGCAGTTTCACTAGTAAGGGTTATTCATTGTCTGATAGCCTTAAGACACTTACCTGTTTTTGTTTATATTGCTTGTAAATGTCGGCTGTTTGAATGGCAGGGCTTGGAAATATTTTAAATACAAGTTTCCTGCATGCTTTTTATATGATAAACTGATCTTTCTCTCTTGCTTCCAAGTTGGAATTAACAGTTCTTGTTTGTTTCCTTGCTCAGTGCAGTGGCATCATTAATGTCAGTACAGCTGTGGAAATGGTTAAAGGGTAGGATTCTCAAAAGCACTGAAGGGATTGAGGAGCACAAGTCCCATTATATAACAATGGGATTTGTATTCCTAAATCTATTTGGTGCTCTTGAGAATCCCACCCTTCGTTAAGTATTTTCTCAGAGTCAAAAGATGGATCTCAGCACACTTTTCTTGGTCCTCTGTAAATTACTTCGCTAAAAATATTCTGCAAATAATTTTAAGAAAAATGTGACAATTTGAGAAATATGCAGTATGCTTAAACAGCAGATATGCAAAGGATACTTGAGATGTGTTGACTTTAAAGTTTAGGTGCCCAGAATGACAAAGCAGTGTTATAGAATGCAGACTCTGTGCAACCCTTCATTATGCACAACAAAGAATGTAGATACAGTATAAATCTGATCATCTGTGTAGGCCTGCCAGAAAAGCCTTTTTAGTACATTGTGTGGGTTTGCAGTTTCATTTTCTTAATTATAATTAAACTCCTACAGTCAACTAAAACAGTTCCACCGCAGTCACAACTTGCCACTATATGTCAAATCCATGTTACTCTGCTGTGGGTGTGAGGTAACTAGCATAAGTGCATTCTGGGATATCATGTAGGATCATGCAAGCAATGTGGGACTTCAGGGCCCTGAAGAATGCACAGTAAATGTAAAGAAAATTACATGCTGATTGTCCTCCTTGCTGTTTGGATATGCCACCTAGAATTGGATGTCTGCCACTCTTTAGATCCCAGTTCAGCAAAACACTTAAATGGGTTTACATGTTTTGCTGAATAGAGATGAACTTAAGCATGTGACTTAATACATATAAAACGTGTTGCTATTTTGGGGTATCTGTTTCATGGCAAACAGAAGTTTGCGTTTTTATTTATTTTTTTAAAGATATTTAGAATCCATGGGACGTTATCCAAATTCAGATTTAACATTTGTGGATAACATTTATTTGACAGTGAGTTTTGGTTGGTTTGAATTTTCTTTCGCAGTCACATGTTTAATGTCACTTTGAAATGGATTTTATATTTAAATACCTTTTAAGGCTAATATTCGACTGGTCATAGTTACGTATGTCATATCCACATGATTATAAATCTTATCATAGTGTTTCCTAACCTAGTACTATATTCTTACCATGCAGATTACTATTTAAATCAGTCATCTTGGTGACCTACATATTTATTTCAATGAGGCTTTGCATATTAAATGCATATGGTGATGCTGCCAAAACTGCTGACAGAAATATTCTCTGATCACCCAAGACACTAGAAACCATGTTGTTAATCTAAAGTAGCTGCAATATTGTTTAATATTGCTTTGCAGTACTTCACTATAATTTCCAGTGAAGATAACTGGTGTGAGCTTCCAGTTCAATCAATGGGTGTTGATTACTCTAAGTTACAAGATAAAAGTGTTCAAATACAAAGCAAGCTTTTAGTGCTCATCTGTGAGGTATTAATGTAATTTAATGGATTAAAGCTGTTCAGGGTTTTTTGTGAGGCTCTTTATGAAAAAACCAAAGTGCACCCAGACTAATACGTGCAGTCAGACTTTATAACTGGTTTGAAACAGATGCATGAGATAGTGAAAGCTGGGAGTAAAATACTCACATGTGGAGGTGCATTAAGTAAATGTATTATAATTCTGGATGATTGTGTGAGCAATGCCTATAGAAATTGCTACTATACATACTCTCACTGCATCTGGGTGGCTGGACTACAAAAACTTTTTTTCCTCCCTTACCTTGTCACTCTTCTTATCCTAAATATCCTGAAATTGGTATACATGAAATTTGTTTGCAAAGTTTTATTTTTCAAAAAGTTATTTTGTGCATAATTTCTGATGATGAGGATAATAGTAACTTAAACTAAATCTTTAAAATTCAAATTGGCCAGTTTTGAAGGCAGAGGTGTGCACTTATAACCTCAGCCAAGTTTCCACTGATGTGATCTCAGCTGTCCAAAATTGAGCCATCTTAACAGGGTTTGTCCGGGGAATGCAGATATTTTAACTATTGTGATCCTTTTGGGCTACGGCTAAGAAAGCTGACCAGTCAGTTATGCTAACTAAGTTCTGTAACCGAAGTATAAGAAGAGTTTTAGGAGACTCCAGTGCAAGAAAGCTTTGTCCACATTTTTCTCTAAAGGGTATGATGGCAACATCTATCAGACTCATCTCAGGTATTCATTTATCACTTGTGCTCTCACTGTTCTAGCAGTCTATTCGGACAACATACAAATGCAAATATTTTCAAGTACTGTATTGTATCAACAGTAATTCATAAATAGTGGAGTTTTAATCTTTTTTATGCACTTGCGATTCATATTGTCTGAAGACAAGAATTCTGACAATATGTTTTTGGAAGACTTATAAAGTACCTTTAGGTTTGAAAGTAGTTCATTTTTGCCTTGATTACCATTTATGAAAACAGCAATATTTATAAAGCAGTCATGTTCTTTGTACAGTGAATAGAAAACTTTCTTGCTCCATCACCCCACCCACAAAGAACTCAAACAAAGAAACACCCAAAGACAAACATCCTAAAATATTTCTTTGGATGCTTCTCTTTCTTGGGGGAGGTGATTGTGGTGGACATAATATTTTAAGTGAACTATTTAAAATGACATTTTGGATAAATAATAATTTGAAAAGCTTAGTATGCATTTATATATGAAAGAACCAATGCTTTCATATCTGCACCAAGAAGACAGTACCTTTCCTAGCGCTTGTAAGAGGGAAGCTACCATGCGTCCTTTAACCATATGTTATCCCTCTCTTTTTTTTGTTTGTTTTTAAGGACAATGTCAAGTTAAAACATAAGGCCCAACCCTGTGTCCAGATGCATGCAAAATATCGATTAACTCTAGCCAGGGTTATCTGCATGAAAGAGCTGTGGAAAACTGTTGCAGTCTGGTGTGAAACTAACTAGAAGCAGCAAGTGCTGATGGCTGGCAACAAAAGTTACAAAACAAAAGAGAAGAGGAACAGGGGCAGTGGAGCATAAATATTTATGGATAAATTCCTGACCCCCATTTTGACATGCATTAGCTAGAAAATATTGAGTTCAACAGAAGCCTTATTTAATCTGTTGTTAATCTCTTCTGATTATTAAAGCACAGAGGAAAGCAATTTAGAATTTCTCACTGTGCTCATATAATAATGTGAAGATACCAGTTTTGATGATGGTGGTTGCTGCCATTATTAGATTTAAGTTCCAGTTGTGATTAAACTTTTTCAAATACACTTCAATTTTTATGTAGGAAGCCTTCTTCATTTTGTGCAGGTCATTACCAGTCTACAAACAGCAAATATGCAACAGTGAACAGTAGTGGTTTCTCTAGCCTATGATTGCTGCTGACAATTGTGATATTGTATATGTACATAAAAAATAGTAATTATTAAAGTAGTGTGCACGCTCATTTCAGTTAACCCTTCCTCCCCCCCAAAATCCAACCACTGTACTCTTCAGTCTGTTTATCAGTGTTTGAAACTTCTGACCCATGCAATAGAAATTTTTGTTGATTACTGCCCCTGTTTTCAGGCAACTTGTCCCGCTGAGCACGTAAATAACTAGCGAGCTTTTTAATAGTATCTGAGGTGCTGCTCTATCCTGTAAAAATATAAAATATTTATAATTAATTTCAAGTAGAGGAAGAAAACAGGGATGCGGGGTGGGATAAAAAGAGAAATGAGGGAAGATGGCAAAAGAGCAACATGACTTCATATTTAAAACAAAATCCACTTATTTTAACATTAATTTTCTACAGCTTATTTTTCTGGAAGAAAGTTCTTACATCTCAGGCTGGTGGGGGTTGGGTAGAGAACTCTGATAAGTTGTTACTAATTGTTAAGTTATTAGGACTTGAGTCAAATAAATTTTTACTCTTGGGCAGATATTTTAAAAATTTACACCCCATAGGATCTGTGAAATGATCTTCCCTCCTATTCAACTCATGCTGTTTGTTCTTGTTTACTAGTGGAGCATGACAGTCATCTTTCTCTTGATAGTGAGCCCCAGAGCTTACTTTGGCTCTCTGATATTTTGGTTGTAGATGTTAGATTTGCTCCTGCTTTTCTTTCTGACAAAGGGTAAATGTTTGTTTTCCTGGTACATAGGGATGTTGGCAGATAATGCTGGTGTGCAGTGCTGCAGATCAGGTCTAATGTGGTAGCTAAATGAACATATCAGCCTTTTTTTGTCTGCTGACAGTACAGACAAGTGTGAGTTCAATCTGTTATAATGGTTGAGGTCAGTCATTACAGTTGGTTAGATGTACAGCAGAATCTGTAAAATGACCAAGCACAGTGGAAAAAATACAGCTCTAGAGAATGTCTTAATTGGTCCCAGGTGTAGTTAAAGCATGCATGCAGATGTGATGGGAACTCTGCTACCTAATTGTTATAATGTTCATTGTAAAGCTAATTGTCAATGTGGTGTGTGCTAGCAAATTAACTTCCCAATGCCATAGTATAACAGAGGATAAATTAGGTGTTTTGGGCTCCCAGTCTGTACTGCTGACACAAATACTTTTCTTGTGGTTTGGAAAGAGTTCCTAAGGGGAATCAGAATGGCAGCTAAGGAAATCCATTTGAATAATGTGCATTATATTCACATTAGGGAACCTGCCTTCTCTGTCTGCATCCATGAGCAGGTTTTCCTTTCATATTGGTTGCCGATGGTTTCAGTGTTTGAATTTTGTTGGCAGCAAAGTCGCTTTGAGATCCAAGTTTGCCTTTATGCTGTCTGGTAACAATGACAGGAAGTAATGTCACATTAAGCTTTTTTCTTTTCTCAAGAGTTACTTGAAGAAGGGAATCTATGCAAATTAATAATAATGTTGAGCCATTGGAGAAAAATAAAATGTTAGTTATAAAATTGATTTAATCATTTATGCCAATCTGGATACATTGTATGTAGACTTTGCATTCTTAATCCCTGATAAATTGGGTTCTTAGCATGAAAGGAAGGATTATACTCAATTAAGTGTCTAGTCTACTGAAATTAAGACAAAACAAAAATTGGTGTCGTGCTGTTTTTCTTCTTAGTGAGTCAACCAGATATTTTTTGACACACAATCAAATCAGTTAACATTGTAGATTTCATTCCAAAATGAAAAGTCTGTACTATTATCTATAAAATCTGTATTATTCCTTTAGAGAAAATAGAAATTCTAGCATTTCAAAATCAGTCATTTGTAGACTAGTAAGGCTACCTTTTTATTTCATTTGTTGTATTTAAATGAGCCATAAAAGAGAGAAGAGAACTGATTAGATATCTATAGAAATATCAGTTGCATGAAGGTGTTGTGAAGCTGCTGCTTTTCCATGCTATCAGTCCTATATTATGCCATTTAGGGCACTAATCATATGGGAAATATAGACAGTACTTGACCTGACATGATGGGAGAATCTTCTCAGTTTGCTGTTCTAATTGGTAACTGTTCTCTGAACCCTCAAGTCGCTTCTGCTGGCAGGAGGCACGCTGAGCCCTGGGTAAAAAGTTTGATATTGTCATCTGTGTCCCAGTTTTTTGTTTACTGTCATTTGTGTCACTTCAGTATTTCATAAAGTGCTAGTAACATGAGTGGAAAATGGAGACCCTTTCATACCACCTGATGAAATTCCATACAACTGATACTCAGAGCTAAAGAAGGAGCAGTTTGCAATAGCAAGCATACATACATAAAAAAACATACTTTCATCAATTGCGGTGGAAGTTTTGAAGCTTGTTCTTAACCCTTTAAATATTTTAATGTACTATTTTCATTTCTTGCCCAGACTAATCATTGAATTTACCCAGTCTAAATTGATTGTTTTCAGAACTGCTGTTAATGTAACTATTTTTTTGAATAGTTAGTAAAATCTAATTTTTAAAATAAATCCCTTTGTCTACTGTGATTTTATACAACCCAGAACAGTGTTGGCATAATCTGTGAATGAACACCCAAACCATCCAAGATCTCAAACTCTAGGATGTTGGACATGTCATGTATGAACGTGAGCAGGATCAATTAACATCATAGGCTTCAGCGCTTGTCAAGGAAATTGACTAGAATACATATTGCAGTAGCTTCTCATGTGGATACTTTTATTCCAGAATAAGGGCTGGTCTTCACTTAAATGCTGCAGCAGCATAGGGTGACCAGATAGCAAGTGTAAAAAATCGGGACGGGGTGGGGAGTAATAGGTGCCTATATAAGAGAAAGCTGCAAAATTGGGACTGTCCCTACAGCAGCATGAAGTGGTGAAGGCACAACCTATGCCAACGGGAGGGCTTTTCCTTTCAGTGTAGGTACTTCGTCTCCAAGACATAGTGCTGCTGTCTACACAGGGGTTAGGTTGTTTAACTATGTCAGTTCGGGAGTCTGGAGTTTTCACATTCCTGAGTGGTGTCGTTATACTGATGTAAGTTTATAGTGTAGACCTGGGCGAAGAGACTCTCGTTCTGGGTTAAGAGTTTCCATATTGGGAACTATTGAGGAATAGCTATTCCAGTCACTTTTCCCATCAGTAGACAAACCCGCAGTCTGGAAAACAGGAGAGGGATGGAAGGGGCTGAAAAATCATGAGAAGATTTCCAGATGCTGCAAATCAGTGTGGCAAAACAGCTTTTTTTTTTTAAATGTATTTAAGAAAAACCTTGAAAAAGATTGCCAATAAGTTCAGTCTCTCAGCTCCTTGCTACCCATTATTCATCCCCAATGTGACCCTACAGGATAGTGAAACTGTATTGGGGGTAGCTCTAACATGCCTTGCCCCTCCCCATTTACACACACACACAAATTTCAAATGAGACTCTTCCTTCCTCTACTCCTTTGCCCCCAATAGAAATTTTGGTGAAAACAGTTTCTGCATTTAAGGCCTGATCCAAAGTAACTGGGAATGTTTGCAATGGATCAAGTCTGCATTTAGTACCCAATAAAATAAGATATTTTTTCCAAGACCTTTAAAATAATTATCTTGTCTGCTACACCCCAAACTATACCCAGTCAAAATGGTTAGCTTTTAAAAATATGTTGGAAGTCACACATAGCTGACCCAAAGAAGTGACAGTTAAAAATGGTGATATTAACACTTAATAAATGGGGTACATTTTGCTGTATAATGCCCCAGAGCAGTGGTTCTCAACCTTTCCAGACTACTGTACCCCTTTCAGGAGTTTGTTTTGTCTTGTGTATCCTAAGTTTCACCTCACTTAAAAACTACTTGCTTACAAAATCAGACATAAAAATACAAAAGTGTCACAGCACATTATTACTGGAAAATTGCTTACTTTCTCATTTTTACCATATAATTATAAATCAATTGGAATATAAATATTGTACTTACTTTTCATTGTGTAGTATACAGAGCAGTATAAACTAGTCATGTGTATGAATTTTTTGTTTGTACTGACTTCACTAGTGCTTTTTATGTGGTCTGTTGCAAAACTAGGCAAATATCTAGATCAGTGAATCTTTAGGCCGTGGCCATTTGCGGCCCAATCAGCACCGATGTGCGGCCCATGTGACAACCTCAGTGCCCTACAAGTAACATATTATATTGTGTGGTTGCGGCCCACATCACACAAAAAGCTGCATATGCGGTCCACAATGGTAAATAGATTGAGAACCACTGATATAGATGAGTTGATGTAATCTCTGCGTATCCCCAGGGGCACACATACCCCTGGTTGAGAACCAGTGCCCCTGAGCACTGAGGGGCCAAGAGGTGGTGCTATATAGGAAGTTTGCAGATGCTCTTATCTATGTGACTAGATGTTTTCAATATCTATAGTCTCCCTGCTCTTAGGAATTCCAGTTTGTAACAAAAAATGATGGATAAGGACTACTAGTGTTTATTGGGATGGGGATGTTACATCCCAGAAACTGTGGACCCTTGTCCCTTAATTATTATTCTGTAAACTAGTAAGTAAATGCATATAATAGGAACTGCTTGTGTGTGTGCGCATGAGTATGCTTTGGGGGTTTTATAGTGCCATGTATTCTTTTTGGATTGTTAAATAAGTTTTTCTTTGTTTTTTAGAATACTGAATTGCACAGAAGTGTGTCAGCATTGTTTTGTATAGACACGTGCATGTAAACATAGGTAGGGTACAATCATGTGTGCAGGAACTATGCATTAAAGGGACACTAAATTTAAAAATAAAATAAAACTTATTTCTTGTTTCTGTTAATACCTGAAATTACTCTCTACATATTTTAGGCACGGATCTTGCAAGCTGCTTGCATGAGTGGAATCTACACCCATGTGGAATAATTTGCAGGATCCAGGTCTTAAAAATATAAATTACTCTTTCCTTTTTTGTAGTTATTTTCTGTGAGTTTGGACAATGAAAACTGATGAAGTCAGTTTTACGTTTTATTGTTAGTTTCCCTTTCAGCTTCTCAATACTGCAATATTTGTGTTGCTTTAAAAATTATTTCGTAGCATTTTTTAAAAAAGAAATATTTCTGTTGGTCTTGAGTTTAGCAAAAGCAGGCCTTTTCCCCCACAACTTTTTAATTTGTGATCAAATTTGAGTTGATAGTGTCTCCTTAAGCTGTATCTTCTATTGCAGACATTGGGTGTTCATTTTAAAATACAAATCCATTTTTCATCACAATTGGATTTTAGTATATATTGCTTCCGAAACATTGGCTTCCTTATCTCCTTGTGTGTGTGTTTGGAAGGAGAAGATGGGTTAAATTCCGCCTATACGTATTAAGGTAATTAGTTCAGTCATCCAACAAGCCCACCTTTTAGCCACAAAACATTGTGGTAAAGACATTACTGTGAGCTTCTTCATACTGAATTTCATTGGACCCTCCCATATGCTTTATGTAAGCCCTCTGGCATTTGTGTAGCTTGAATAGTCATGAATAAAAGAGCTTAGAACTAGCTTTAAAGTACAGCCTCTGAAGTAGGCAAAAGAGGATTCAAATTGTCTTGTGTACCCTGTTTTGTTTTCTTCCTCCATGTGGTTGAGCATTAATGTTTGAGCACGGCAAAGCTTCAATTTCAAATGCAGAGTCATTCAATGAGTAGCAAACCATTAGGTTATGTTTATGATATTTTAAGAGTAAATATCTATGGCTTTTTAATATTTCCTTATGGACTCACCACTGTATCTGATTTGGCCTAAAGTAAGTTTTCTTTTAAGTATGTAAATATATATTGGCACCATGCTTCCTTCTTGTGATGATTTTTTTTTTTTAAGATGGCTTTTAGAAACCAGGCTTATCAGGTCTTTTTGATAGGAGTTTTTTGCACAACTCATTCAGCATTGTTCATGGCATTAACACATCACTGAACAAATTGCACTCTTGCATATGCTAATCCTGTACTTAAAAGAACTCATTGTAACATGTTTTAATGCTTTAGCAGGAGGGGAGATGGGAATCAGAGGCATGTCAAATTGTCATGTGACCCAAAAATATTTCAAATGCCTTTTTTTTTCTTTGGGTCAACAGTTTGTACTTAGCATATCTGAATGAAAGTAGCCTGTGTCATTTGTAGAAAAGATTAGTCTTTGCTCTTGTCTTTTGTGTGTGTATTGGCCTCAGTTTTTAAGTCCAAGACTGATTAAACAATGTGATAGCTTTAATTTCCCACTAATGGTGAATTTTATGTTGGCAGTGAAAATATTTAATCTTTCTGTTTGCAGTAAATCTGTTGAGGGCATCCTGTTGAGGTTATTATCACAACTAATAAATGAGCACTAGGTAATCTTACTCTGTAGCTAACATCTACTTAATTGTTATTGTTTTAAGAGGAAGTGTTCATAATGGTACAGTACATGCAATGGGCAGATCATCCAAGCTTTATTTGCTTTTTACGTTGTAAAAATCAGAAATCCATCCTTAGGTAATAACTTTAAATTTACAATTATAATGTATAAATGCCATTGTGTGTGTGTGAATACATATAAAATACTGTATCTTCACAAATAAACAGTGTTTCTCCTAAAGTAAAACAATAAGGTAATTTAAATTAAGTAACCTTACAAATAGTTACTGATGAGTGAACTAAATTTCTGATAGTTTGATTTATGCAAAGATTAAGCAAAGAATAAGCAAAATGTAAAATTCATGAATCCCTATCATTATAATTTGCCTTTGAAGACTTTGATGAGTTGAATTAAATCGAATGAGAGATTGAGAAGGTATTACATTTCTAAAATATCTATTGCATCCAGTTTTAATTTTCAGGTGTATATGAAGGAATTCAGGAAGGAATTTTTGATTGACCTTGTTTTTTGTCTTTACAGAGTAATTCTCTGTTGGTACCAGACAGCCTGCGAAACACAGATAAACGCAGGAATGGTCCTGAATATTCCAATGACATCAAAAAAAGAAAGGTGGATGATAAGGATTCCAGCCACTATGTAAGCAAATCTCTTTCAAATAAATGATTAATTTATTTGCAGATATTTTGTGTATGAGCAGTGAAATAGTTGTTAAAAAGCAGGGCAGATTGATTGATTTAATTCAAAGTTATTTAAATCACCCATTTTAATAATTATTTAAATTAGCAAACAGGCAACCTCATTTAAATAATCTATTATAATCTGGTTTTGTGTTAATACTTTTTAGTTATTTTCCTAAAGAAAGTTAGTGCTCCTGTTGAATTGCAACTAAATATAGCTTCACATTAAATTTGCTGTTTGTTTTTGCTAATCAGGAGGATACACCACTTTTATTTAAGCAATTATATAGAATAATGTACATGTATTTTGATTCTTAATTTTTCTTCATTTTTAATTTTTTCTTAGAAAATGTGAATGGTGCATTTCTTATTTATTAAGTGGTTAATTTTAACCTAAGATTTACATCAAGCTCTATTTTGATGGAATTTCAATTAAAAGAGCACAAAAATGGGATACTAATTTTTAATTAAACTATCTTAAATGTACTGCATACATAATATGAAAGTTTATCAAAAATACATTTTTCATTTAAAACTATCTGATTTATTAAACAAAGGAAGTATTATCTGTAGTTGGTGAATCTGATTGTTTCTGGTCACCATGTCTTTAAGATTTTAGAACTAGTAGATCTCATAGTCTCATAGTTTTCATTCATTGATTGGAAGAGGAAAATAAGCTTTCCTGCATTCAACTGCCATTAGTTACTTAACTTTGAATGAACTAGTCACTGAACTGAAATCGTTGAATAAACTGAAATGATGAAAATATTCTCTCTGCACTTTCAAATATGTACTGCTTAATATTATTTTTGCATTTGAATTAAATTATTTTAATACATTATAATAAGTTTAGGCCTCACCATAGGTTGTCATAATTCCAAATTTAATTTAAAATACGTTTATTAAAAACAAAAATAAAAACTGATTTAAATTTAAAAAACCTGATTTTAAAAAATCCACTCCCATTAAAAGCTGTATTTCATGTTCTCTGTGGTTGTTGCCACACTTATTGATGTTCTCCATATTCATTCATGCTATATAGTGTAAAGACTGAATAGCTTAGCCCCGTACCAAGATTATTACTGTCATTGTGTTTTACGGAACCAAAAGTGCCTGCCTTTAGGAGTCAGAAGCCTGTTTCCTCTCCTTATGCAAATTGTAATAGTAGCCACCATTGTAGCTTGAATGTGCCTCAAAATCTGTGAGGGTACATCTACAAGGCAAGCAGTAACCTGGGGTGAAATCCATCCCCCTCCCTAACTTTGGAGACCGAACCCAAATGGCTACAGAGCTATTTTTAGCACTGTAGTGCAAGCCTCACAAGATTGAGTCTTTATAGTCTCTGAGACACACTGCCACAGATTTCTGCTTGCCATGTAACCTAACAAAGCTACCTACTACTTACGCCAGTTGAAATTACAAAATTTCTATGAGAAGCAATGCAAAAAAAAAAAAAAAAAAATCCACCAGTAAAATGTTTGCATAACGTGTGTGTTACCTTTTGACCAGCTTTACTTGCCCCTGAAGTTCCAAAGAACCAACAGCAGAAAGGGTCGTGGATCATATGCACTGGCTGCAATGTCTCAGCATTTCTCCCCTTAGCCTTTTTCCAAGATTATGATAGATAAGCATGGGAGTAGCAGAATTTAATGTAAGTTAAACAGAAATAATAGTAATTGGGGACGGAATGGAGATGTTAGACACACAGAGAAACAGAGGGGAGGACTGATCTCTTTTTGTTAAAAGTGCAATTGTGACACAATTGTACGGTGGCAAGAATGCTCTGGGTCTGTGGCTTTAGGCACTGGCTGTATTGCTGGTCACTCAGACCCAAGGAAATCAGATTCTATTGTAATTCTCAACATCTGTGGGTATGATTTATCTCCTTCACTTGATCCCAAGTTTTCACCAGATGCTTGTGTTGATCACAATGGTCAAGTTCTATTCTCAGTGACACCCTTGTAGTCTCTTTGATTGTGGGGTTGCATCAGAGCAACTTTAAGCAGATTGGGGCACCTTCCTTCTGTTAATCTAGCCCTGTATTACCACTACACCTTTGAAACCAAAGTCTGTGATTTCTTCCATCATCTTGTATCTTGTTTTGATGCTGGGAACCTTTGACTAACTTTCCTACGTACTAAAATCTTCCAATTCACTAGTGTCCAGATGCTAGTAGTTGTGGGGGTATTAATAACCTCATTTATTCAAAGGAAAGCATGCTTAAACCATTGTCTGTTTCCTTGGGAATCATATACAATGTGAAACTGTTGATTTTATGGAAAACAGGACAACTTCTCTTTTTGGTAGAAGCTAGAGGAATGGAATTGCATTATAAGTAGATAAGATAAATACTTAACTCTTAAAACAAAGAGTTTAAAATAATTCCACTCTGGAACAGGCTTAATATTTAAAGATTCACTAGATTTCCAACTGCACTCACATGTTTGCTGCTTTCCTAAAAGCAGCACTTTTAATGACAAGGAGGCGTGTGTGTCTAGAAAGCAGAAATAAATTGGCTAAAGGGAATTGTGGGATTTGAAATAGGACAGTAAATTCAAGATATTTCCATTTAATTTCTGCTCAAAACTTTTTGATATTATGAAGCTTTAAAATGGAAATTGGGATGGTCTCAAACTGGACTCTGGTCTTATCCAGGAGAATTACCTTGGACTTAGGAGAATCGTCTGAAACAAGTAGTACACATAGGAAACTTCTTTGAAAATCCTTGCCATTGTGCTTTACACGTTCAAAGCACTGTGCAAACTAACTAATGCTGCAACTCTCCTTTTACAGTTGATAGTACTGAAACATACAGGTTAACAATGAGAACAGTTAAGAATGTCTTTTTCCCTCAGAGTGTAAACAGTCACTGGACTAGCCATACAACATTTATATTTTATAGTTAAATATAAATATTATTTCAAATATCACAAAGTAATGTAAAGCTAAAAGGAAAAAAAGCTGTGCTCTTGTTTTTATCAAATTTGTATATTTGCCCTATCATTTATAAAAGTGGCGAAGAGCTCTCTGCTGCTAATGGTGTGGCTCTCCTCTTTCTGTCTGTCTAATTCAGGTAGGACAATGATGTTTAATATTCAGGTTGTGAATACAGCAGATGTTTAGCCTTTTCCCATGCTTTTCAAGTGTATTAAATGGAATAAACAATTTTTTTCTAGGACAGCGATGGGGACAAGAGTGACGATAACTTGGTTGTGGATGTATCCAATGAGGTAACTCAGTTTTCATTTTTTGCATTTTTAACATTTGCCCAAGTATTGAAGGAAAAATTCACTGTCATCTAAATGTATATAAAAATAATGCTTGGCTGTTTTCTTTTTACTAATATTAGTAATTAACCTGAAAAACCTTAGGTTTAATGCCTGCTGGCTGCCATATTACAGGACAGAGCAAATTGGGCTGTCGTATCTGTTCCCTCTTGCACTGGTTCATACACTTTTCAGATTTCCCATAAGATGCATTCCAACGTTTCACAGCTGCTGTCATGGCACCTCTGTGTGGTGGGGAAGAGTTAAGATGGGGATGTATGTACAGGACCGGGGTTGATCAGGCAGTGTTTTTAAATCAAAGTGTCTTTGGCAGGGGTGGGGTTGGAACACAGGGTTAAAGCGAACTGAGAGTTGAGAAGCAACTAGAGATGTCCACAGAATTTCCTAGGGTGAGTGGCCCTTTAAGAAGACCCTACTATTCTTCAGGAAAGATAGTCTAGGTAGCAGCAGTTCCTGCCAGCAGCACCAAGGTGGAGGGGGCTAGTCCAACTCCCTCCTCCTCAACTTTTATGTCCTGCAGATACAAGACTTCGGAAGCATAGGATGCCATCAGTCCTCTTCCCTCACTCCGACCTGCCTTCTAGCAGCACTGGGAGGCAGGGCCTTTACCAAGCCATGGTGTACAGATGAGGTCCGCTCTGTCAGATGTATTGTATTTGTATTTGTTTTTTTGTTTTAATAGCACTATTATTATTTTAGGATCCTTCATCGCCACGGGCAAGTCCGGCACACTCGCCACGTGAGAATGGCATAGATAAAAACCGCCTGCTGAAGAAAGATGCCTCTAGCAGTCCAGCATCCACAGCCTCCTCAGGAAGTTCCACTTCCTTGAAATCCAAAGAAATGAGTTTGGTGAGTATCAAAAGCAGTCTGTAGCCCAGAGGAAATACCTATCTATGTCTCACATGTATGGTCTAACTACTAATTACTGTGCATAGTGGCTTGCTTGTTGGCAGCGGATGTCTGATTTTATACACTTGAAGTTGAAGCATGTTCTTGTTCCCCTGGACCTTATAGTACTATACAACCCTCTTCTTCGCTGATAAAAACTTCTACTTCACACTGATCTTTCCTATGCACTTATAGCTAATGGTTTCCAAGTTTACCGTATAATGCAAATGGTTCACTTTAAACAGTGTTTTCTTTTGGAGCTGAAAACAGCTTACACTTATTCTTCACTACACAAAACATACACACACAGATTTTTAAAAGTTCTGCAGA
Source organism: Macrochelys suwanniensis (assembly GCA_033296515.1). Classification (NCBI taxonomy): domain Eukaryota; kingdom Metazoa; phylum Chordata; order Testudines; family Chelydridae; genus Macrochelys; species Macrochelys suwanniensis. The sequence goes on along the minus strand of CM065780.1, from coordinate 41,845,892 downwards.
ATCACGGTTCCCTTCTTCTAAATAGGCTGTTTTACTCTCTCTCTTGGTGAAATGTCATTAAATTATTTGATTGTAACATCTGTGGTTGTTATACTGGCACAATTTATTAAATTGTTTTATTTTAGGAGATTATCAATTAGGTATTAGTCTTTTTTTTTTGGACTTTAATCTGGGACATTAGACAAATTGTTATCTGTAATATTTGAGATGCCGATTTTAGACTGAAAGAATTTGGTGATATGTAGAATATTGTCCTGAATTAAAATGATCTCAGACATTTTTAATGCCTGTGGAGGAAGGAAAAAATGACCTTCTGCAGTTTTTGCTTGTTTAATTTTGGCAGGAATAGGAAAGGTCAACATTTCTCGCTCACAAGTTAATGCTATCAACGTTGTGTGGATTTATGAAAATTGGCTGAGGGAGTAGGTAATAGGTGCCCAGTGTCCCAGCTGCTGTTGTGATAAATTGTGTAATATGGCCTGGATTAAAAATAATACTCATTTAATTTGTTTAATGATACCAGCATGAAAAAGCTAGCACGCCTGTTCTGAAATCCAGCACACCGACTCCTCGAAGTGATGTGCCAAATCCGGGCACTAGTGCTACTCCAGGCCTTCGTCCAGGCCTTGGCAAACCTCCAACAATGGACCCTCTAGTTAACCAAGCTGGTAATGCATTGCTTTTCATGTGCTTTTCTCAGTCGTTCATTAATCTTTTACTTATGTAATTTGTGAATACTAAATACATTTGTGAATACTAAATATTGCTTCATTCTTTGTATTGTTGAAGAGATTTGATAAGAAACAGATGTTCAGACTTAGTTTTCTCAGCAGCTTGTACCTCTTTCAGACTGACTGTTTACATTTGTTTTTATCTTCTTTCCAAATAATCTAAACTACGTAATGACTTCTTTAAAGTTTCTGATAATTATTCTGAATGCAAGCTTCTTCCTAGCCCATTATCCTGTATTTGAAGCAGCTAATATTTGCTGAAATGTAAATCCTGACAAATTCAGAGCAATGCTTACCTTTGCTATTCAGTCTTCAGACGTCAGTTTTCTAAATTATACCTCTCAGCCTTATTGCGGGAATTGGAGAAAGACCAAATAACATGAACAATGGGGAGGAGGAAAATATGAAGGAAGGAATGGGCAGTATGTGTAGGGATTATTAAAAGTAATCAGAATAGTATGCATATAAGAGCTCTCATTTACACAGAGCCAGGATGAGTGGTGGTGATGAGCCTAGTTCAGAATGTACCTTGCAACATTAAAAGGCACTATGGACAGAGGGGAAGACTGGGTGTTGCAAAAGAAGTATCCATCTGGAATGGCAGTGTTTTCTTCCCTGTGTGCAGAGAAATAGAAAATTACTTGAATTCAAAATGAGCACATTATTTCATTAAACTGCAGCTGCTGGCTTGAGGACACCCTTGGCGGTATCAGGACCATACCCTACTCCATTTGGAATGGTACCTCATGCTGGCATGAACGGAGAGTTGACCAGTCCAGGGGCAGCTTATGCCAGTCTGCACAATATGTCCCCACAGATGAGTGCTGCTGCAGCTGCAGCCGCCGTGGTTGCCTATGGACGATCTCCTATGGTAGGAAACACATTGCTTGCCATTTCAATAGGAGGGGGTTTGGTTAATTGGGAAAGGCTACATGCATCATTTAACATTGTCTAACTCCCAGGCCATAACAACGCCAGAGGCTTGACTACTTTACTGTATGTTTCACTTTGCTCTATGGCTAGAGAAACAAACTCGTGCCTTGAAAACAAAGAATCTCAGTGTATTTATGTATGTTTCAGCTTTTGTTTGCCTTCATTAGTGCTTCGGTTCATTAAGAAACGCCGAACTTTTTTTTATTTATTTTTTTGAATAAAAAGATAGTGTTGGAAGCTACAAAGCACTTCATTGGTTCTCTGGACATCTGTTTTTCTCTTATTGGAGCAGATTTGTACACTTTATAGACTCCTAAATTAATCTTGCAGCACATAAAAGGCTTTTTACCCACTTTTCTGTGCTTGTAGTTTTATTTTCTATGAAAATAAAAATCTGAAGTTGGTTGGTGGTGTTTTTTTTTTATTGCTCTGTGGTCTGGAAAGTTAGAAAATTCTTTATGCTTAGAAACAGTGCAAATAAGTTGCTCTGTAGTCACCACTACCATAAAGTAAAACTAAGTGGGGGCCCAGTTCTGCAATATGGGTAACTATTTAAGCGTATGGGTAACTATAAGTACACAAGTAGTCCCAGGGAATTAATTTGGATTATTTATAAGTAAAGTTATGTGCGTAAGTATTTGCAGGATATGTGAGACTTGATGTTATGTTCTCTAAATTCTAGAATGAGGCTAATCTTTTTAACTGGAAAACAGTTTTCTTGAGCAGGAAGGATGGAAACTGTAAACGGCATATAGGTGTCTTTAAAACTACATGCATTATGGTTTTGAGTTATGGATACCGTTTCAAAGGATGAAATTTGAATGCACTTTGGTCCGTATTTGTTGTAGGGATTGCTTGAAGTATGTATTTATGCTAGATGAATTAATATAATAAGATTTAAAATGCTAGGAAATCCTAAAGTAGCACATAATGTATTAAGCATATCATTACTGTCATATTACTGTTACGATCATGTACATCTATTGGTTCAGTTTTTGAATGTGAACACTGGAAAATATAAAAATAAATCTCTTAAGAGCATCCCTTTAATGCATTCCAATAAGAAACATTTGCATTTCTAAAATGCGCTACACCATTTTGTATAATACATAAAATGAGTTGGGGGTGAAGGAAGAGGAGTTGTGTTTTCTCATTCAACAGGCTTGAGATTTATTCAGTTTTCATTATCAGGTTGGATTTGATCCTCCTCCTCACATGAGAGTACCTGGAATCCCTCCAAATCTAGCAGGAATCCCTGGGGGGAAACCGTAAGTAACTTTTAACACCTTAGTAACATCTGAAACAGTGAGAGCACTTAGTTATCTTATGTCAGCAAACACGACTTCCACATGGAATGATATCTTGGGTGTTTTGAAAGAGATTGGTGTTGTCCTCTCCTGATGAGTATTTCTTATAAATTCTCAACTGGCAGCTGCCTTCTTAATCACGTTTGTGAATATTTAGTTATTTCTGGAGAGAAGCTGTTGGTGGGATACATCCCTGAGTTTCCTTTCTCTCAAGCTTTGCTATTGAACTAGAGGTAGCTAGGGGAGTTGGAAATTAGTAGTGCTCGGCAGAAAAAATAAGATGTTTTCACCTTTAAATTTGAAACATGTGAAGCTGTCTTTCAGCCACTACAAATAGTGGATGCAAATCACATCCCCCTTATATTGGTAGATATTTGAGCAGGAGTGAAGGTCTGATGAAATCAGTGTCTCAAGCTTCAGAAATTTAGGTGGCACTTAATGGGGATCATAAGTAATTATTTTGGCAAATGGTACATAACTTGCATAATGAAGCAGGCACTTCTGAAAACTACCTTAGAGATATGCAGCTTTAGAGCAGCAGGATACACAAGCAAACATGTGCAGTGGACATATAAATGTAGGAGGGTTTATTTTCACAGTAGTGCTTGAAATTAGATGCTTGTATTAAACTGAACTCACTATATAAAGAAAAGAGCACTTAGCATGGTCACCATTAACAAAGTATTTTATTCTGTTTTGGATTCACAGATAAGTGTATTTTGGATTTTTAGAGTAATTTTATTTTTTACTGAGGAAGTAAAGGTAATAAAATTAAAGCAGTCTTATAGTTACCGCTAATATTCTGTTTTGTCAGATGAATTTTGAAATTCTCTTAAAGATGTCTGACTTTCTGTATTTTCACAATGTAGTGTTTTGTTGGCTTATTAAGTAACTTTTTAAAATTATGCCACTAAGATATGTGTTTGTTTGGTGGGTGAGCATTTTGTTGAACCTTCCGCGTTTGCAGCAGTTTGATTTAAGTAGATTGTAAAGGTTTAAGTAGCCTTAATTAAACCTGGTTAGGTTCCACATTTAGGGTAGTAGAATCATGGACACAAACAGCTTCTTTTTAAAAAAAAACAAAAAAAACAAAACCAAAAAAACCCTCTAAAAACTTCTTATTTTAGTAGTTTCTTAAATATTTTTAGAAAATAATTTTACACAGTTTTAAACGGAGCATAATTTCCAAAGAATACATTGATAAAACTCCATTTGCTGGTGGTATTTCCTTTATAACAGGTATATAGTTTCCCTCTCAACCTGCTGTCTCCTGGCAGTGTTTATCTGAAATACCTGCCTAATTTGCATATGGGAAATCCTTCCTGTTGATTACAAATATTCTGCAATATGGTTCCGGTTTCCATTAAACTAACTGCCTGATTTTGTAGTGAAACTGGTTTAAATTTTCCCCGCTTCACTCACGTCTTCCTCTCACAGATGCATCATATGCCTCCCGATTGCCTCATGACTTTATTATGAAGCTTTGTGCTTACACAGATTCATACGCAGATTCACTTGTCCTGCACAGCTTTCAAAAGAATACAGTCACTTAATTTTTAGTAAGAATTGTAAGTTATAAGAAACGTTTACTGTGTTGAACCTTACAAGTTGAACCTTTACAAACACACCTTGATTTGCTTCCACCATGCTCTTCAGCCTCATGTGCCGCTGTTCCTGTCATCCTGACTGATTAAATTGTGCAGTGAATATGGCGCCTTGTGTAGTGCATGTTTCTTCTCCCACTTGTTCCTCTTTCATAGGAATTAATGCAAACCACTCCTCCTAAATCTGCTTTCTTTGCTACTTACTGCACTTTTACAGGCAGACTCCACGAATAGGTTGGCACTCTCAAGCTCCTGCTTGGACTGAATTTCATGTATGAAATCCCCACCTGAGGGAAAGATTAGAAAAGAGATACTGAATGTACTGCATTACTAAGAGGGGTCTAAGGACGGTATTATGCATCAAACATTGGCTGTCAAGTTAAATAGTGAAGTGTGTACTAGTTTTTAAAATAGATTTTTCTGTTTAAGGGGCCAAATTCATTCCTAGTGACTTCAGTGAAATGTGACCCACTGTTTTATAAATAAAATATTGTTGGATCATTCATAGGTCAGTAGATATGGGTAATTTTAATTCTTGGACTTCATTTATTAAACCATTTCACTATTTCCATGTCATGACTTCCAGAAATATTTAATGAAAAGTATCCTGGGGAAGGGGGCTCAAATCTAGATGTCATTGATGCAGTGTTCAAGGCACATCAGCTGTGTCTGTTTCCTATTGCTTAAAAAGTACTATTTGAATGAAAAATATTGTGTTCTTTATGGTGTTTTCCTTCTGGTCACTTAAATTTTGACCGAGAGTTTAAAGCGTAGTTATTGAAATTGCTTTTAAGAACCCTCACTTGCAGTTAAAAGTTACATACTCAGTCATACTCGTGGTCATACTACTTGGAGACTTTCTTGCCTCCTTTGCTGATAGTTGCTGCCTCCTTTGCCTGTTCTTACTATAAATAAACATGGTAAACTTTTAAAATCCCAGGAGATATGGGGTAGTCTTCAATTGACTGTGTTAGGATTTAGACTTATTTTAGCTTTGTTCATGCACAACTAGCAGGGTGTTTTCCATTGCACAGAGTAACTTTATAATAGCATCTTTTATCTGTGTTAGATAAGTCTATTGACATTTTCTGGTACAAAGTATGGGTGTAATGTGGCATCTGTCACAGAATTTCACAGACTGCAGGGGAATTCTCAGTTTATATTTGAAACCTCCTTTCTCCCAGACACACAAATTGAGATGCCACATTGCGTTAGTGTAGTAAATGAGATACGGCATTTTAGTTGTGTATCCTGTGCGGGAGGGGAGTTTTTCAGATACAAATACTGAATCCCCTGCCAGCTGTGTCTGCTGGTTGCTGTAGTTATCTCTAGCTACTCTGGGGCCCTTGCTTTTTGTTGTTGTTCTAAGTACCATTGACTCTGTTCTCTCTTTCCAAAGGACCAGCATTTCTGTGAGCACCTGTTCTTCTTTGACCACTGTACACTCTGAGATCTTATTAATAGAATAGATTGCTATTAGAAAAATAAGCTGCCTCTTAGGAACCTGCTCTTGTTTTCCAGTTGGCTTCTGTTGCAAGAATTCCCTCTGGAAAACACCTTATTTTCTACTGCTTCACCTTCTGCTGTGTCACTAAGTTTAAGTCCCTTACTCCCAACCTTTTCTGATTTTGTTTTTTTAAATCTGCCACTGGCAAGTTTGTTCCCTTCAGAGCCAATCCTGTTACAAGTGACTCTGGTCCATTGCATGCTGACCTAGAAAGCTGTAGGGTGTTTCAACTCTCAGTTCCCATTGCCACAAATTAGCTGGTCTTGGCAGTTGATAGCAGGTGCCCCTTAGACACTCTTTTATTTTATTTTCCTGTGTTTTTCCCTGAGAATCATTCCTTTCATTTTCTCTTCATCCTGCTGTCAAGCTGTATTTAGTATTTATTCTTCAGTTTTCCTGCCCTCTTTCTGTTTTGTGGTGTTTTCCTTTTCTCCTGTATCATCTTTCTATATTCCCTCCATTGCAGAAGCCCGCTGCTAATTTTTCCCATTACTGTGGAACAGATGTTTCTCTATATTTTTCTTTTGTCTGCCTTTAACTGCTGTTATGACTTACTACTTTTTACTTCTTGTTGTCCAGATTCATGCTTCCATCCTCATAACGAATGATTCAAGCTCATACTTTAAAATCTCATGCTCAATAGTTCTTTGGAAGAGATCAGATGATCTAAAACTACTTCAGTTTTTTTAGCTATTGGCCAATTATTAATTTATCTTGTGGTATGTTTCTTTAGATTTTCCTGGCAGCACTAGTTCTGTTGTTTTTCTTTTTCTTCTGATGTGGTCTCCAAACCAGTAATTACTTTTCTCTTGAAATTAGTACTATTTTCAGAGATGACTATCTGGTGTCTGACAAATGGTGCACCTTGTCCTTTCTCTCCCTACTGTACAGTGAGCAACACACAGTATTTTATACTCTTTTTGGTTTAGTGTTGTATTCATATTTGCTCATTTGATTAGTCATTCCAGTGGAGTTTTTAGCTTTCTTTACAGTCCCCTGTGGCTGTTGTGTTAACGTTCTTACAGGTTTTCCCAGGGTGAGAGTTCTGACTTTTTCTAGCACTAGGGTGCTGCAATCAGAATTGATACTAGAGTTAAATGGTAGCAACATTGTGACAATTAACCTGACAATTAAAGAACATGCTGTCTTAAAATAGAATTGAAATGATTGCAGGGTGGATTTGATTTAAATCAAACATTTAAATCACAAGTCAGGAAGACTCAATTTAATCATGGATTTCTACATAAAAGTGCATTCTTGTTGGTTGTTATAACCTTAATACATATTCTTCACAACTCAGACATAGATGTAGGTTTCATTTTTAGAAGGTACACACTGTACATTTTTAAAATGATTTATTTTGAAAACTTTTCAGATTAGCTTTACAGCTATATCAGAAAATGAATGATTGGTTATTACATTTACCGAAGGTAATTGAAGCAGATAGTTCACCTCCCGGTGATTTCATAAATATCTCTAATTCAACAGGTTAATCATTAATATTTGGAGGATTTTCTTGCTATGCTGTATTAGGAGGAGAACATCATCAGACAGACATTTAAATTGCTTTATTTAAGTAAAACAACATTATGTGTTCTGGATTTTTTTCTTCAACAGCAAACATAATATTTTAACAAAACAAGCATATGAATTTTTGAATTTCGTTAAACATTCAAGTTTTTTAAAATCAGGTTTGTTTTTAAGTGTTTTTAACTAATGAAATATTTTTTTAAAAAAATTAAATTGACTACGTCAGCCCAGGTCAACACGAGAAACTTAAAATATTGGCTTCTTCAGCTAACTCAGCCATCTTCATCTTTATTTTCCTGTTTGTTCATAATCTGGAAAAGAAAAACAAGCTTTCCTGCTTTTTCAGGTTGCAAACGATTTGGAATGAATTAGTCCAAAGGAAGAAAATATTCTTTCTACACCAGCAGAAGAAGCTACTGCTGTTAAAAGTGAGATTATCACTTCAACAGTCTCTGAATCCAAGTGCTTAAGTGACTTCCACCAGTTCACTGGTGTGACTTTCTTTAAAACATCATCAGCAAACATACATTTCTTGAATGGTTCACCCTTAGCTCTGAAGTTTATTATAGTTGGCATTATGGAGGGATGATTGCTGGATGTCCATGTTGTAGCCAACTCCTTTAATTCAGCGGTTAAGATTTGACCCTGGTACTGAGTAATGAGAATATTTGCAAGAAAATGAGCTGGAGATAGTGCTTGTCCCATTCGCTTTTTTTAATGCTTGTAATTTAACTCTGTCATTGCATATTTCTCTTTTTAAGATCTCACTCAGTTCTTTCCAAAAGTCAACAGCGTCAGCAATAAAACAGCTATTTCGCTGCATTATGTTCAAGGCTACAGAAATAGGCTTCAGGGTACTCAGCATTTGTTCAACATTTCTCTTAAGCCCGATGTTGAGAACTTTGGGGGTGACAGTGCCATCTATTTTTTTCACTATTTTTTTCACAAACTGTCATCAGATTAGGCCAGTTCTTGATATAGTGCTCAAAACAGTCCACTACTGAGTTCCATCGTATGTCTTGTGGGAGAGTTAGCTTGGTTCCTCCCACTTTTTTCAGAGCAGCTGCTGCAAAGTGGTTGTTATGGAAGTATTTTGCAATTTCAACAACATTAGCCTTTATTTCTGAAACACTGAAGTCTTTGGCTAGGAGGTGCATCAAATGAGCACTGCAACCGTATGTTGTTAGCTTGGGACTCTCTTCTAAATAATTTCTTCTCATCTCGGATACATTTGTAGCATTGTCTGTGACCAAGCTGCATATTAGACATTTGAATTTTTTTTCACAGTTTATTGTAGCTTTTACTGCTACTTCTTGTAAGTATTCTGCTGTGTGTGCATTTCCTGATGCATCAATTATTTCTGTAAGGAAGACATTCCCTTCTTCTGTGGTCACACAAGCACATACAACAGGATCATTGTGGACAATGCTCCACCCATCAAGACTCAGGTTAACAATTTTACCCTCTAGACCTTTTGCGCACTGCTCAATTTCTCTTTCATACCTGTAGAAGAAACTAGTGATGTCAAAAGCTGGTTTAGTACTTCAACAGACCCTGGTTCCGGGTGCTTAGCTAGTGACTTCCACCAGTTCTGTGGTTTGACTTTCTTTAAAGCTTGGTACCAAACACTGTACTGTTTAATATTACTTTTTAAAATTAATTTGAGTGGTTTTAGTAGCTTATAGCAAGTTTAAGCCTGATAAATTGCCATAATTTCAAATGTAATTACAAATAGGTTTGTTTGTAGAAAAGAAACCTGTATTTGATTTAAATAAGAATATCTGATGTTTTTCTTTTGTTTTAATCATCAGTTTTTATTAGGGCTGTCAAGTGATTAAAAAAATTAATCGTGATTAATCGCACTGTTAAACAATAATAGAATACCATTTATTTAAATATTTTTGAATGTTTTCTACATTTTCAAATATATTGATTTCAAATACAACACAGAATACCAAGGGTACAGTGCTCACTTTATATTTATTTTTTATTACAAGTATTTGCACTGTAAAAAAACAAAAGAAATAGTATTTTTCAATTCATCTAATACAAGTACTGTAGTGCAATCTCTTTATCATGAAAGTTGAACGTACACATAAAGAATTATGTAAAAAAAACAACCTGCATTCAAAAAGAAAATAATGTAAAATTTTAGCGCCTGCAAGTCCACTCTGTCTTACTTCTTGTTCAGCCAGTCGCTCAGACAAACACGTTTGGTTACAATTTGCAGGAGATAATGCTGCCCACTTCTTGTTTACAATGTCACCTGAGAGTGAGAAAAGGTGTTCTCGTGGCACTGTTGTAGCCAGCGTCACAAGATATTTACATGCCAGATGTGTTGAAGATTCATATATTCTTTCATGCTTCAACCACCATTCTAGGAAACATGTGTCCATGCTGATGACGGGTTCTGCTCAATAACAATCCAAAGCAGTCCGAACCCATGCATGCTCATTTTCATTATCTAAGTCAGATGCCACCAGCAGAAGGTTGATTTTCTTTTTTGGTGGTTCGGGTTCTGTGGTTTCCGCTTCGGAGTGTTGCTCTTTTAAGACTTCTGAAAGCATGCTCCATACCTCGTCCCTTTCAGATTTTGGAAGGCACTTCAGATTCTTAAATCTTGGGTCGAGTACTATAGCTATCTTTAGAAATCTTACATTGGTTCCTTCTTTGCGTTTTGTCAAATCTGTAGTGAAAATGTTCCTAAAATGAACATATGCTGGGTCATCATCTGAGACTGCTATAACATGAAATATGTGGCAGAATGCAGGTAAAACAGAGCAGGGGACATACAATTCTCCCCCCAAGGAGTTCAGTCACAAATTTAATTAGCACATTATTTTTTTAACAAGTGTCATCAGCATGGAAGCATGTCCTCTGGAATGGTGGCCAAAGCATGAAGGGGAATACGAATGTTTAGCATATCTGGCACATAAATACCTTGCAAAGCCGGCTACAAAAGTGCCATATAAATGCCCGTTCTCACTTTCTGGTGACATTGTAAATAAGAAAAGGGCAGCATTATCTCCTGTAAATGTAAGCAGACTTGTTTGTCTGAACGATTGACTGAACAAGAAGTAGGACTGTGTGGACTTGTAAGCTCTGAAGTTTTGCATTGTTTTGTTTTTGAGTGCAGTTATGTAACCAAAAAAAAATCCACCTTTGTAAGATGCACTTTCACGACAGAGATTGCACTACAGTACTTTTGTGAGGTGAAGTGAAAAATACTATCTTTTGTTTATCATTTTTACAGTGCAAATATTTGTAATAAAAATATACACTTTGATTTCAATTATAACAGAGAATACTATATATAAGAAAATGTAGAAAAACATCCAAAATATTTAATAAATTTCAATTGGTATTCTATTGTTTAACAGTGCGATTAATCACAATTATTTTTTTGAGTTAATCATGTGAGTTAACTACAATTAATCGACAGCCCTAATTTTTATCTAATCTGGGCTTCCTTGAAGGAAATATGTTCTCCTTCTACCACTTATTCAGCCAGAGATAGTGCATAGTCATAAGTGACAAAGTATCTGGTTTTTTAGAAAAGATATTTTGGGAAGATGAGCATAAACTCCTAATGCTGTATGTTTGTGTGCTTTTGTGGCCTGGGGTTGAAAATACCGTTCTTCTGTAGAAACAGCAGAGAAGTCGTCTTTATTTATACAATGACTAAGATAAGAGGTAGCCTGGAAATCTGCAAGGAAAGTTTGAGGAATAAATAAAGCCATTTGCACCTCCATTGGCAGTGCTGTACTTGTTCTGAGGAAGGATCACTTCATTTTCATAAGCGTTAAAAATTTTTCAAAGAAAAAGGAAGAAGCAATAAGATGTTATGCCATGTTGTTGGTTTAGAAAGACAAGATGAGTGAGGTAATATCTTTTTATTGGTCTAGTTTCTGTGGGTGAGAGACACAAGCTTTCAAGTTTACACAGAGCTCTTCTTCAGGTCTGGGAAATGTTAAAATAAAAGATACTACCTCATCCGTGTCTCTCTAATATCCTGGGCCAACATGGCTGCAACAACACTGCATATTGTTGGTTTGATATTACTTATTAATAATTGAATTAATTGAATTACTTGCATTAAAAGAGAATGTACAAGCCTTAAATTAGTTTAAGATTTTGCATTCTAGGATTAATCATTGTGATTATTGAATGATAAAGATGTGTCCAGCACTGTGTACACACAGGAAGATATTGTCTCTGCCCCGTCTCTTCCCCAGGACTAAGAAACTTTGTGCATATTAATTTATAAAGAAACGGAAATATTAGAAAATCTGATGTTTTGAAAATATTGGGAGTTAAGCAGTAACCTTCAAAAGTAAGATTTCATATATTGCGGGGGGGGGGGGGGAATTAATGTGCACAAGTATGATTATTACTCTGAAAGGTGACTGAAAAAAAATGGCTTGGGTGGGGGACACACTTATCTGTCACAGCCAGAACAAATCTGGGCAATTTACAAGTAAAAAAAAAAAAAAGTCTTCATAAGTGCCAGCCGTGCAAAACCAGCATGAGATCTAAAAGTCGAGTTGTGTTTTACTTGTGTACCTTTCTGCCTGTGTATTTTCACAAGTAATTAAAACTTTTGCAACTGGAACTTAAACTTCTGGTGTGTGCGTGTGTGTGTCTGTGTGAGCCCAACTGCAGCCTCTCACAGCTGTCATGATTATATACCAGGATTCTTTTCCTAGATCTGATCTGTTGTGTGACCTTGGACAAGTCACTTCACTGCTCTATGCCTTTGTTTCTTCTCCCACCCTTCGTCTGCCTGGTCTATGTAGATTATAAATTCTTTGGGACAGGCATTGTCTTTATTATTGTACCTTGCACAATGAGGCCTTGATCTCTGTTGGAGCCTCTATCCACTACTGTAATACAATCCTGTGTGTTTAATGAGGCAGGAAATATGTGATCATGTAATTAAATACTTTATCGTAGTTCATAGGCAACCTCAGTTTTGGCATTTCCTAACTTTAAAGAGTTTGACTTTGTAACCTAAATAACATTTACGAATGTTTTCAGGGTAAGAGGGGGGTTATTTGTCATATGTTTTTAATGTAATTACTTACTTGTCCATTGTACACAATTAGAAGTTTCCAGCATCCTTGTAGGTTAATCTTCACTCTTGTGTATGAGGAGACTTGGAGGAAAAGTAAAAATTAACCAAAAAAGAAAGGGGGTTGGGGAATGAATCTCTTCCTAGAGAATGTAAGAAATGCCTGTTCTGGTGGTGTTCGTTTAGTTTGTATGTGCTTTTATTATAGCCGGGACTGGTAGCGTAGAGGTTTATTATTATTAAGGTTGCCTGACATGTCTACTTATAAGACCCTGGTTTTAGTTGCTTCTAACTTTTCCAAACTTCAGACGTTTGGGCTGAAATTTGCCATGCCTGATGTCTGCCTCAGGCTGAATTTTAAAAAATAAATTTCAGTAAAAACAATTCAATCACTTCCGAGAATGAGGGTAGGGAAAAATATATTGTTTTGAGCATATTAAAAAATTCTGGTGATCTTTTCTTTGAAAAACTCAAGGACCCCATGCTTTGGTGTGGTGACATGAAATTTGGCACGGGGTGACCTTTGTGTCAGGACTATGCCTTTTGCCATCCCTGGGAAAATCTGCCCAAATTGGTATTACAAGCCTTTGAAAAATCACCGGTCAATAAAGACTTCTTAGATACTAGCAACTAAGTTGCAGGGACTGGCTGGGCAAAAAGATTGAGACAAAGAGTCAGGGGGTAGGGAGACAGTGAGATTGGATGAGGAGCCTGAGGAGAAGCCTTGGACTGGAGCCACTGGGGAAGGGAACATGGGTTTGCATGAAGACCAGGGAGACGAATCAGATAAGGAACCAGTGGGTGAGCGGAGCTTGGACTGGCTGGATAAGCAGACTGTGACTGGAAAAGGGACAGAGACTGAGGCTGGAACGGGGAGTCTGAAGGAGTTGAGATTACGATTTGCTGGGCAAGGTTACTGGGATTGGGATGAGAAGCTTTATGAGTGGAGACTGGGACTGGCTAGGTGAGGAGAATGGGACTGGAATGAGGAGCTGGGGTGGGGAAAAGAGGACGGGAATGGGCTGGGGGGAACAGAGCAGAAGGGGTCAGTCTTGGGGGGAACAGACAGAAGTGTCTGTGCCCACTAGATCACACTTCTCTCAAGAGCCTGGAATGGAGCTCAAGATTCCAACTCTTCTGCTCTCAGTAATGTCTGTGAAACCCACTGTAGCGCTGGTCCACATAGAGGATGATAGCCTTCTATCAAGTTCTCCCTGAGCTCAAGTGGCACCCTGGTGTGGAGTGTGGTAGATATAAAGATTCCAAACCTGCTGATGGCCCCTGGTGGTGTCAGCCTGATGTGGAATTTCAGCTTTTTCAGTTTATTACTTTTAAAAACCTAGGAAATTACACACAAAAAAGCAATGTGTAAAAGAACGCTATTAAGGTTGGAAAGTCAAAAATTAGGAAATGCCAGAATTATGGTTGGCTGTGCAACCTCAATTTTGCTCCCATGCACATGCATTATGGGACAGTCTTTAATCACATAGTATTTTTATCACAGGGTCTCATTTTGTTCATCCCTTTGTTTTTGTTTGTTTGTTTTCTAGGGTAACAACGTTGGCAGTAATTATGGTATTTAGAACAGTGGGCTTTTTGAGTGAGTAAAGAACTGCCCTCTAAATCAAATACTAATGGTATTTATAAATGGAAACTACTCATTGGATGAAAGGCGATATAACTAGTGGGGTCATCTACAAGATATTAACTGTTCAGGGTGGGTGTTCACTTTGTTCCTGTGCCCCGAAGGAGGAAATGAACTAAAAGGAAGTACTACTAACCTGAGACAGCCAATAAAGCAGAGAGAGGGCAATAGCCGTCACAGCCCCAAAAGCCGGGCCCTAGACAATTTAAAAGAATACTGTGTTTATATTTTGCATTATCAATCTACTTCCCATTTAATAAGTTTTGCAACAATATAACTTTGTCTCCTGTGCTTTTTCTTGTATCTTGTTTCCCCTTTTTGGCTTTACTCAACATTTCCATCCTAGTATATACATTGTGTTGTTTGGAGTGAGTATCCGTCCATTCTTTTTCTCTCCATGCCCTTGTATACTTTTCTCTTTCTTTTCCAATGTTATCTTCTGTTCTTTACCTCCAGTCCTACATTTTCTCTTGCACACATCTTCCTGAAGATCATTCTCTCCTTCACTTCTTAGGTAGTATAGCCCCATCATTCTGTTTCTTGCTCTCACTCTCATCCATACCCATTCACCTGTGTGCATTCACTCAAGCATGAATTCCACCACACGTGGCCAGCTATAAGAAACATCCCTGCCTTAACATAAATGCAGCTTGCTTCCCTCTACTCTTTTGAGAAAACAATACCACGTGGTCTGCTCTTCTTCCGCTCCTTCCTTCTATACTGAAAGATCATTAGTGATATCTGGGCTGCTCTGCTCTCAGACTTAATCCCTTCCTTCAAGGGAAGGAGCCAGCTTTTCTATCTATTCTCTCCCCATACCTAGTCAGCATACTCGCCCCATTTGAATGGGTTTTTCAGTCCCTGGTTCTAGCACATGATACTACAGAAAACACAAATTGGAAAAATCAGAGAGTAACAGTTTTAGGATAGAATGCTAGTGCAATATATAAAAGAAGTGTATGTAATACTGAATTTCATCTGATTTACACTGACTGAGAGGCTGTAGGAAGTCGGTATTTGGAGTATAGGGCAGGCACTTTGATTATCCTTTTATTAAAAGAATATTTTAAGAAAAAAATAAAAGGGATAACCAGGGAGAACACTAAATAATGTGACTCAAACTGCCCAATTTGTATTAATGAGCAGGGAGTTCATTCTCCTCTCCATGTTCGTTCAGTTTTTGGCCTTTTTGAGACTGTCATAAATGTGTCATCAGCATTGATGGTCGTATTGGTCTTTGTGATATGAATCAGACATGTATTAAAAACAATAGGACAAAATTAGAGATCTCACCAAGGCAATAAAATGTGTTAAGTTAGTGAAAAGGTTTTGTCCTGTAATGATATTTGAGCTATAAAGGAAACACTCAAAACACTAGGTCCTAACTACTATTAGTGAAGTATTCTGAAAATAATACATTTGGGGCATCTGCCTATCTACATTTTTTTCAAGAAAGATGTATCTTTACTCAGCTACTGTTCTCCACATCCCAGCTCATCCGTTTCCGTTCACGCGTACTCAGATGCTGGCACGAATGCAAATATCAAAAGCTTTACAAATAATCAAATGCCTGGGAAACTGGTCTTGTCAGCTTCTTTGCAGAAATGAGATCCTACAAATACTCGTTCAGAGGTACATCAATTAAGAAAAGGTATCAGTCAAGCTTTTGATTGAAGTTCTATGTCCTCCATTTGTTCATAGAATCATAGGACTGGAAGGGACCTCGAGAGGTCATCTAGTCCAGTCCCCTGCACTCATGGCAGCACTAAGTATTATCTAGACCATCCCTGACAGGTGTTTGTCTAACCTGCTCTTAAAAATCTCCAATGATGGAGGTTCCACAACCTCCTTAGGCAATTTATTCCAGTGCTTAACCACCCTGTCAGTTAGAAAGTTTTTCCTAATGTCCAACCTAAACTTCCCTTGCTGCAATTTAAGCCCATTGCTTCTTGTTCTATCCTCAGAGGTTAAGAAGAACAATTCTTTCCACTCCTCCTTGTAACAACATTTTATGTTCTTGAAAACTGTTACCATGTCCCCTCAGTCTTCTCTTTTCCAGCCTAAACAAACCCAGTTTTTTCAGTCTTCCCTCATAGGTCATGTTTTCTAGACCTTTAATCATTTTTGTTGCTCTTCTCTGGACTTTCTCCAATGTGTCCACATCTTCCTTGAAATGTGGCTCCCAGAACTGGACACAATACTCCAGTTGAGGTCTAATCAGCGCGGAGTAGAGCGGAAGAATTACTTCTTGTGTCTTGCTTACAACACTCCTGCTAATACATCCCAGAATGATGTTGGCTTTTTGTGTAACAGTGTTACACTATTGACTCACATTTAGTTCATATTTGCAGTCTAGGTGTTTGGTTAAATTCCCCGAGGATAAAAGGTGATTAGGTAGTTGCTATGACCTCATAGATGTAGATTTTTTTTTAAGGGGACTTGTTAATCGTACCACTTAATGCACTTTTATTTTTTGCTCTAATTACTTCTCATGCAAGAGGAGATAGAACTGTCTGCTTTGAGTGGTCTTATCCCATCCCAAATTTTCTGTGCCTATAGCATTTGGCACTGCATCTTAGGTTGATATAATGTGAAAAATAAAATTAGCCAAGCAAAGGAACTACTAAAGGTTGCTCTGATTTCTCACAACTCAGCAATGTAATGGTTGACCTAATTCTCTTTCTGTCTTTTTCTCTCCTCGTCCCCCTTTCCCAAAAAAGAGCATACTCCTTTCACGTTACTGCAGATGGTCAGATGCAGCCTGTACCTTTCCCTCCTGATGCCCTCATTGGACCAGGAATCCCTCGCCATGCTCGTCAGATCAATACTCTGAATCACGGGGAAGTAGTGTGTGCAGTTACCATCAGCAACCCCACAAGACATGTGTACACTGGGGGAAAGGGATGTGTCAAAGTCTGGGATATTAGCCAACCTGGCAACAAGAGCCCTGTCTCTCAGCTGGACTGCCTGGTAAGCAAACAGGAACTTGCGCACAGGGTAACTTCTCCTTGGAGACTCAATATAAGGAAATAGCTCTCCAGGCCTGGATTATATTCATATTATAGGGAAATATCAGGCAGTTCTGTTTCCTGATTTAGGTATGTAACTATTAAAATAAAATGGTGGCAGTGGTGAGGGAAGAATCGTAGTTTATTCATCACAAATATGATCAGTAATAATCAAATACTGCACTAGACAGATGACTTTTAAACGGAAATTGTCCCCAGGTCTCCCTCTTGCAGATAATGGGGGTTTCCCCATTAGATGAGATGAAAGTGACAGAAAGTGAATGCAGTCAGGCTTGCTCTGTGATGCCTAGAATATTCCATAAGTATTTCTCTTTTGCTGCAGTTTCATTTAAACAGAAGGTAGTTACACTGTGCCTGATTACAGCACGGGGAGTGGTCTTAAACTTAATATGTATTTGCTCTTGTTCTGAACATAAACGTACATTCGTTGAGAGCTGACAATGAGTTCAGTGCTGTATACGTCATGGAGCAGGCTCAACTAGCTCAGGAAGCTACACCATACTCTGCTCCACAACCAATAAAACCAGCTGAAAAAGTTTGGAAAGAAAGGCAACCTGTGAAATGTGAAGGCAAGTGCTCTACTAAGGGTGTAAGCTATAAATCCCTATAGTATCTATTTAAAACAGCAAGTTTGCTTTCAGTATTCAGTGGTGTTGGTACAAGCCAAGGTATACAGTCAGGTTTTGCTGTGACCTTCTTCATTACTATCCCAGTGTTAGCCATCAAATATCATTGCTGAATATATATGATGTGCTTTGTGGAGGATGCAGTCTTGGAAGCAGTATTCATAGCTATCTACGTGTAGGTTATGTAGTCTTATTGCTGCATACAACAAGGCCAGCAAGGTCTGCTACCGCAAAAAAAGATTGTTCTTCTGTAGTAAGGAAAGTGTAACATAAAACAAATAGTAATATTGCTTTCTTGAATGTTTTGAGTTATAGGCTTTATCCTTTTGGCTGCTGCAGAGCTCTCATCACAATAATTTTGCTGTTTAAAATGAGGAAATCATGACAGCCAATAATGTATGGAGTAAAATTTGTAATGGCTGAAGCCTGGACAGTTTCCCCTTAGTACTTTTTAGTCAGCAACATTATCACAAGTGTGAAATCAGTTATGTGGTAAGATCCCTGCTGACAAATGAAGACAGTATAAGTCCCAAGAAACAGGTTAAAAGCAGTCAGGACATAAAAGGTGCAGTGTTTGTTGCTATAAATGGTAAGCACAAAATAGTGTTTAAGAAAAAACAACAACTCTAGGGCGGCATTAGTCTTACAAACTGTTTTTCATAGATGGTTTCTTCACACTGCCAAAGTAAGAGGTCATTTGCTCTTTCGGAAATATTCCTGCAGTGTTGGCAGTCATAGCAGGAGGAGTGCAC
Organism: Macrochelys suwanniensis; assembly: GCA_033296515.1. Lineage (NCBI taxonomy): Eukaryota > Metazoa > Chordata > Testudines > Chelydridae > Macrochelys > Macrochelys suwanniensis. The sequence continues at coordinate 41,827,157 of CM065780.1, read as the reverse complement.
TTGTACAGCAAGCAAGCTCTTGGCTCTGTTAGCTTGGCTCTGTCAGTTTGTAATGAGATCTAAGAATTGCTACCCATCAGATTCAAAACAAAGTAGGCTTCCGTACTTGCAATATGAAAACCGTAGCTTAATTTCTACAGCTGTACTCTCTGCTCAGTGGTGAGAGGTAGGAGATGGAAGCCATTTAGAATCTGCTGGTGAATTTTGTGTACTTTGGCAGCAGGAAAATACAACCTAGTGTTTAAAACTTGGATGCAGCATGGATCATGTCATTGGTTATTATCAGTAGGCATTTATTAATGTAACTGAGGTGGCTTTTATTATACAGAACAGAGATAACTACATCCGCTCCTGTAAATTGCTGCCTGATGGATGCACCCTCATAGTTGGTGGGGAAGCTAGCACATTATCCATATGGGACCTGGCAGCACCAACTCCTCGTATAAAAGCAGAGCTGACATCTTCTGCTCCAGCCTGCTACGCTCTGGCTATCAGCCCCGATTCCAAGGTCTGCTTCTCCTGCTGTAGTGATGGGAACATTGCCGTGTGGGATCTGCACAATCAGACGTTGGTCAGGTGAGTTATTCTTACTTTACAAAAGGATTTTTACTAAAGTTACTCTTTCGATAATTAGCTAAATATTTATTATTCCTACATAATGTGTTTCATGACAAAAGTGTTACATAGGTAGTCCTTGTTGTCTAGAGAACAGAGTGAATTCTAGTTTACTGATGATCTCAGCCTAGTCCTGGAAGACATTCTCCCAAGTTCATAAAGGGCCTGATCCAAAGCCCACTGAAGTCAACATAAAAATTCCCATGGACTTCAGTGAATTTTGGTTCAGCCCCAAATCACTGCAGACTGTGGCATATATATCACTTTAATCTTCATGGTTGATGAAGGGTGAATGCAAACTTTGGGGTAGTATTGAGGTGTGTTTCTTTGTCTTGTCTTGACCCTTATTACCTAAGTATTGAAAATCACCTGCTTATAAATGGTAACAAAATTGGACTATCCCAAAAGTGATTTAGAAGAGTGTGGATTCTGCCAACTGTATCAATAAGGCATGAAATACCAATAGTCCATTGTGCATGAGAAATGGGTGTTGACAAGACAGTATACAGTTGATTATACTGGAATTGGGATGCACCAAAGATGTTAAACGAGGCTTGGAGCAGCTCTTAAATTTTGTTTAATTTAACCATAGTATAAACAACGTTAAATTAAAGTTGAAACGATTTCATGCGTTCTTTTTTTTTCTGCAATTCCTCCCCAGTTTTCTCCTCTCACATTTTTAAGATACTGTTTTTGGCAATTGGTATTTTTTTTGGAGGCTAATAAGTGATACTCTTTGCAGCTAATCTCTAATTCTTTTAGGATTGGTTGGCAGGGAGTATGATTAACTTAATGCCCAGATAAGCCATTTCCTTAACTGACTTCCCTTTAAGCCTTCAAGACAAAACAGTGAATGTTCTAGAGGCAGAATCTATTTCTAAATGTGAGTGCCTGGCATGGTAATGTTATCCCTTTCTGCCATTATGCAGAGGCTGGATCTGGACTTGCCTCGGATAGCTTATAGTATAATAATGCTGTGGTTCTCTGAAAAGCTAACTTTTGGTCCATTGCTACTAAATTTGTAGAGATCCATGGTACTGTAAGGAAATGGAGCCTAAATTAGGAATGGCCCAGTTCTCAGTAAGTGTTGAGTACACACTGTGGGCCTATTTAAAGTATCTCCGAGTGGGCAACAAAAAAAACGGAGGTACCCAAATCCTAGTCACTCTTTAGAATTTAGGCCCACATACTTGCACAAAATATAAAGCCTTTTGAATATTTAGATCCACAAATTTGATTTTGACATGTCCTAAGATGTGGATGTAAGAGTTTCTATGTTGCTACGTATTTAAATTATGTCTGGGTACAAATAAAATCTTTCTAAATTTTATGACACTCTCATGAATGACCAGGACTAGCTGTCATAGTGCTGTAATGCACTTTTTACCTCTGTATGTTTGCTTCTAATCTTCCATTGCCTGCTACTTTTACTAATTGATAACTCCTTGTGTTTTCAGATTAGTGACTCAAAACAAAACATATCACATGACCTTTATTGTTGCAGCTGTAAATGATGTATAGTTGGCTCCCAAAAGAGTCTTCCCCCCCCCCCCCCACCTTTGACACTAAGGCATAGGACTTCCCCAAAGCCAATCGCCAGTGAAAAATGCAAGCATCTCAGAGGATGTCAGTCTAAGGATCAAGGAAAACTTGAGTTGACCCTTTGCTGAGAGCTGGGAGTTCCTAAGGCAAAGCTTTAAAACAAAACATACTGTTTAGTGACTATGGGATCTCATGACTTACTACCACTGAGAGCATAATTTTGCTGATTCTGTCATGGTGGCAGTGTTGTTTTTAGTTTTCTGGATTCATTTCTACTAATATTTATGTAACCAAATCTGCTAGGTATTTATCTTCTGGATTCACAGATAAATAAAAATGCAGAAATAACTAGTTTGTCCCCTGGATAGTCTGTTTTTTAATCTTGGTAATTCATTCATTTTTTCCAGGTGTGATGGCTAGCGTACTTGTACTTTGGGTTTTAAATAGCTTTCCTTCCTCCCAAAATCTGATAGGAAATATTTGACTGCTTTTGTTTAGCTAGCTGTACTACAGATCATTTCCCTAACACCTGCAAAGTGGTTTTTGTAATGTGTGCATTTCATGTCCAGTCATAGGGAGGGGCTGGCTCTTGCACATCAGCAGACTCAGAAGAGATGACACACACATACAGAATCCAAAACTAACAACACAACAGTGTTTACCTTGAGCTCTGGCAGGAAATCATTATTCAATCTGGTTTGTTTTATCAGGCAATTCCAGGGCCACACAGATGGAGCCAGCTGTATTGACATTTCTAATGATGGTACCAAGCTCTGGACGGGAGGTTTGGACAACACTGTCAGATCCTGGGACTTGAGAGAAGGGAGACAGCTACAGCAGCATGACTTCACATCACAGGTGACTAGTTTTTCCTACAATGTTTTTTTTTAAATTTGCCAGTTTATTAAGGATGATACTCAAGAACTAAACCTAGTGCAAGTGTGACATTTTTATTTTGCTGTTAGAAGCCAAAACATGCATTAAGTTTTGGAATTCCTATAGATTATTGGCGCACAAAAATGCAACGATAGCCTAAATGACATCTCACTTCCCGCTCCCCCCCAAAACATAGTTTGGATTACATGAATAGATAACTTTATCAGAATTGGAACTATATTCTTGCTAGTGAACAGTTCGGATTTGGTTTTAGTCTCTTTCCTCCACTGTGATATTTCATTCATTAACATTGCAAAAAGATAAATATTTTCCTCGTTTAATTTCCCCAGATCTTTTCCCTTGGATATTGTCCTACTGGTGAATGGCTAGCTGTGGGGATGGAGAGCAGCAATGTGGAAGTACTACATGTAAATAAACCAGACAAGTATCAACTACATCTTCATGAGAGCTGTGTGTTGTCACTTAAGTTTGCTTACTGTGGTAAGTTGGCCTGAGCATGGCACTGGAAGCCAGGGGTTCCTGTGTTCTAATCCCTGCTCTGCCAGTTATTTACTGTATGACTTGGAGAAGTCACTTCACCTTTCTGCCTCTTATTCGCCATCTGTAAAATGATGGTAATACCCATCTACCTTCCTCCCATGGCTGTTGTGAGAATTAGTTCATGTTTATAAAGCGCTTTCAGCTTACCAAGTGGTTATTTTTTTAAAAAAGTATTATTACAAGCAGCAACAGCATTCCTCTGTGGTGGGTTTCATATCCATCCACCCCTCCCTCCACACACATGCATACACACACCACACACACACAGATGTAAGCAAAAACCATGTTGATTAGTACCAAGAGCTTTGAATAGTGCTAATCAGCCAGCTAATAACCCCTGAGGTTAATATGCCTATTGAGTTAAACTTCATAAATGTGAGTTGAAAATGTAAAATCTGTCAGTTGTTGGATGTTTTATTATACGTTCTCATTGCCTTTCTGTTACATTTCTAGGTAAATGGTTTGTGAGTACTGGAAAAGATAACCTCCTTAATGCTTGGCGGACTCCCTATGGAGCCAGTATATTCCAGGTAAGAGTAATAGCCCTGCCCCTCTCCTTTAATTTCTTTTTAAAAAAAAAAGTGTTGGAGGGAGGGTGAAGAAAGGATTTTTTTTTTTTAATGTTATATTTTCCTTTGAGTGATTGCACATGTCCATTCCACTTCAGGAGTGTCTGCGCCCAATGCACCAAAGTTGGAAATTTTTCCCTTAGTGGTACCCGTTGGGGTGGCATATGCGCCATCGGCCCCCTCATGCTGCTGCCCCAGACCTCCCTCGGTTCCTTCTGACCGCCTGAGATCAGTCGTCAGAGCACATGGGCATGCTGCTGCAAGTTTCTGCCTTTACACGGAAATTATCTTCCTTTATGTAAATAGTTAAGTTAGTGATATTCATTGGTTGTTTTTCTTGGAGCATTGGTTCCCTCTTAATTGTGGGTTACTGACATCCAGTACTGAGGTATGCGTTGGTCTCTGGGTTTTAAGTCTTGTGCTGGCTGCAAGAAATCTATGTCAATGAAAGATCCTCATTTCACCTGCCCAAAGTGCCTCGCTGTGGGTCACATTCAGAATCCCTTCCAGATTTGCAGGGACTTCCAACCCCAGATGAAAAAGGACAGATAGGTGAGACTGTGCCACATCTTCCTGCAGCCTGCTCTGCATCCACCTTCTGTACCTTCCTGTCAAGGAGAGCATCAAGTACTTTGGCATTGGTGAGAACTGTCCTCACCAGAGCACTGCTTCTGAAGGTCTGCACCAATCCCCTTTTCTAATGGCGAGAAAGAAGAATGGAAGATCAGACCATTCATCAGAGGAGCCAAATCTTGGATCTGTTCAAAGATCGACGTCCCCGGGACCATCCATCAGTAAACAATCTGGAGGATAGGATAGGGTATCCTCTGGAAAGAGATGCTCCCTGTTACCAACCTCTTCTCATCAAGGGTTATCAACTCCAGACAGGGGCGGCTCCAGGCACCAGCGCAGCAAGCGTGTGCCTGGGGCGGCAAGCCGCGGGGCGGCGGCGCTCTTCCCTGCCGGCGCCCCGGCTGGGAGAGCAGGGCCGTGGGCATGCCGCCCTCCCCGCCGGCGCTCCTCCGGCTGGGGGAGAGTGGGGCCGCAGGCGGGCATACCGCCCTCCCTGCGGCGCTCCTCTGGCCGGGAGAGGCACTGGGGGAGGTTGTTTTTTTGTTTCGGTGGGGCGGCGCTTGGATTTTTTTTTTTTGATTGGGGCGGCAAAAATGTTAGAGCCGGCCCTGACTCCAGCACCCATGCCTGGGCCATTAAGAAGGATCTCTGCTACAGTGCTGACTCCTTCAGTGCAACAATAATAGCATGAGGAAAATCTTTTGGTACTGATGACACTGGAGACCTATATGGCAGCACAGGATCTACTCTGCCTCGGTGCCATCTCTGATGGTCCCGGAGACAAGCTAGTTGGTACTAGCGAAAAGCCCTGGCTATGGACCTACCTCAGAGACAAGTTCAGCCCTCAATACTGTTTGGGGCTAGCTCTTCGGAGTGTCCAGCACTTTCTCGCTCAGTTCCATCCAGAGGTAAACAGCATGCTGTTCCCAGTTCCAATATCTATGGAGAGAGACCCCCCCAGGCTCTGGCATTGCTTGGCACAGTACCATCATGCTCATGCAAATCAGGGTCTTCTTTGGATTGTGAGGTAGGGTCCTATGCCCCTCACTTCTGGGTTAGATGACAACGCTCCCGTTTCTCATACCTATCACATGGGCAGAGACATGGATCCTTGGAGAAGTCGTGGCTGGGATCCTATGCTATATCCATGGGGTGTGCCTCCCACTTCCAGATCCTCCCTGGTTCCCTAGCCTTATAGATCTCCTAGCAGAGGACAGATCACAAGGTCCTTACCAAGAAGACTCTCAGGACCAGACTCGTACTTCCAAACATTGACCCACTGAACCTCGGCCTCCTCTGTATTTTTCCTCCTCTCATCTGACGAGACTGTAGTCCCCCAGGATTCCTCACTTGTCTGGGATGATGTCAGGGCTTATTGAGAACTTTTAGAAGAGAGTAGCTACCTCTTTTGATATTCCTGCTGAAGTGGTTCTAGGAGACTTTCCCATAGGCTTTTGGGTTCAGCATTATGGGTTCAGCAGGGCCTTCTAGAGTGGCTCTGCCCATCAACATCTACAAAATCCTTGTGGCAAATGCTGTCCTCTGCCTTTGACAGCTTTGACAGAGAGTGCCATCTCCCTTCTCAAGACTATGAACATTTTTATACCCATCCTTTGCCAGGTTCCTTAGTTATCTTGGAGGTGAATGAGAGTGTGTCAGCATTGACCATCTTCTACACCAAAGGACAAAGACATGAAGAAATTAGACCTTTTTGATAGGAACATTTATTCTACATCTGGGCTACAATTTCATGTCTTTTAGCCAACAAGCCTTATTGGCCAGATACAACTTCTCCCTCTGTGACAATATTCTGTAGTTCTCAAACAAGTTGCGAGATGCTGCTCAACAGGAATTCCAGGCCTTGTTGATGAGGGCAGCCTGGTGGCTCTGACCTCTCTGCAAGCATCCTTAAATGGGGTAGATTGAGCAGTGCAATATCTATGCACAGATGTTCATGGCATCAGTCTTCAGGTCCACTGCAAAAGGTCCATCAGATGACCCAGGGTCTCCTCTTGAAAGGTCCAAATCTCTTCTCTCAGAAGACAGATGAGACTCCCCACAGCCTCAAGGGCCACATTGACATTGTTGGGAATTTATATGCCTGTCTCTAAAAGAAAGCAGTCCACTCTGTCTCTTTAGAGAGATGTTTTTCCCACCTGTGCAGCCTGACCAGTCTAAAAAATGAGGGAAAAACCACAGGAGAAGACCACCTCTTCTTCAGATTTCTTCTTCAGTGGGTTCTTCGAGACAGTAGGGAAATCCCAAGCAGTCTATTAGATTGTCTTGTTGGGGACGGAGTACTAGGTCGTGATGTGCCAGATTCTCCCTCCCATATTTTTTCTAACTTGTTATCCTGGTTCCTATATTCTTGGTCCCATATTACCACAGATCAATGGGTACTGTGGGATGGCTTGAAGTTAACGGCTAAAACAACACGAGTAAATGCATGTTCTACGGTGGCAGAGCGGAAATTGAGCGACAAGAGGTTGCTAAAAATGTCAGGTGCTAGACCAACATGGAAAAGGACAATCCTCGCTGTGTGTACTTACAATTGTAGGTCACTGGCAAAGGGGGAAACTTTAAACCATCTGATGGAGGAGAAGAAAAGGATAAAATGTGATATTCTCGGTGTCTGCGAAACCCGACGAAAGAAGGAGTTGGAAGTCAACTGGAAGGATGGAAGTGCTGTGAGGCTTGGAAAGGGAGATGGATTTATCATCAATAAAGATTGGTCTTCGAAAGTCATATCATGCCAGCTAACATCATCACGTATCGGTGTGCTGCATCTTCAGATGGAGTCAAAAGCCACCCTCAAGGTCATCCAGGCCTACGCTCCCACAAGTGCAAGTGAGGACGAAGAAGTGGAAGAATTCTACCGAGAGCTTGAAAGAGCTCTCGCGCAAAAGTCCACTTACACTGTCACAATGGGAGATTTCAACGCCAAGGTCGGGCGAGGGAAAGCTGGTGAAAAGTTCATAGGGAGATACGGCAGCGGCGAAAGGAATGAAAGAGGAGAGAGGCTAGTAGCGATGGCAGAAATGAAAGAACTGTATGTGGCAAACACCTGGTACAAAAAGAAGATCTCAAGAAGGTGGACATGGATCACACCAAACGCGAAGAGTAAGAATGAAATCAACTATATTTTAGTCAATAAAAGGCGCATCGTTCAAGACGTCTCTGTGGTGCAGCCATTCAACACTGGCAGTGACCATCGCCTGCTTAGAGCGAAGTTGATTTTCGACGAAGCGGTGGAAAAGAAGGCGTTACAGATGGCAAACAGGAAACAGCAGCCGAAGACATTCGATGAAGCAAAGCTGAAAAAAGTGATTTCTGGGTTTGACTGGAGCCAGATGGAAAAGTGTGATGAGGACTATAGTATCTTTGCTGACAAGTTGAGATGTTGCGTAAAAGCAGCTGAAATTAAAAAGCTGAAGAAGGCGAAGGGAAGAATCTCGATTGAAACGAAAAGCTTGTTGGAGAAGCGGAGAAACATGAAAAGGAGCTCGGATAACAACCTCGAGTACTCCATTCTGTGCAAGCTTATACGGCGAAAACTGAAGGATGACTTCGAGAACTTCGGGAAAGAAAAGCTCCTTAAAACAGCTGAATCACGCAAGAGCCTCAGGACATGCAAGCGGGAATTGACGCAGTATAGATTGAGCGTAACAGCATTGAAGAACAAGGATGGAGAGACAGTAATCGACAGAGCAGGGATGGAGGAGGTCTGCAAGGACTTCTATACAGAACTGTTCAAATCAAGAATCAACGTCCCCCTCCCAACCCTCGAAGAGTCACAAGAACGCGTCCCCCCAATAATTGTCAGCAAAGTCCGAAGCGCGCTACACCAGATGAAGAAGGGAACAGCTCCAGGCAAAGATGGAATAACGTCAGAAATTATTTATGCAGGAGGCGAAAAACTTTGGAAGGCCCTCGCTTTAAGATTCAGTCGATATCTTGAAGAAGGAAAAATACCATCAAGCTGGAAGGAGTCGAATACCATCTTGCTGCACAAGAAGGGTGATCGAGAAAATCTTAAGAACTACCGCCCTATATGCCTGCGCTCTCACATCTACAAGCTCTTCACAAAGGTGATAATGAATCGACTTTCGCAGAGTCTGGATGAACAACAGCCGAGAGAGCAGGCAGGGTTTCGAAGAAATTTCAGTACAATCAACCATATATTTACCCTTAGCCAGCTCCTAGAAAGAGCGAGGGAATACAAACGCCCGCTGTGCATTGCTTTTGTTGACTATGAAAAGGCCTTCGATAGCGTTGAGTTTAACGCAATATTAAAGGCGCTCACAGAGCAGGGCATTAACACGCAGTACATTAGTTTGTTGAAGGAAGCGAATACTGGATGTACAACAGACATTACTCTCCTTGGAACTCCCCTCCGCATCCCAATCGAGAAAGGCGTAAAGCAAGGAGATACAATTTCACCGAAACTATTCACCGCCTGCCTCGAAATGGTTATGAACAAGATCAATTGGAGGAGCGGTGTCAACATAAACGGAGAGAGATTATCTCATCTCAGATTTGCAGATGACATTGTGCTAATTGCCGAAAGCACCAACCAACTGCAGAGCATGCTACGAAGACTCGACAAGAAAAGTAGTCAGGTCGGCCTGAAAATGAACCGCTGCAAAACGAAATATATGCGATCAGACGTCTTACGAAAAGCCCGAATAACGGTAACAGGAGAAGACATCGAAGAAGTGGAACAGTACATATATTTGGGCCAAGAAGTTAATATGCGCCAAGACCTGAACGGAGAACTCTCGCGAAGGATTCGGGCAGGATGGTGTGCGTTTAATTCCATCAAGGACGTCCTCAAAGGAAAAATTGACAAGACCACACGTAAAAAAATTTTCAATTCAGCAGTGCTGCCAGCCATGCTGTATGGCAGTGAAACGTGGGCACTGACGAAGAGAGAAGAGCAACGGCTGTTGGTAGCTGAAAGGGCAATGGAACGAGCTATGTTGGGAATCTCCCTTCTGGATCGTATACCAAATGAAATCATCAGAGAACGCAGCGGTGTGAAAGATATTGTCGTGGAAAGCAGACATAACAAGATGCGATGGGCAGGCCACACAGCACGGCTCACGGATAACAGGTGGACCGCAATCATTGCTGAGTGGTACCCGCGAGAACAGAAAAGACCCCCCCCGGTCGGCCTCCAAGAAGATGGGAAGATGACATCGTTAAACGTCTCGGACGAACGTGGAGAAGAAAGGCAGATGTGTTGTGATCGGCGCAGTCTTACCGACAGCTGAAGTCCAATCGATCCAGGTGATCCAGGTGATGGCAGGGGTAGCTGCATTCTTAAGGACAGCAGGACTCCAATCTTTCCTAACCTGGATGACTGGCTGGTACAGGATCGATCCAAGCTACAGGTGGAAATCGGTCTACCCAGTATCCAATCCCTCTTCAGTGTTCTGGTTATATTGAACAATGAGGACAAGATCCTGAATGCTCCAGTAGCCCGGGCGTTCCTACCTCAAATCTGATTCCAGACAATGTTAAACATTTCCATAGATCTCAAAGATCATCCACCTACAACAGTAAGATACTGCCTCAGACTATTGGGGCACATGGCCTCCTGCACATATGTGGTTTGGCATGCCAGAATTTGTTTCCGAAAGTTGCAGAGGTGGTTAAGGTCTGTGTACTTCCTGGCTCATTACCCATTGGACATGTTGATTTGAGTATATGGGCATGAGTGGTAGCCTCCTTGGTCTAATGGACGGATCCAGCCAATGTGTGTGTAGAAGTGTCCTTTGCCCCTCTCTTACCCACACTGATTTTTTGATTACAGGTACTTCTTCTCTAGGTTGGGGAGCTCACCTAGGAAACCTACAAACTCAGGACCTGAGATCTCATCAAGATTTAGCTCTCCACATAAACATGTGGGAGTTCAGGGCTATTCATCTGGCCTGTCGAGCTTTTCTCCCTCACATCAAGGGAAACACTCAACAAGTCCTCATGGACAACACTGCAGCGATGTTCTACGTGAACAGACAGAAGGGCCAGGTCAGAAAATCTGTCAAGAGGCGATACATCTTTGGGAGTTTTGCACTTCATCTCAAAGCCTGTCACCTTCCTGGTATTCAGAGCAGTTTGGAATATTGCCTAAGCAGTTTGTTCAGAATAGATTATAAGTGGTCTGTCAGGTCAGAGCTTGTGAGCTTGTTTTTCAAAACAGGTTGCTCACATAGACCTGTTAACTACTCATGAAGTGTCAGCTCTTTTGTTCACAGTCAGGGATTGCTGACAGATGCTTTCTTACTTTCTTGGAAAGACAAACTGCTGGATGCCTTCCCTCCTATTCTGCTACTTCCCAAGCCCAAGAAGGGTCATGTTTGTATGGTCCACATAGCACCAACTTGGCCTCGCCAGCATTAGTTCTCCAGTCTGCTGAACCTCCCTGCCAGGTTTCCTTTGACACTATCTGTAGAACCCAACTTGATTTCCCAGGACCACGGTTGCCTGCTACATCTCAACATGGCCATTCTCCATCTTACTGCGTGGATGCTCCATGGTTAACATTTCTAGAGGTGGAGTGTTCGGAGAATATGCAAATGTTCTCATGAATAGCAGGAAGCCATTTACTAGATACGCTTCCCTGTTGAAGGGGAAACAGTTCTTCTGATCAAAGCAGAAAGGTGTTTTTGCAGTCATGGCCATTATCCAACATGTTTTGAACTGTTTGTTCCATCTGAACAAAAAGCCCTATTGATTACTTACATCAGAGTTCACCTGACAGCTACCTCCATTCTCCACCCACCAATTGCAGGCCACTCAGAGTTTTCTAATCCTATAACAGTCAGATTCTTAAAAAGTCTGGACAGGCTATATCCCCATGTCATGGATCCCATTTCTCCCTGGGACCAAAATCTGGTGATAACACGGTTGATGGGTCTGCCCTTTGAACCAATGGCTAACTGCTCTTTACCACATCTGTTTATGAAAGCAGTGGTTTTGGTAGCTATTACCTCCACGAGAAGGGTGGTGGAGTTACGAGCTTTGGTAGCTGACCCTCCATACTCAGTTTTTTGAGGACAAGGTATACTTGTGCCCACATCTGAAATTCTTGACTAAAGTATTGGAATTCCACCTCAATCAGGCCATATACTTACCGACTTTCTTTCCTAAACCCCATTCTCATAAGGATGAGGAGAGGTTCCATACCTTGGATGTTAGAAGAGTACTTGGACAGAATTAGGTTTTGTAGATCATTGTCCCAGCTGTTTGTGTCAGTGACAGTAAAAATGAAAGGACTTCCAGTCTCAACTCAGAGGATTTCACCTTGCCTACATCTGTGCTATGATGTTGCCTATGTACTCCCTCCAAACAGGGTGGTAGCGCACTCTACAAGATCTCAGGCAGGTTCAGCATGTTCCGCTGAACCAGGTTCAGCATGTTCAGCTCATGTTCCTATAACAGACATTTGTAGAGCAACTTGGTCATCAGTGTACCTTTACTACTCCATTATGCTATGTCTCAGCATTCCAAAGATGATGTCACTTTTGGACAAGTAATTCTTCAATCCTTGTTCAGGTAGACTCCAAAACCCACCTTTGGATTGTACTTCTTGTGCGTCACCTGAAGTGGAATGGATATGTGCAATCGCTTGAAGAATTAAGAACGGTTACTAATGTGATCGGTAACTTTTGTTCTTTGAGATGTGTTGCACATGTCCATTCCATGATGGACCCTCCATCCCCTCTATATCGGAGTCCGTCTGGTTAGAAGGAACTGAGGGTCTGGGGTGGCTCTGTTCTTTATACCATTATGCAGCAGCTCGAGGTGGCTGATGGTGCATTCGCCTCCCCAAAGGGTACTGCTAAAGGAAAAATCTCTGGTTCACTGGGCACACACACACCTGAAGTGGATGGACATGTGAAATACACCTCAAAGAACTGCAGTTACTGAACAAATTAGTAATAATTTTTTTCTTTTCCCCATCTAGTCCAAAGAGTCCTCATCTGTGCTTAGTTGTGACATCTCTGTGGATGATAAATACATAGTCACTGGCTCTGGAGACAAGAAAGCTACAGTCTATGAAGTCATCTACTGAAAAATGTGATGGGGACATAACTTAGAGTTGAACTGGGCCAAATGTTCTTAATTTGTAGAAGTAGAGAGGTTTTACCTTTTTAAAAAAGGAACAAAATGTCAGTTTCCAGACCTTGACATAAAACAATTCCAAGTGTACAAAATAAAATAGAAGGCAACATCCAGCAACTAGATATCAGCTACCTGGACCAAGTCAAACACGGAGGCAAGATGGACAGCTGAAGCCTAGCTTTTGGGGATTTAAAAAAAACTGAGTCTGCTGATGAATGTTGAAGCCTTTTATTTTTCTTTCTTTCTTTGTGACCTCATGAAGATCTTTCTCATTGCCTAAATATGTGGGATTACCTTTCTTTTCCTTGCAGTTCAACTTGCATCTGTCCTGTGTAGAGCGGTGGTGTCTCAGATGAACTTGTTTTCTGGTTTTGCATCTTGTGATATGTTTTTGTATTTTTGTTGAAGGTCAAACATTTGTATAAATTGTAAATATATTTGGTTTATTACAGTAAAGGCTTTAGTACCAACAGTCTTTTTTGCTCTCACTTATTAAGTGATCTATTTAAAGACTTTTTTGGGTTATAAGTACCTTTTATAGGAAAATGAAAAACGATGTAAAGTTTGAGAACAATGTCCTATACTTTATTTACTAACCATCCCTAAAGTTCATTATCATACCTCAAAATAGTAGTTTCACATACCAGTTTATAAAATTCAGTAGGAACTGTTTTAAGCTACAGAAAACTGAAAAGAATTTTTTTTGTAACTAATCAATTAGTGCCAATATAAAAATTGAAGAACAATTCCTAAAGATGTGCATTTCATTATCATTTTTCTCAGATGTCCAGTATATATTTGATTTGGCAGATGTAATACACATATTTGTGCCTAATTATAACCCATTGAGCTCTTTCCAAAACACATACAGTAAGAGGTGACTTTTCTCACACACTTAATTAATCAAGTTCACTCAGAACTACATTTTAAATGAATACATCAAATCTCTGGTGTATTAAAAGGAGATTAAAGTGAATAAACATTATTGGACAAATTATACGACTTCAGATTCTAGTTTCTCTTTGAGGAAGTGATATGGCCTGGCAATTAATGGTCATTCTGTATATCTAAGGCTCCGTGAAATCTTAGGGCTCCTTGAGTTAATTTGGACTGCCGTTGGCTGTGCCACTGTTATGGTAGTTTTGAAGAACGATGCTTTGATGCCAATCACCAAAGCTAGAAGCGTCAGAATTATCTGACTTGGCATTATGTACTTTAAAGATAGAGCTGGGAAGAGAGTTTGTGAGAACTACTACTTCTGATGCACTTAAATTGTGTATATGTTAGAAAATTACATCTGCTATTCGGTTATGATAGTCCTAATTAATAGGATTTTGTCTAATGTTTGCATGATAAGCTCAGATACTATGCTAAGTAGGGTCACATATGTACCTTGGTCCTAGATAATAAGCTGAATAACAGCATGTTACATATGGAGAGTACAGAGGAACAGGAGGGAAGTCTTTGAACTGATGCTTCAGGTTATATAAATGGCAGAAAAACTAAGGTTTATTTGCAAAGAACTGCCCTCTCTGATTTTCTTCCTGATGTTTCATGAAGTGGCCCACATCTCTGCTCTTACAAAAAAAGACAAGTTACCCGGGAAGACAAGGCTGTGGTTGAGAGATTCATTAGCTGGCTGCAGTGTGTCCCATGTGGGAGAAATTTTCCTCTCTGCTTTTCAGTGCCTGCAGAGACATTAGTTTTCTTTTCAATTTATGTGACCATTCTACTGAAACCATTTCATAGCACTATGGAATTGTAATAGCCGTAATATATAACTTTGCATTTGAATGTAAAATGTTAACCATTCTTGATTGCCTAGTTTTGTTGCCGTTTAAAATTGATGCTTTATCTATACATATCCATACATGTGCCTAGTGCTGTGCATCTGTATGAAAATGATAGACCGAGCAGGTGTGGTTACGAGTTTTCATGCTCCTTTGGTGCATTGTGAGGCTGAAGCACTCTGGTTTTGACCATCCAGAAACATGGTGTTTGGTATAACTGCACAATCGATTTTTTTTAAATGTTAAACCATTTTAAAAAAGAGGAGTTTAAAAAATAAATAAATGTACAAGCTTACTCAAGGTTACTCTTTTTAAAAAGTCCCTGCTATTTTAAAATTCAAAAATTTTACAGCTATTGGAAGCCTACTGTCTGTATCTCACTTTGCTAACCTGTAATTGCAGATCCCAAAACACAGCTCGGCGGCTGAAGTTTTGCACACGAGGATCTTGATCTTAGCTGACAGGTGCTCTTTTTATTGTTTACAGGAGATTAATCCTAGATGGAAAAATAGGGCTAAAGTTTTTAATATGTTAACTTTATTTAAAAAGTTTACTTTTATATTTTTTTATTTCATGCATATTTTCCAGGAAATGGCACCGGAATGCTTTTGCTTTTGATAGTCTGGGATGCTCCTTGTAATCTTTGCAAATGCCAGTTTGCATAAAAAAACTCAAGAGCCATAGAAAAACATAATTACACCTAAAATGTCCCCCCCCACCACCTTTTATATATAATATTTAACCCGATGGCAATTCACTAACAATCCCTGATTTGTGTGGTTAGGCTGTGCACCCACAGAGTTGGAATGTTATTTGTGAAGATAAGCTTATGTTATATAGAAGATTTGGGGAACTTTTAAATCCAGTTTCTGGATGAGAACAACTAGATCCCTGATCACATCTATTTTAGGTTCTGATCCAGCAATTTTTTGGTGCGTTTGGGGAGACTGCTGTATCTACAACTATCCCCACTGAAGTCCACTGGGATTCATTGTGGGTGCAACAGGTAAGTTGACGGATCAGGACCTTAATATTGAATCCGTATTCTTGCCCTTTGGCCTCAGTCATTTCACTTTTCTGGACATTTTTGTAAGTTTTGCAACTATATTTCAACATGACTATCAAGCTGTCAAGCTTTTCCCACGAAACATTGCAAAGGACACATCAACTTCCTAAATGTTTCCAATTTTTTTTTTTTTTCCATAAAGAGATGCTCCCTCACTCACTAAAATCTTGGAACACTTCTGCAAACTTCTCAACAAGAGCAAGCAGCTGTAGAACCTGTAACTTTTTGTAAAATAATGGATGGAGTAGGGATGTGCATTGGGGAGAGAAACAGGCCAAAATTCTCGCTCTGTTGTGTGCTCCTGCAGTAGCAGAAATGGCACTGAAAGATGCACACAGAGACATGAGCATTCGGGATATTCGAGCATTCAGGATATTCTAGCAGTAACTGCAAAGTGGTTTAAAATATTTATCATCTTGTTTGCAGTGTTACTGTAGCTATGTTGGGCAGGGCGTCCCTAGACTCTGTTTGCCAGATGCTGGGAATGAGCGACGGGGGATGGATTACTTGATGATTACCTGTTCTGTTCATTCCCTCTGGGGCATCTGGCATTGGCCACTGTCAGAAGACAGGATACTGGGCTAGCTGGACCTTTGGTCTGACCCAGTATGGCTGTTCTTATGTTGGTCCCAGGATATGAGAGACAAGGTGGGTGACATAATATATTTTATTGAACAAACTTCTGTTGGTGAAAGAGACAAGCCTTTGAGCTCCACAGAGCTCTTCTTCAGGTCTGAGAAAGTAATTGGAGTGTCACAGTTCGGTTTCTTCCAACTTGTGTTAACGCCTTATGCTTAGCAATCTGTTCCTTCTTGTATTTAGCTGTGACACTGATTACCTTTTCCAGACCTAAATAAGAGTTCCGTGGAGCTCTCAAAAGCTTGTGTCTTTCACCAACAGATAGATATTACCTCACTCACCTCGTCGCTCTATTTTTCTTCTTGCCCTTCAGTTATAAAGGAGTCTTTTTAGCCTCTTTCTGGAAATATCTACCTTGACTTGCTGTGTGGCCTTCAGTACTTTGTATTGCCTAAACAGCACACAAGAGCACTTTAATGTCAGACAGAAGCAGGGAAGCCTTATAAATTATATATTAGTTGTCAATGCAAAGACTGATGGAGAAAAGATTTGTGGAAATATCAAGTCATCTGAACAAAGTCATCGTACTAGTTCACACATCTATTTTGTCTGTTTATATTATGAATTGCAGTATGACATTATGATATATTCCCAGTAATGTATCCTATTTATATAAAATCCTATTTATATCATTCAAAGCAAAGAACTTTCCCCACATCAACCCAAAAGCCTCTAGCCCTCAATAAAAGACCCTGAATATGTCAGAATACTTGTGATGGATTCTTTTAAGAGGCTTTAATATTTCAAGAGCTCTTACTTTAAAGAAGTATGTGTAGCAAATGGAATATTAAGTGCATAGACATTTAAAATGGTAAAATTACATTTTGCCATAGTATAAATGTCAAAACTGATTCTCTGTCTATCATGCAATCTAACATACACATTTATATACAAAATATGGGCTATCATTGAAATCACTTCACTATGTTAGCAACATCATTTGTGTAAGTGAGTAAAATTTTCAAAAGCACCTAAGTCACTTAGAAGCTTTTGCAAATTTTACCCAGTGATCCTACTGAACTCCATGAGACTACTCACATGAGAAAAGTTATTCAAATGTGCAAATATCTTCAAGATCTAGTCCAATAATAGGACTAGAAAAATATTTAATACAACATTTTGTTCTGTGTTTTGCTTTCATTTTTGTTTGTATTTATTGTGTTGGCAAATTTGGTTCTGCAAATGTATAACCAAATACATATGTAAAATAAAAATACTTTTAAAAAGCCCACTCTATAAATTATGAACATAACAAATAATGAAAATACACAAAGGATATGAGAAAATGAATGAGAAGCAGTTTGTGTTCAGAGGACTCAGAATTGTTAGGGACAGTTCCCTTGAGACAATGTGTGTGAGACTGTAGTTCTTCACAAAACTGGATTTATATTTTCTTAGGTTGGAGTTAAAAGTGCAATTCTGCTCTGAAAAAGTGACTGTAAAATTGACTTTGTGAGGTTCCATGTTTATCTCTGTGACGTCCTTATCAAATCTACACAGTTTACAAATAAGAAGATGGCTTGCTTATATTACTAATTGCCAGCGCCACAGGCTCCTCCTAAAATATGAAAAACAAGCTGTTTTTTTCTGGTTCATGGATCAGCAGCAATACAGATTCTGGAATTGCACCGTAGTTAGCAGACCTGTTGGTGATGCGTAGGTCAAAAAAGAATCTGGTTTATTCTCCCACTTGTGTGTTGACTCTGCAGCACTAACAGGAGTAAACTATAGTATCTTACTTTTCTCATTGAAGTAAGCAGAAAGGATTTGAAAACTGCTCAGGGAAAAGCCTGGAGTAAGAAGGTGTCACTGTTTCATACATATAAGAACAACCACCCTTTTAAAATGTATTTTCCAAATACCAGGTAATCAGCATAGTTAAATCATTCCTTGTAAAATTGTTCGGTGGTTTCTATGGGGTAAATGTAAAATAATCATAGAATATCAGGGTTGGAAGGGACCTTAGGAGGTCATTTAGTCCAACCCCCTTCTCAAAGCAGGACCAATCCCCAATTTTTGCCCCAGATCCCTAAATGGCCCCCTCAAGGATTGAACTCACAACCCTGGGTTTAGCAGGCCAATGCTCAAAGCACTGAGCCATTCCTCCCCTCCTATATATTTTTTTTTTCTCTCTCTCTCTCCCTGGGTTTAGCAGGCCAATGCTCAAACCACTGAGCCATTCCTCCCCTCCTATATATTTTTTCTCTCTCTCTCTCTCTCTCTCTCTCTCTACACACACACACACACACACACACACACACACACACACACACACACACACACACACACACACACACACACACACACACACACACACACACACACACACACACACACACACACACACACAGAAATGGTGGGACATGAGGTTGATGGTGTGTAATAGTAACTTAGTCATTACTTTCCTTGTTGAAACAAAAGTAGTTCTCAACATTATACAGAATATTATAAACAGTATAGGTGTGGTGCATCTCTCATCTTTTCTGAAAGCAAGGAGCACAAATGCAGGTACAGCCATCTCTTGAACTAGTCTGTGCATTCTGGCGATCTGTTTCGTTTTGGGCTAAGTACTAAGTTGTGGGTGATAGGGTCTGCTACCTATATTCACCTCTTATAAGTTTTGGATAGAGAGACTAATCCTTTTTTGTAATTTTCCATGCAAATTTTGCCCATGTTAAGGCCACACTAATTCATATCAAGATATTGGAATCAGTACTATGAAATTCTGATACTGTACATAGCTTGCCGAGGGCTGCCTTTTTGCTGTGTTTACAGAACAAAGGTGTTGTATTTCCTGAACATCTTTTATATCTGTAAATTTTGCCAGGAGGGAGTAGATTAAGATCACAAATAGTTTGGAGATTAAGTAATCACACATACTGCTATTCTTAGCCTTTTGATGCACTCTGTTACGAGCATAGAAAATGGAGATGGTAGCTTGCAACTGAAAATAATAAACATGTTTCTTCAAGGACAACATTTAATGGCAGGAAAAAATTAGCGAGCAGACTGAAAAGGTCACGAAGGGAAGTTAACCTATATCATGGAAAACTAAGAAATCATTTGTTACATCCTTGGTAGTGGGCCTAATTTGTTTAAAATAAAATCCATCTGTTCATTTCACACTCTTTGTTCCACTTCCTTGCAGCAATCCACAGTGGATTACTCCATTACTTTAAAAATTGGATGCAATTATGATAAACTAATAATTCTTATTTTCTGGTTAACTTCATCAGAATATTTTGGAAAATACCCAAGCTTCCCTTTATTCTTCTGAACGATCCCAATAATTTTTTTATAGTCCAACCCAAAAAAATTTTTAAAATTGGGTTTAAAGTAAATGCACCATTTTTTTTGTTGGTGAATTCTAAAAGAACACTGGCAGTTAACAAAATGTTTTCAATGCAGATGATGATTCAGCTATGTACTTCTGTTCAGAATGTTAGTAACCTAGCACACAGCATAAATTTCCAGGACTTTGGGGTCAAATTATTCAAATTCCTTATTTCAAGCTCTTATGAAATTAAAATGACACTTGTTTCTTCCTGGGGCAGAGTGTTATCACTTTCCATGCAGTGACCCAGTACAGTACCACGTCTCACTCTGTGTCCATTTGAGTGCATATCAATTCTCCTGAGATGTTCTAACCCATTATACAAAGCGCTTCCAGTGAAGTAACCTAATCAAAGGAGAGTGTAATAATTTAATACAGTGCGTAATATGTGTGCTGCTGACATCAGTTGGGTGATCTGGAAGATGATTGAGTTTTGAAATATGTACTTCACTCTATATAAGTCCATATACATTTACCAGCATTATTTTTGATTTGTTAAACTCAACTCAGTCATGCTAGCTACAATACCAGTGCATGTTGCCATTTATCTGCTATTTTTTGTTACGTACATGTCATTGTCTTGATACTATATTTATAATTTCCCTACTTCTGTGGTGTTTTTAAATAGCTCATTAAAAACTCAAATATTAAATGGCAAGTGGTTTAAAATTGAGGATTTAAGAATGGATGTTAGACTATTTCAACATTTGTTCACAGTAAATTTATATTTTTCATTACAGAGATAATTTAAAAAATCCTTAGGGCTGAATTATAGTAAAAGTTTATAAAGCCCAGTACTAAGTACAAACTAATTTTCTCTGCCAACAGACAACCTTAACTTAAATGGGAATTTTTTTTGTTCTTCCTAGTTTATTCATGTTGAGGAATTTTTTTTTAACCTTGCTACTTCTAAGGACTATAATTTCCTGAGTATTCAAGTTATTTTAAATGACAAAAATATCATTTAAAAACTTGTTCACTTATAAGGTTCCATTAAAAAAGATGTTTACTATATTTACCCTGATCCCACAATTTTCACTATACTTGAAATGGGAAAAACAGTAGTAAAAGTAGCTGAGGATAATTTTTAATGGTTCCTTCAGTGTAAATTGTTTTTGTCTGGGTTTAGCTGCTTAAAGCTACCAATATCCCTATCTGTAGTCAAAAAGATATTAAGATAATACTTTTAAAAATCTGTGCCATTGTTACTAATACCTTAGATCATTTTAATGTGGTGATTTAAAATATTTACTTTTTTGTTCAGTTTTAGTTGTGTGTCAGTAAACTGATGAAGTGAAACTACAGTGGTCAATTTCACATTATAGTTCTCAGGTACTTTTGGTCTTCAGAGATTGTGTTGGCAACATTTGATTATTGTTTTAGAGTCTTGTTTCAGGAAAATGTATATTCAAATGAGATATAAGACAAGGGCTTTTTTTAAACACCCAAAATGTGAGTCCCTCAAGGACTTTGTTGTTGTTTTGTGGTCTTAGTTTGTTACTTAATGCAATACATTTGAATTTAGCCAACAAATTAATCCCTTTTTGTAGACACATGTCTTGTGCAAAACCCCCCAACAGGTATGAAAATAAAGAGAAAACATCACTGCACATTTAACAATGAAACTGTACATTCCTCTTTTAAAAGCGAACAATGTCTAGTAAGCTATTTAAAAGACAGTTAAGCTACTAATCATACGAGATCCATTTTTAGCTATGGTTTCTAGCAAAAGTGCGACAAAGTGATATGTGGTGATAACAAATTCAGAAGGAAAAGAATATGAAATTCAGATAGCAGCTTGAATGATTTGCTGTTAGCATGGGGCCCAATAACACTACAAAGCTATAAACTCTGTCGATTTAGATTGCCCAGTTAGGTGGCAGAGATGCAATTTGTCTTTTCTGTAGCCGCCTGCTGCTTGCTAGCTCCATCTCCTGTCACAGCCTATTAGCTCCCCAAGAAAATTGGTGGGAAATTGCCTGCAGATTGTAGGAAATTGCATCTCCAGGCCCTGGAAAAAATGTAGGATAGCACGACACTGACCCTCCCAGAGCAGCTATTAATACAGCAAAAGCTGACCTTTGGCTTGGTGTGAAACGACTTTGCTATTTTCTGAATAAAGACTGTATTATGTGTGGTTGAAGGAGGGAACAAATTATTATCCTAGCCAGGCTTGTAGCCAACCTGCCTGAGGAAGCTTAAATATTACTGATAGGGTTTTTTTCTTTTACTTTTGGAGAATGGAAAGGGGTTGTTAGGGCACTTATAGATAAAACTCTATGTAGGAATGTCCAGAAGCAACCTTTCAGCATTTCAGCAGCATTTTTTTAAAATCAAATTCACAATGTTTTAAAAAAAATGTTCAAAAGAAATTTCTCAAGCTAATCTCAAAGCAACAGAATTTGATAATCCCCTGCACTTGCCCAGCCTTGGCAAGTGTAAAATCAGCCTAGTAGCTGCTCTGTTTTACACCACTGGCATTAGATTCTTAATGGGCCATATACTAGTGGAGGATCACTGTAGCAGAGTACAGCTCACTCTCTGCCTCCTGTGTTGGGGGTGGAGGGGGCTGGCACAGGAGCCAAATCTGCCAGCTTTAATTAGGGAGGAGTTCATCTCTGCCAAGAAATTCTCCACCAGACATTTACACCCAGAATCTGGGTGATAATGTTAAATTTCATTTCACATTCTCTTATAACACAATATGCAATGAACCCTCCCACCCTTTCTAGACGTGCTACCTTGTGTTTAGGCCATCTTCACAGCACAGCTGTAACTGCCTAGTAGACAGACTATACCACAGGGACTGTGTATTATGCACATTTTAGCATTAATTTTGAGTACTTAAAAAATAAATCCAGATGTTGTGTTGACTTCATGGCCTTGCTTTTATACAAAGCTACTTCAAAACCTGCTGCTGAAGAACCTTTGTTTTGTTAGGATAATAATGTAAACCTAAAATGCCCTATTGATCAGGGGAGCTGGAAGGTCCCAGGGTAAGTACTAGGGAATATAAAGTCTTTCACATCTATGTAGGTTGCTGGCTCAAACACAGATGAGCTCCATTGTTATCTGATGGCTATCCAGTGACCCGTGGGAAATAAATGTGTTTCATTCCCCATTGGAGAAGTGTCCACCTCACACAAACCACCACAATTGGCACCTTTACTGACAGTCACAGAATTGACTGGGCCATGGAAACCAAATTATCCCCTTATAGGTAATTCCTTGAGGTCAGGGTTGAGGCATGGTGACAGGGTAGTGTGGGGAAGTGTGCACTGCTGCTAGTGTATAATATTGCTATTGGGAGGATAAATAGGACTTCACACTGAAGGGCTATCAGTTGGACACCTTTTATAGGCTCTAAATAATCATACAAATGCATGCACATGTATAGTGATCAGAAGTGCTAAACTCTTGCTGAGGAGTTTTCTTTCTGCATTAAAGATAACGGTGATTTCATCTATGAGTAAGTGACTTTAACAGGAGCTATGCAGGGCAGCGATCAGACATTGTGCGTTTTTTTTCTTCTTTTAAAATACCAGAGTAGAAACAAAGGATCTGCCATGCAAAATCAAGTCTACAAGGCTGCCTTCCGTTGTGGCCAATGGGTGACCGTTCCTGAAAGGGTAACCGTTCCTATAATGTACCTAGCCAACAGTATGAGATATCATTACATTTGTTTTAATATGCCTGACTCCAGGTATAGAGTATCAAGACTACCTACAATCACAGCTCCAAATCCCAAAGGGTGCTAAGAGACGGGCAAATTTAAGTTCCACACAAGGGTAGTGGGTATGTGAGGGGGTGAAGAGAGGACTTTCAGATGAGATTTTACAAATCAAGTTGATGTCTGTTCTTCCTGAACATTAAACATACAATACTCCTGCTGCAAACTGTCTAAGAATATAAGGTAGCGTGATATCTTTAATGACCATATACAGCACATCTGATCTCTCTTTTAAATGCCTCACCTAAAAGACAGATTTCAGAGTAGCAGCCATGTTAGTCTGTATCCGTAAAAAGAACAGGAGTACTTGTGGCACCTTAGAGACTAACACATTTATTTCACTTCTAACCCTTCTCCCTATATACACCACATTATCAAGTCTTTTGAAAAATCCAGAGTATTTGACTCTGATCCCTAGTAAAGTTGATGAGATCACTATCCAGTGTGATATATTTTATTTGCTAGGCATGAATTTCATTGACTGATGCTTTGTTTTTACATTATGAGGCACAATCAAGTGGAGGGATGGATCAGGCTTCTTTGTCCTAAGCATTAAGGAAATAGTCAGAAAAGAAAAGCAGTTACCCTGGAGTCTGGCAGACCTGCATAGCGACACATTGTAGCTAATACTTCTATCTTGTGGCAGGAAAACATGGTGCCAAGCGTTAGTAGTAGGAAAGGGGGCAGAAGTGAGTTTATAAACCTTATTGCAGATGTTAATAGTTCCACTGAACCGTAAGGGATTACTGCTGAATCATCGAATGAGTGAATGTTTTCTTGCCTACTCCCCAGCTAATGACACACCTTTGATCAATCTGATTTCCCTTTGCTGTACAATTGTTACTTCCAGAAACTGGATTCTCTTGGCTGATGAGATTGTGAGAACTTCTACCTGCACAATTGTATTGTCTTTAATGAGGTCAAGCTTTATTATTCCACCTAACATGAGGAGATAAAGACAATGCTGAAGTGCATTAGGAGGCAGGACTGAAGACCAGTTACTTTCCCTTCATAGGCCTGGTCCACACTGTGCGGGGGGGGTCAATCTAAGATATGTAACTTCAGCTACGTGAATAACGTAGCTGAAGTCGAATATCTTAGATTGATTTTTAAAAGTACTTACCGCAGTCCACACGGCAGCAGGCAGGCTCCCCCCTCGATTCCGCTTACTCCTCACGCAGAGCTGGAGTTCCGGTGTCGACGGGGAGCAGTTCTGGGATTGATTTATTGCGTCTAGATGAGACGCGATGAATCGATCCCAGAACATCGATAGCTACCTGCCGAATCGGGCGGGTAGTGTGGATGTAGCCATAGTCTCCTGCCCAGTCTTTGGCAAGGTGTGAGGAAAGGGCTCTCTCTCACACCCAGAGTGCTCTTTGAGGGGAGTGAGGTGCAGGTGGGTCATAAGCAGCACACTCAGTGAAGCAGGAATTATCTTTCCATTCTGTGTTTGCACAACATCAAAGAGCTTACCCACTGATTTTAAGGTATAAACAGCCTCCACGGTCTCTGAGTGCTTCCCAAATTCTTTAATATATTTATCCTCACAACATCTGCCCTATGTTCCAGAAGTAAGGCACAGACAGATTTAGGCCCTGTTACTACTGATATCAATAAGAGTTGGACACCTAAACATTTTTGAGGAACTGGACCTAAGTAACTTGCCCCCCCAGCTTACTTAGAAAGCCTGTGGTAGAAAAGGGAATTGAACCCTAGTCTCACAAGTCCTAGCTTAGCACCCTAACCACTGAACTAACCTTTGAATCCTGAGTGAAACAGAGAGTAGCACACATGATTCTGGGGAAAAGGCATAAACTATAAGTCGTGATGGGTTTGTTTTTCTATAATTGGTTCAGAAGGATTTCAGTGCAAATATAGATCCTTGCTCTGACTAAGTGCTCCTGACCATATTGGGAAAGCTCAGCCAATAAGGAGAGATACCATGTGACTTATGTAACCCATGAGTCTGAAATTTTTTAACAAGTAATATGGATGTTTGCTGCAGAATTTTGAGTCATCCTAACAGGAAAAACAAGATTTGCCCAAGTTTCCGATATGCCACGTTTCATAAAACTGCTCTCATTTGCTCCAGTATACCGTGAACATGTCACCCAGATCTATACCGGTGTAATTGCTTTATCCCCACAGGAAAATTTTAACTATATGGAGAAATACATTGTATTCATAACTGCACATATTGTAATCCATTGAAACAATCGAGGACTTGCCACACTCACTATAAATGAGTCCCACTGTGTCTTTAATTTTATGAAATACTGCCAAACTGTCCTTTATTAGTTATTCTTGCATTCTGTCTCTCTCTAACATTCCAGATGAGAAAAACAGGGGTCTATTTCCTTCTCTTAGATATCATAGAATATCAGAGTTGGAAGGGACCTTAGGAGGTCATCTAGTCCAACCGCCTGCTCAAAGCAGGACCAATCCCCAATTTTTGCCCCAGATCCCTAAATGGCCCCCTCAAGGATTGAACTCACAACCCTGGGTTTAGCAGGCAAATGCTCAAACCACTGAGCTATCCCTTCCCCCTCTCCCTCTGCCACGAGAACTATCCCCTATGGAAAAGTCCTATAGAAGTTAATAGACAATGATAACCTTTCTCTAAAATGTTTTAAGACCATTCTGTAGCGTTTAATAGAGAATTATCTTCCTGTTTGTAACAGTAGGTGCTGGGTCCTTTAAGGGAGGCTACAGCATAAGCATGGTCCCGTCCTGATTCAGTCCAGAACCAAGGGAATTCTGGGGCTTGTAGTGCCCAAAGAACATGAGGGCAGGCTACAGCAAAGCTTACTGGGAAATGAGACAAAAGAGCTCCCTTATAGGTACCTGAGAAGTAGTAGCTGTAAGTTTGGAAAAAAGTTATATGGGGTAGCTGGGTCTCTTCAGGTTAAAAGCCCAAGTGAGGTTGATTAGTGATTAGCTCAGAGACAAATTGGAGATGAAGGAACTCTGGAGAGGGGTAGGAGTTTGATTAATGGCACTGTTTTGCAAATCCTCAGCCAAAGAGAAGTGAGTCCTCTACTAGGAAAGCTGAGCTCTAGGCAGATACAAGTAAAGGAAAATGGATGGGACAAACACAGTGGGCTGAGACATGGCATCAATATCAGCTTATTGTTTAGAAGTCCTACTCTTTAAATTCACTGCAGCAAATTGGATGGGGCAGGTCAGAGGGACCTGAGGTCAAAGTATTACTGAGCCCCACAATAAGAAAGACTGTTCTGTTTGTTTGGACTGCTGTATTTACCTCTGAAGAGGAGGACTTTATATTTGATTGGAGAGCCAAATCACCCAGCAGCTAGAGTGAGAGGCACTGTCTTCGGAGGGGACACTGATACATGTTTGAAAGGGAGACCTGAGGCAGTGGCTGAGAAGTGATGCCAGAGAGGTAAGCTAAGCCCCTATACTTCCATAGTGTGGCATAGAACAAATCCTGGACTAAACTCTGTTGGCTTCTAGAGTGTCTATGGGCTTCATGTCTTCTTTTCCCAAGGCTAAACGTGCCCTGTTTTTAAAACTTTCCTCACAAGTCAGGTTTTCTAAACTTTCTGTCATTTTTGTTGCTCTCCTCTGGACTCTTTCTACTTTGTTCACAAAAGTCTGGCACCTGGAATTGGACACAATATTCCAGCTGAGGCCTCATCAGTGCTGAGTAGAGTGGGACAATTACCACCTGTGTCTTACATACAACACTCTCTTGTTAATACACCCCAGAATGATACTTGCCATTTCTGCAGCTGCATCACATTGTTGACTCACATTCAATTTGTCATCCACTATAGCCCCTGGATCCTTTTCAGCAGTATGATTTCCTAGACAGCTAGTCCCCATTTTGTAGTTGTGTGTTTAGTTTTTTTATTCTTAAGTGAAGTACTTTGTACGTGTCTTTACTGGATTTCTTCGTGTTGAATTCAGAGTAGTTCTCCAATGTGTCAAAATGGGCATCTGAAACTCATTCTGGCTAGCCTGTAGGAAGGAAAACTACTTGCCAATATTTCCATTCGTCATGGGTTAATTTTTGCCCAATCTACAAGAACGTCAGTTTTGTCTTCTGGCTACACCAAGCAGGACACAAGAAGGCAAGGTGCTAGTCCATCCTCTCTCCCAAGTTAGAAACTCCCATAACAGGAATATGTTATAGGAAACTATAAAGAAGAAACATAAGAAGTGGCAACCTTCAATGTGGTGAGTATTTACCTCATTGTTTAGTTTGCCACACCTGACCAAGGAAGTGTCTTACATGGCAGTTAGATCCAGCTGGCATTATTCTATGGATGTGCGAGGAGATGACCATGTTGCCACTCTGCACTCACTAAGGTATGTTATTTATAGACACTGTGTGTGGGTCCCTTTTGAAATACCAGTAAGAAGTCCATTGTAGCCTGCTGAGCTTGAGAATGAGCCTTTGTGTTCCAGATTGCAGTCTAGAAGGTGTCAGTTTCAAATATGGTGATGAGGACAGACGGCTTTTTGCCTTTAATTATGTGATCTGTAACCTGCTCAGAGCTTCCTTCAGGAAGCTGCCACGCTCATTTTTAAGCTGTTAAGTTGGAGGGGAGGATGAGAGTGAAGCACTAGTCAAGGAGAAACTAAGGTGGAATATCAAATTCATGAGATCTGACTGAGGAGAGTGAGGACAACAGAGAGCAGTGATGATATTTCTCTCTGTCCTTGATTTGTCCCACCCCAAGCATCCTTGGGAGAAGGCTTGTGAAAGAACCAGTACTCCAGTTCCACTCTGCAACCCTATGCACATATTTATGATTGTGGGCTTTGAGCTCAGAGAGCACCACCAGGTTAGGTTGGCTAACCAGTATACTGTATACGTGACACATTTTTGGCAGGTTGAGAGTAATGTATGTATTAAAATCTCATACCAGATTCCCCTGTTGTCAGTTGCTGAACCAGTTTGCTTGGGCATTGTTCTTCTCCTGGGGAACCTCCACTTCCTTGGGTGGAAGGCCTTTCAGAAAGAGAGTAAGAAGGAAAGACCTTTTAAGAGATTAAAATAGTGGGATCTCCAGACCATATTGGCCCTTGAGAGAAGCTAGAGAAATCAGGCACGTTCCCAAGTATGATGGAAAGGACTACAGGAGAATCTGCGATATCAAATTCTAGAGAGATGCTCATATGTGCTGGCTTCTGAGGTGTCTCCCCTGAGAATAACCCCTTGCCTTCTGTGGGGGCCTGAACTATATAGGCCTTTGACTTCCAACCTCTCCCTCTGATTGCAATAACCCCAACTGGCTTGTGAGAAAGGGTCCAAGATCATGGTTTTTCCATGTGTGGGGTTTTTTTTGGTAAAGGGGCCTAAGCATAAGTAGAAGCTGGGGGGAATAGGAGCAGATATCAGCTCCACGGGTGAGGTGAAGTCTCCATGCTTCCCTATTAAAATAGACAAATGGCCTGGGGGGAGTAAGGTGGACTAGGGGCTTACATGGAGGAAGTCTCATTCACCATTCTATTTTCCGCCTTTATTTCTGGTAGGTGGTACCTACCAGTCTGTCTTGTAGATAAACAAGAATATATAGAGGTCATTGCCATAAATGCCCAAAACTGCTGAGTGTTACAGGGAAGTCACCTTAAAACCATTAGACTGAACTATTAAAAATGCTTTACGGTTAATCTTGTTCTCTATGCTGTGCAAAATGACAAATAATATAACTAAATATACTTATTGGTGAGAGTGCTGCTTTTTAGGTGTTGTGGGTACTGTAGAAAAGGCTAAAATAGGTTTTGTATTGTGTGGGCCTTTTTTTTTTTTTTTATTTATTAAAATCTTATACACTGTGACTTTCTACCAAGAATAGAATACCAAGAATAGAATTGTGTTCTGCTGTGTTGTTTTTGAAATGTACTACAATATGTGTTATAGCAAGTTTCTTCTCCACTACACTGCTACTTTAAAGTCTGAGGTTTATCCATAGCAATTTCCCATGCTTTCATCCAAAGCCCGAAAATGCCTCAAGCAAGACATTCAATCAAAAGTAAAACATTGCCAGTTATTTGACTGTCTCTCCAGCTCCCTAGGAGGTAGCTTGCTGCTACTCTGGTCTGAAGAAACTCATGTTATGAAAAGCAAAATGAAAGAAAACAGAAATTAAACAATAAGAACAGCTTCACTTCAGAGAAATTGTCTGAGTATCCCATAGCAATCAACTTCCACCTCCTAGAAAAGGAACTTTAATTCGATTTCATTTTAACTGATTTCTTTCCTGTTGTTTTTGAGCTTTTTTAAAAAAGAGATTCACTTTTTACACACACTTTGTCTCTCTACTTTTAAGTGTGGGAGATAAGAAAGGTCTATTAAATTATCAGATTATCCTCTTATCTTTCTTAATTTTAAAAAGAACAACAACCCTGTTCTCCAAGTTCTTCAGAGAGCTGGGCTATTTGTACTATTTCATATAAACAGGTAAATTGTGATTGACCTCATAAATAAGACTTTGTAAGGATGGCAATAAATCCTACCCTTTCTGTGCTTGAGGTCCCAGGATGTAGGAGCATGTACTCTTGTTGCTTCTGGGACTAATGAGAAGCAGTCTAGCAGACCAATGCAGGATGGAAGGAGGAGCTGTTTTGTTCTTTTGTATCTCTATCTCATGCAAGTTTTATTTCCTTCCTGAAGGGGTCCCATTGTCCCCAATTCAAGCATCTGCAAGAGGACCTGTTTGGGAGACAGATAAGCTGTTGACGAAAATAAGGCCTTTCTGAGCAGGCTCCATGGATCCAAACCTATCTACTGGCACAACTGAGGGCAAAATTACATATGCGAACTTCCACCTTACGTCCGCCAGTTATACTTACACAAAGGCATTACTCTTCCCCCAAGTTATTAAATGAATTCTCTTCCTCTTTCCTTATTGACTATGCTCCTTCCTGTCACAGTCAAGTAACTCTACCCCCTCCCCCCGCCCTGCCAAGTCACTCAGTTCCCACTTAGTCTCTCATCATGATCCCTTTAATGAATTAAGCCTCATGCTGGGAAAATTCTACGTCTTGTTCTTTTGGTCACCACACAGAGGTGTCTAAGCTCCTGTTCTCTTTTAACTTCCCAGCCAGCTCATTCTTGCCAGAAGTCCAGATCTGATTGGGAAATCTCAGATTATTTCTTCTTGGTGATCTGTGCTCCCCTGTCTGTCTTGAGAATTAATAGGATGTAAGGCTACCTTCCTGCTCCTATGAACTGTTGGCTCTTTGAGCAGAGCTACCCAAGTTTTGCATTTCTCCCACTCCACTTTCCCAGTTTTCATTATGTTTCTCTCGTTTTAGCCAAGTGGGGCAAGCAGTAGGAACCAGGGAAGCCATCTATTCCAGTAGCTTCACCAACCAGCACTCTGTAGTGACAGTAAGTTACATCAGCCCCCATCATGGGGGTGGGAGGGAGCTCAGGAGAAAGAGGAGACACTATAGTTGGGAGGGAGGGAAAGAAAGAAAGGGGGAGAGTGAAGGTAAGCAAAAGGGAGAAGATGGGTAATGTTAAATTAACAGGCAGAGGTATAGGAGAGAGGAACTGGAAGAGATTAACCTCAGATAGGAAGGAAAAAAGAGAACACAGAGAGAGAAAATTATTCTGTGTTCTCTGTGTGTGGTTCAATATAGAGTGGGCTGTAGAAAACTGTTGGGCTCTTTGAGTTTTGCTTATGTTACGTGAAGAAGAAATTGGTACATTAAAAATACCAGCGTGGTTCCGATATGGGGAGATCCCAGAGATGTCACATGCACATCACTTTCCCTCCTGCAGTAACTGATGTGTTCTTGAAAAATACAAATGAAGCCGGGTAAATCCTCTCTATCTAGAGTTAAGCACCCACATCAAGATTACCGTGTAGAGCGTATGGAGATGGGTTTACAATAGGATGCACAATTAAACTAACATCAATATCATCAAACTGATAGCTTGCATGCACTTATCACATGTAGCTGATCCTGAGCAACCGCTTCATATATCTTGACAGAGCAGGTGTGAAAATAAAGGATGATACTGTACTATAAACCAGCCTAATTAGTATGTTGTGGAACACTGATCTATTTCTACTGAATATAGACAGTGCATTGTGGTAATTGGGAAAAGTCACACAGGAAGTGTTAGAACTGTCCTCATGTAACGTTTCCAGTAACCACAATGCACTGATGGAGAATGTACAGTGGAACCCCGTTATAATGCGATATTTGGGGTCCAAGAAAATCAATTGTGGTAAATACGGGGTTGCTTTATAGGGGGGTACCACTGTACAGTATTCAGAAGCTAGGGGTTTGCTGGAGCAGGAGGAGCAGGATGGCAGGAACCTCAGGGGTGCACCACGGCTGCAGGGAGAGTTGCTTCTGCTGCAGCCACCAGGGCATGGTCCGGAATGCCCCGCGTCCGCTGGACTCACCCACCGCACCTGCCGGGGACAGAGGTAAGAACCCTGGGGGCGTGCCGTGGCTGCAGGGAGAGTTGCTCCTGCTGCAGCCGCCAGGGCATGGATCTGGAATGCCCCACGTCCGCCGGACTCACCCGCCGGGGACAGAGGTAAGAACCCCGGGGGCGTGCTGTGGCTGCAGGGAGAGTCGCTCCTGCTGCAGCTGCCGGGGCATGGATCCCAAACGCCCTGCGCCCACCTCAGCCACCGGGGCCAGACTCACCCTGCATTATAACTGAGTTCGCGTTATCGCGGGGCGCATTATAGTGGGGTTTCACTGTACAATATATATTTAAATATATACTGTACATTCGCTATGATCTTAGCACTAAGCAGTATAAATCATGTGTATACTGTTAATTTGTACTATAGTGGTGACCAAAATCACACGGGATTTAGGGCCCCGTTGTGTGAAAAACGGTACAAATACACAAGAAGACATAGTCCCTGCCCCAAAGAGCTTACAGTCTAAATGAGACCAGTCAGAAAGTTTGTGTATTTTATCTAGACTATAGTACCAGTAAGGTAAAGTGTGGCTTAATGGATGAAATACAGTACAAAACCTTGGTTGTAGACACAGCTGAACAAACTGCTCCTGGACCTTGAAGGGTCACTGCAGTGTAAACAGAAAGCAGGGGTGATTTGTGGTATAATCTCAAGACATAATAAATACATGCTTCATACTGTTTCTTACCTTCTGCTGATTCTGGTATTTTAGAACACAGTGGGGCTCCTCCATGCAAAGAGTCTAATCTAATGTCCTGTATTTGAAGTGGGGTTTCTTTTAATTATCGTTGAAAATTTGCATGGAAATATGTTTAGAATGTCTTAAGTTTATCTAGTATAACATGAAGGTAAGGTTGTGAATGTTTGCTTCTGGCAGAATGCAAATGCAGTTAACCAGTTCCAGGAAGTAAAGCTAGATGCTCCGTAGACAGTGAGGGCTAGGTCTGCTGCAGATGTAGATCAGCATAGCTTCATTGAGCTCAGTGCAGCCAAACAAGCTTACACTTCCTGAGAGTGGCCCTGTATTTGAGCTACTTGAAGAGCCACTGACCCTTATTTTTCCTTACTATGAATCCTCTGTGTGTCTGTTCTTCTTATACTTCACTATACTAACTTCAGTTTCTGACTGGCCCTCATTTCAGCTGAGTAGGAGCCATGCTGCCTATCACAGGTTACTGCTGTTCTAAATATGATGCTGCTAGCCATATATGTTGGTAGTATGGGCTGAAGGCAGATAAATACCCAACAATCTGCAGCAACTTAATCCAGATGGTCAAGTTTGTTTTCTTTACAATTCAAACTGTCTCCAGTGAATGCATGAAATCCATGTTGTAGCTTTGTTTTGCAGTATAACTTTAGTGGTGAGGTTTTGTGTCTAGGACTTCCAGAGCAATGATCAGATGCTTAAGATTAAGCAGTTCAAAATCAACAAATTTAGTTATAACAAAAATTGCAGGTACTGCCATGTAGGATGGCATGGAGTATGGTGTGCCAGATAACGTGCTGGTTTTGGCTGAGAGTGATATGTGCAGGGCCGGCTCCAGGCACTAGCTTTCCAAGCTGGTGCTTGGGGCGGCATCAAGAATGGGGCGGCAATTCGGCGGCAGGTCCGCCGCTCTTCCTGCCAGCGAATTGCCACCGCGGGACTCGGACTGCTGCCCCATTCTTGCCCGCCGAGGCAGCAATTCGGCGGCGACTGCTTGGGGTGGCAAAATTGTTAGAGCCACCCCTGGATATGTGAGCTTTAGGAATACACTAACAGGATAACAATAATGGATCGAATTGTCTCTCTCCCCTGGTCCATACACAGAGATGGCTCTCTGAGCAAGGATTGTGCCATGCCCGCATGGAAAAGCAATTCAGCTACCGCCACTGCAATGTCTTCCCCTGGATTTACGAAGGGCTTTCTATGGGTTTGGGATCCATGTAGGGGCAGGTCTTGGGAGGGGATAGGCTCAAGGTGATGACATTGTACCCCCACAAGAGCCCTGTGCAGTTCATAGTGGAAAATACTAGATCTCCTGGGGCCACCATTGACTGCTTAATCCATGATAGAATGGTTCCGCTGGAGTGACTCTGTCAAAGTGTGGGTGAATATGCACGCTGGGGCATAGATGGTATGGATGGCCCTGGACTCCTATGGAGTCCTTGGGATCAAATCCTGTAGTTTGTGCCTCACTTCCACGCCCCCGCCCCCCACCAATGAAATTAATGGAGACACTTCTTTCTATGTACTTTATTGCATGAGAGTTGGCAAACAAGCCTGTTAGGCGTTACATTAGTGCAGAGTGCTTTTATCTGAGGATCTCAGCTTGCTTGTCAAACATTTAATTTATCTCACCACATACATTATTCCCATTTTACGGATGAGGATCAAAGATTAAGACCAAAGTCACCTAAACAACTGGCCTGCTGAGCACTCCCAACCTTTAGAGATTTAGAACCTCTGAAAATCAGGTCATTTATTTAGGTGCCAAATTTGAAGTACATGTATTTGAAAAAATTTATTCTAAGTCACACAGGATATCTATTGTCCTTCCCGTGCCCTGACTCCCACTCCTGTCTCAGTGCTATTAGCAGCTAACTATCCACAGTTCGCTTACAATGTGCTGTATTGTTAAGAATTTGTCAAGGATGCCTGAAGCCCGTAGGATGGATATTCTTTTGCATTTATAAATCTAAATAAATTAAATAAACGCAGGGCATGGAAGAAACTAATTCACTAGTGGTGTTCAAATGATTCCTTTCAAGCTAAAAATTGCAGTGAAGTTTAAACAAATCTGATGCAAGAGAGCACTGTATGCTGATCACTAACCCCTTTTGATGATGAACTTGCTGATAAACTGAGAAGGCAAATATCTGACAATAGAATAAAAATGAACACTGGGTGAATCATAATTAGGAGACCTATTGTATGGTCTCCAAGGGGACGGGGACAATGACAACTTGTGATCAAGTAAACATTAAAAAAATCTAGTTGCAGATGCCACACGTCCCCATGCCAAATTTGGGGGTTTGACAGTTATATCTTCTAATTAACAAAGAAACAAAAAGTTTCTCTTTCCTGTTGTGTAAAAGACCCACACAAACACTGGGGGGAAAATGGCTGTCCGAGATAAATAGTCAGTTTCACTATCTACTAAGTGCTGTCTAATGCACCAATTCATGTACTGGGGGCGGGGGGGCGGGGGGCGGCGGGGAATAGATGAAAAAAGTTGTCTTTCGTGACTTTCATTTAGAGTCATAAATGTTTCTGGTAGAGCTGTAGCTATAATAGGTTAAAACATTCAGACAGAGGTGTGACTTTTAAATTGTGTGTCCTCTGAACTGCCTGGCAGGAAATTGTTTCAAAGAAATGACTAACAAATCAATGGAAAAAATAGACAGTGCAATGAAAGTCACAGGCTTAGAGTCTCCACTTTACTGACTTTTTTGGTAACACTTTTCTCCCTTAAAGTGCACCTAGAACCAGTGATGACAGTGGAAACGGAATCGTTTCCCCTCTTTGACCATAGAAAAGGTGCAGCAAATGCAGCAGTAGTGCAAGCATCTCCAGGCTACTCCCTTAAGTTGTCTGTGTCAGTCCTGACCTGGAGGGACTAGGTCTATGGCTGAGAGAGCAGTTCAGTCTCCATGGTCAGTCAATACTCTCTCTGCTGAGACTACCTATGTAAACACCCTAGGTCACATCAAATTCTAGCTGACTGGTGTGTGCCAGGTGTCACTTTGTGTTGTATCGAATACACTGTGACAGTTGTACAGTGGATCATCATCACAAGATTGTTCACAGGCCAAGGGCTGGCTGATTTCTGTTGCTGAGCCTCATGAGGTTGCAGTTGGAATATGGTTTTAGAATGAAGGATACTAGTATTCAGAGGCACATAAACCATCTGCCATGTCCATGGTACCACAATAAAGATACAAAGATCAAAGAAGGAACAGACTGTGTCGGAGAGCAGAACTATGTTAATATCAAACACATTGGAAAAGTGAATGAAGTTGCATTTGTTACCATATGTATTAGGTCAGCATAAGCAAAAACATCTTTATTTAATAAAATGTTAGTAAGATTTACGGTAAAGTTAGCATGAAAGGATATGCAGATACTGGTGACTGTATATTTGAGTGACCTACAGCTACCCTTAACTTGACAATTACCTTAAAGAATTTAATAATATTGCACAATATTTGCCATCTATTTAAGACATTATTGTTTGTACTGCAGTATGTCTAAGGATCAGTGCTCCATTATGCTAGAAAATGTACAAACATTTATTTAAAAACACACCCCGTGCTAAAGGGTTTGTAAGCTATGTTAGAACAGATAGACTAAACAAACTTTGGAAGGCAGGATAAGCATAGCTTAGCACAATAAGCCCTTATCTATTTAACTAAGTCCAAATCTACCAGGGTAACTCCTATATGATGCAGGAGGAATAGGGACAACTGCATGCAAGCATTCCTGATATTAGCCATGCATCAAGGTGCCCAAATGGAAACACACACATGAAACAGAATTACCTTCCTCCATCCATCCTGCTCTGTTTACAAGTCAGGATAGGTTTTAAAATAAGTTCTTATTAGGCGAGGCCTGTCTTCTTCAGCTGGCAAAACTGGACAAATACAGCTCTAGAAAACCTGCCTCATCCCCACACTGGAGAAAGTGTCAACAAGTAACAGCTGAGTAAAGGTTAGACATACTATCTGCCAGGGGATGGCATTGGACAGCATGAGCACTGTGATTCCTGCTTAAAGGCCTTCAGTTCTCAGTCTAGCTTAATAGCTTGCAGCTCCTTTGTTATATTGTTGTCTCAAAGAGACTTTATGACAGCCCAGCTGGCTCTTTTCAATTCAAAACCATACTGTATAAAACTCTATCTTTATCCTTCTGCCTTCCCTCCCCTCCCCTTCTGCCATCAAAAAGTGTGAATAGCCAGAGCTAGTGCTCCTTGAGTACCCATTTGCTTTCCTAGCAATTTTGCGCAGAAAAAACAAAGGCAGCTCAGCATGTGAAGGAGGGTTGGTAGGAACCTCTGTGTGAGGTCCTTGGCAGGATTATCTCATTCCAAAAATCTAGGTGGCTGGAATTCCTCCCCCTCTGCCCCCTTTAATACAAATCCTTAAGTGTTAAGTCGGGCAGAAAATGAGTCTACTCTACATTTATCTTACTGAATGGCAGTCAACTCCCGCCTAATCTTTCAACATATATTTGTTCAGTGGATCAACAGATTGTGTAAGCAGCATGACTGACGGGTTTAGAAATGTGTCTGTTCATGTTTGGTTTGTACTGAACCATTGACCATTTTGTTTGTGAATCCATCATAAATTATATCTCTGGGTTACCCAGTATGAGTGAGGGATGGGGGATACTTACCCTGGAGTGAAAGACGTCTTAAACAGCTGTCAGCCTTCAGAAAGGAAGCGAATCTCGTTAATGGTTTTATTTTTGTTTTTCAAAAGCCCCCTAACCATGCAGCTATTCTTTCACAAACCTGTTGTAATTTTGTGTCTCTTGTATGCTGAAGATCCCACATCGCAAAATGCAAGTATGTCGCTACTGTTTACAAAAAAAAAATTTTTTTTTTAAATGGAAGGAACAAGAATTTGATATGTCACTAAGAATTTTTAAACTTATATTTGTGGCATTTGCAATATTTGGTCACCATTAATACCAGGAGTCACATGTACAATGCTTTCACTAAAAGAAGAGGCAGGTCAGAGAATATCACAGTCCAACCTCTGTTACCGGGGAAAAAATTACAGGTAAAAATTTCATAAGTTACAAAGTGACTTAGATTCAAGTGCCTGAAAATCACTTTTGAAATTTTTACTATATGTCCCTGGGTCAGAGTGCTAGGAGTCTAGATCTGACCAGCACTCTGATCACTAAGGTACTAGCTATTACACCCAGGAGTGGCCTTAATTGGGAGATGAGTGCTCAATGGTTTAATTAGGCAGGAGGCTGATGCACTAATGAGAACTATCAACTGGGAACAGTTAAGGGAGTGGAAGGAAGGACCAGGGGAGGAAGCTGGTAGGGGTCAGGGTCTCCAGGGTATCAGGATGAGGAGATTTTTTCCCCCTCACTCCCTGGAGAGTAGGCTAAGGGGGAAGCTTATGCCAACTTGTGTGTTGCTTTACAAGGCTATACTGATGAACTGGTGGAGGGGACCCAATAAATAACATCCTGGTGCTTATAAACCTGGAAAACACCAAGCCTGTTTGTGGTGGTACAGAAGGTAGCATGGTCACAGTTCAGTGATGCTCATTTAATGAATTTAAAATTTCCTTCAATTTTCAAAAAAATGGATAGGCTGAAATTATTCCATTAAGAAAAGGCCTCCAGTCCAAAAATGAGCAGAGAAATCAGGTTCTCTTGCTCATTAAGCATGTGAGAGTGGGTAAATTTTCCAAGGTAGCATTCTGAATATCTTAGATTGTTCAAACTACACTGACAGTCTCCATGTAAGTACCTAGATCCGGAGTTCTCAGCTTGTGAGGATTTCTTAGACCTCTCTCTAGGGGTTGGAGGGACAGCAATTCTGGCTCCATGGGAATGGCAATGCCACTCTGCTAGCACAGGTGATAAAGGAAGTAAGAAAGGAAGGTTTTGAGCTCCAAGGGCTGCCCCTGAGAAGAAAACACAGGCAAGAAACAAAGGGGAGGAGCTACAGGGGTGGAAAGGGGAGCATCTTAATTTTCAAAGATCAAAGCTGGGTTCTGCAGGACAACTGGAGAGGGGTTTGTGCATGATCGGGTGAGTTGGGACTGGGAGTGATTTAACTCTTCTTCCTCTAAGAAGCAAATAACCTTAATTTCATGGATTGTCACAAGTGGATCCCAGCCATAAACATTTATTTAGCCCTCTAAGGTAATGTAATTATTCACTGTCATTTAATTATTCCATCTTTTACTTACTGCAGAGTTTTACAATACTGACCTTGGATGATAAGTGTACCTTTCCCAATTCGTTTTGGGGGGAGGTGGAGGGCTTCAGAAATTGCCTCTGGGATACAATGTACTCCAAATATTAGCTCAGGGACTAGGAGGGCTATGAACTGCCATGTGCCATTGTTTGCTGGAATAAATAACCATACAAAGGCTGTGCTCTTTTCCTCCCCTCCCCACTTCTTGTGTTTCAACAGAGTTCAAACTGGGGTTATTTGCAAGTACCATCTTGCATGCAATTGAAAGCTTTTGAATATCCACACTTTACAATCAAGCTCTCTTCCTTTTTCTCTCTGCTTCTTTATTTCTCGTCCTATCCCTCCTTTAAACCACAGTTGATGACACCATTGTCAACTTCCTGAGACTCTGACAAATCTAATTGCAGTTTAAATATTTGTACTGTAGAAAACCACAAATGAATAATCTAACCAATGTATATTTAAGCATGTAAATATCTTGAGCACCAACTGCCAAAAATCTTTTAAAAAGGTAAATGTATAAACTCTTGGATACTGTGAGTTCAGTTTATTGAATGCTTGCATTTCCTTTGTGCACTTGTACTTTTATATAAAAAAAATCAAGGACTAAAAACATGACTTGCAAGCAAAAATTAATAATTCTGCCTCTTTTAATGTGCAGTGTACATCACACTGGCAATGTGAAAATTACAGCACAGCAGTAACCTGCTCATTTGCAATGAAATTCCCATGGAAGCATGTATTATGTTCACATTAGTATCAAAATAGTTAACGTATTAATTGTTGTTATAATGAACAACCAAAGGAATGTGGTTTGTATAGCTGCTGCTTTTGTATGCTTGCAGCCCTGAGCACCTTTCGGGAGAAATGGTGTGGATGCCTCTTAAAAAGGAGTGGGTAATACAATGGCGGCTAGTCCAGGTTAAGGCTGGTGGGAAATTTTCTATTGAAGCTGTTGTGAAGGAAAATTGGATTTTTGACAAAACAACTTTTGGCAAAAAAAAAAGTCTGCTTTCTGTGGAAAACTGTTTTTGTGTGAGGTTTTTTTATTTTGTTTTTTTTGAAAAACTGAATTTCCAAACCTCAAAATATTTAGGTTCTGAAATGCTACCGAGGTGCCTTATGGGGGTGGTAATTTGGGTGCCTCAAGCTCCTATTCTTCTCCATGGATTGGGTGCCCCCATCACACTTCATCTCCCATTAGGCACTGTGGCCATGTGACTTCCATGGTTCACTGCCTCTCCACACCAAGAGAAGAGGCTATGGTTCAGCATGGGAGATATAGTTTGATCAGGAATCCTAGCCTATAGAGGAGAATGGGAGCAAAAGGTTCTCAAATTACAGCTCCCATGAGGCGCCTTGGCAGCATTACAGAATCTAAATAGACCAGGTTTTTTTTTATTTTTCTCCAAAACCTGAAAACTTTTCTTGGCCATAAAAATGTGATTTTATTTTTCCATCTCCACTAAGAAAGACACTCGAGTTCTATTCACGATTCTGGCACTCATTTGCTGAGTTATCTTGCAAAATCACGTAAGGCCAAACTTTCAAAAATAACCTCTAATTATTTTCTACCTCATTTTCTGTATGCTCAACCTTAGACATTTAGGGTGAGAGCCTCACTCACACTCCAACCCTTTATGCTGGATAAAAGAGCCAGAGTGGCATAAATATGCCCTTAAAGACCCAAACAGTACCATGGAGATTTCAGGAAGTGCTGTGGCCCATAGGACAGTCCAAGAACGTTATCCTAACTCAGGCCGGCCTCCAGGGCTGTCTAAGTTGTCCCAGGGGCTGCTCCAACCCCTGGAGCAACCCAGGATTGGGAGGGGACAAAAGTGGTTTAAAGTCTTCATAGCTACCCTCCTCTGGGCTGTGAGTTCTGGGCTGCACTTCTAAGAAGTGCAGCAAAGAATCTGAGTCCTAGAGTCAGATTATCAGAGGTGCCAAACAAACACTACTCTCAAGAATTCAAACTAGAGTTTTGGGTGTTCAGGACTGGATGTCTTTAGTTGAGTGTTCAGAAACAGAGGTGCCGAAAATTAGAGGCCACTTCTGAAAATTTGGGTTTCAACCTCCCTGCCTCATTTGCTCTGTCTGTGTAATACTTACTCCTTAAATAGTTTTTGCAATCCTCAGTCAAAAGGAGATATGTCTCCTTTTTTGCTCTGTTTAACTTTTATCTTTGTTAGGGCCACATGATCACAAAAGAAAGCTTTAATATGCCCTAATGAAAGAAGATAGGGTAGATGATAACATCAAACTAGAAGGACTGGCCTAAAGTCAGTTTGTTTGCAAAAGTCTGCTTGTGGTGTATACTGCAATCTAAGCCAAATTGTTGCTGTTTTGAGATGAAACTAAATGTAAACTTGAGTCTCGCCTCACTTGGCTCCAGTAGTTACACCAGTGTAAAAACTGGTTTGAGCAGCAGACAACTGAAAAACCAGAATCTTTTATATTTTTGGGTTTTTTTCAGGTGTTTTACGGAGGTGCCAAGTATGGCTCCATAGTTAAGGTTAAGTTCTGGATTTTTGCACTTTCAGCAAGGATTCAAACTCCTTGATGTTCCCAGACCAAAACTATGTTAAACTAAAGTTATGAGTGGGAGTACATGTTGCTAATTTGAAGGTAACAATATTCTGGATAATTAGAACATCATCTTCTCACCTCCCCCCCTCCCCCCCCCCCCCCCTGCCCCGCCTGCCAAATGTTATGAACCCAGGGAATTAAGGTTAATCTCACAAAAATTGAAGATATGGAAATGAACAGTTAAGGCCCCCAGATAGTCTTAACCTGTTGTGTCCCCATGAGGGGAAAACTAAACTTAATTTGGGACCATGAAGGCTAAAATGCATTCATGATTATTGTATGGTTAGCGCATTGCTGTTATACCAATAAAATAAAAACCAGCAGGATCTTTTTAAAGGGAATAAGACAAAATGTCACATTTATTGTGAATACAAAAAGAATCATAGTAAGCAGTCAGTTATAGCTATAACATTTCATTCGGTTACACACACACACACACACACACACACACACAGAGAGAGAGTTCTGCATAGATGTCATAGTTACCAGCCTCGAAGTTGCTCATGCCACGTTACTGGCCAGGTAACCTGGGCATGAGGGTGGAGCCGAGTCCTTGTCAGATTCATCTGATGCTCCTGGAGAGTGGTTGCAGAACCAGACTCAAAGTCCTCAGTGTGTAGAAGCCATTCTTATAGGAATTATTTCCTATGTTAGTCTATGGGAACTGTTTAATCTTGCTGTTGCCAACTCAATCAGCAGATGGCACATTTCTGATGTTTGTGCTGTCAGATGTTATCTTGTTTTTCCCATCCTTTGAGATGGTCGGGTGGATCCCAGTTTATCTTCCGGGGGATGTTGTCTGGTCGTTCCCACTTGATGCCGCCTTCAGCCGATGGTCACTGAATTCCTAGGCTGGCATCTCCCTGCTCATTCATTCATGTACACCAAGCATTCATCAGCAGACATACTATCTCCACCACTTTCGGGGTGTGTACTAATTTATCTGAGACTCCCTGCCCTTTGAGGGTGGGGGTCTTTCTATGCTGTTTCTAGGTACAAAGCATGCATAAAGAACAAAGTCAAGTAACTTGTTTGCAAGTTTCTCATAGCAATACAGTATCTTTCTGAGAACAGATACAATCAGTGGT
Source organism: Macrochelys suwanniensis (assembly GCA_033296515.1). Lineage (NCBI taxonomy): Eukaryota > Metazoa > Chordata > Testudines > Chelydridae > Macrochelys > Macrochelys suwanniensis. Next base: position 41,784,706 of record CM065780.1, on the reverse strand, counting down.
TTACACAGACAGTAGCTTATAAGTTTTAACAGGAGACCCAAGAGATCTTTTTACTTGGTAATGCTATGAGGTTTAAATTGTGGGGGACAAATTATGGGGAGTTACTTTCACTTGGGGAATCACTGCCAGTACCTTCTTTAATATCCCTACATGGCATCCCTCCAAGGCAAAATTAAAATTGTTTGGCTGTTTTAGCTATGCATTTCCATACTTTAATGTGTTTGGATTTTTAAGAGTAAACTTAACTTTGAATTTCCTGGTTTTAGAGCTTTGGGTAATTACAACATCTTTGTAATATGTTGTTGTGTTTTACCCTTAAATTACTGACACATACTCTTAACTCTCACTCCATCTTAATACAATTTTTTCTCTTGGATTTATAATATCACCAAATCACTTTGGTGGGAAGTTGGGTTACCTAGTCAGTCCTCCTGAATCATGGGAGGATTGTTTTAGTTATTCATGAGCATTGTCATAATTGATCAGATCTGGGATCCATCCAAAATCCATCCAATATCCTGTCTCCGACAATGGCCAGAACCAGATGGTTCAGAGGAAGGTGTAAAAAAACCCTCCTAATTACTAGTAGTTAGAGACTGGGTTTTGCCATGAAGCATATGATTTAATATCACTTTCCAAGCAAGTTAGTGTTAACTATTATAACTGGATATTTTTATTATCTACGTCAGTGTATAATCCCTTTTTCAGTCTTGCTAAATTTTTGGCCTCAAAGATGTCTTGTGGCAATGAGTTCCACAGTCATAATTGCACACTATGTGAAAAACCATTCTGCAACCTTCCCTGATAAACTTTACAAATATCTAACTTAGAGGTAATGTGGCCCTGTGAATAGAGGGCTGGATTGGGATTCAGGAGTTCTATGTTCTATTCCTGGCTTTGCCACTGGCCTTCTGTGTGACCTTGAGCAAGTCACTTCACCACTGTGCCTCAATGGCACCATCTGTAAAATGGGGATAATGATACTTACCTTCCTTTGTAAAGCATTTTGAGGTTGATGGATTAAAAAGTATAATATACAAGGTAGGTGGTATTATTCTATCCCCAGCCTCCCTTGGTAGCCTGTTAAATTGTCATTATTGCAGCGATACATTTGTAACTGCTGTGACACAAGATAAATGTGACTAGTGCTAATTCCAAACACCCACGTTATTGAAACTGAGAACAGCTTAATTCAAGCACTTTGAATTTTCTAAGGACATCTGAGGTTTATAGTTACAGCACTTCAGTTTGTTATTGCCTGGAAAAACTAAAGTGTTACATTAAATATCTAAGACTAAAAGATGAACAATTGTATTACAAGAAGAAAGCAAATAGTAAAAGTAGAAAAAACAAAGCAAATAATTCTCATTGTTAAAAGGAAATAAAACTGCAGTTGCAAGATTTCACTGCTCTCCCTAAGGACATGAGACAACTTAAAAGCCAAAGCACTAAGAATTAGGCTTTCAGGAACTGCATTTTACGTCTCCCTCAAGATATGGTATTCCCCTGAAAAGGCTTTGTATTGCAAGAGAAGAAAAAATTGACATCAGTTACAGAAACATAAAACATTACATAGAGGAATAACAATGGTGATTTGCCCAAAGCTTTATGAAGGAGTAGGCTTAATTGGTGAATTCAAGGTAAGCTCATTTTCTTGCTCAAACTAATGGTGAGTTTCAAATTTTTCTGACATTGTGCATAAAGTGCCAGGTGACTATCAGGATATCAGTCTACTGAGAGTGGCCAATAATATATGTTGAGATTGTAAATCCTGATCAACAGAGAACCGCACCTTCCTGAACTGTCTTATCAGTAGGGGGTCTTCTTTGTGGATGAGGGAAGAACACTGAAATGTCAAATGTCAAATTGCAAGCAAGTAAAAAATGTCAGCCTTGCAATGAAGCAGACAAGGCCTGATAGGCTTACTGTCCAAACAAATAACTTGTCAGTATCTCTGGGAAAGGCGAAAGTCCGCAACATGCAGACCATTGTCAAGAAATACAGAACGTGTTTTGGTGGGACGTTATTGTGGGATTGCAGAACTGGCAAAGGGCAGCCCACAGATGTGGCAAAACAAACTAGTAGATTACCCTTCTGTAGCTCCAGAGGCTAGTCTCTCTCTAGCACTCTGTAAAGGGTGCACAGATTATAACATGGAATAGTCACAATGCCAGACAGAAGGCAGGAAGAAAGAGTTCTTTCCTGTAATGATAGAGGGAAGCTTCTGGTGTGGCTATATCAGAGTAGAGCCAAGAAAGACCACTTGGGGCACCAGTCCCAACTCACTATCTCATAGCCATAATGTCCTATAGAACCTTTTCTTGCATATCAGAGCTGTCTGGAAAGTGACAATTTTGTTCTGAGGCAAATTTTGATATGACACTTGTTTTCTATTCCAAAATGGGAATGCCACAAGGTGAGCTGTCCCTTTTTATGGAGGTTATGTCTCAGCCTCCTCACCTGTGTCAGGTGTAGCACACCTCACCAGGTGAAGGAAAGGAGCCCAGGAATCATGTTTAGTATATTAGTACTCATATTTGTCACTAAAATCCAACTGATAACAGGACGCCATTGAGCTAGGCGCTGTACAGTGAGTAGTAGACAGTCCCTGCTCTGAGGACTGTACAATTTAAATATGATGGGGGCATGTGACTCAGAGCCAGGTGTGCTGGAGAATACAAGGGTAACCTGAGCTCTCAAAGGGGTGGGGGTGTAGTGGGGGGGACTTAAAGAAACACCAGGGCTGTGTGGCGGGCTCTACACAGAGATTCTCCTTAGCACCCAGGAAAAAGGGCCTGTGGAGTGCAAGCCTACAGAGGGAGCAGGAGTCAACTAGGAAGGCTCAAAGGACAAGCTGGCTCGAGGAAAGTCTCAGGAGGGACAGGACTAAAAACCCTTGACCAAGGGGGGTGAGCCAGCTAGGAAGGTGAGGTGGAAATTTTCTTTTGAACTATAATATTTGACACGTTAAAGCCCTGGTGGAGTTACTAGGAAACTCTGAGGGGCATTCTGGGGCTGTGAACAGAGCTGAATCCAGACCAGGTAAGTCCCTGCTGCAGGGATGAAAACATAAAAAATGTATATAGAATGAAAAGTTCTGAGAAACATTAATGTTGTCAATTTGAAATGAAACATTTCATTTCAACATTGCAAAACATTGAAAGGAAATGCCTTGAATTTTCCCATGAGAAAAATCAGAAATAGGAACTAGTCCTCCTTTTCATATGAAAAATTAGTTTAAAAATGATTTTACAGACAAAATTCCTTGACATCAAAAATTTGAGTCGCTGATCGAGGAATTTTTTTCTTCCTTGAGCTGTTGTGGCACTGAATGGTGGAGATGGCCTAAATTTTAACATTTCTGAAATATCAGTTGCCCTGAAAAAATCTTCAGAATTAAGATTTTTGGGTCTGTACGAATCATTTCTAAAATGGATTAACCTAAATAAGCTGAAAAACTCAATTGGACACAACATAAAGGATTTTTGAAATGGAACATATTCCACTTTTTATTATAATCCGTGTGAAGCTGCCTGGTAGATTAAGTCAATGTGTAGTTCTTTCCCACTTGTATGGGTCCTAGTTGTGGGGAATGGAAGGGAAGAACTAGAAAATATTGCATAGTGTGATGCATTAGATTTCCAGTCAGATGTTGTTCATCTGGAAAGTGGTCCATACAGCATCTCTGTAACTACCCCTGGATGTGAATTTTATATAAAAATAAACTGCTCCCAGGTTCAGGTCCTGTTTGGCAACCACGATTATTTTGGGTGCTCCGACTGGAAACTATGCCAAGAACATGTGTTTTGCTACATTGCTTTTGAAAGTCCTACTGAAAAGACTGTTTACTTTGACTTACTCATTTATTCCATAAGACAGTAAGGGAGAAGTTGGGGTACCTTGAATAGAGTAAGCGGTTGGAATCTCCGGTTAAAACTCTTCTTGAGACTACCTGAAAGATTAAAGGAAAGGAGGAGTGTTGAAAATTCCCCAGAGTGACTGAAAAGATATCCAGGGGATGTCTGCAGAGTGATCTAAGCCTCTCTCTCTCTAAGAGGATGTTGGTAAGACTTCTAATAAAACCACTTTAAAATAAATGTGTTGCTACTGTTGCCCTCTAGTTGCTGCTGTTCGTGACATATTCTTCCTTTATATATACAATATTTTCCCTTCTGTTTCAATGAATACAATATGTATCTTGTTTGGACAATCCCTGGAATTTTTAGTATATAAATAGCTGCAGTGTTTTGTTAGACTTCAGGAAAAACTTGTTTTAGAATATTTCCTTCATCTTGTTTCTGCAGTGTACAGATCTGGGAAACAATTAAGGATGGAGAGAAGCAGTGTAACATGTCCATTCTGGATTCACTCTTGTGTAACATCAGGGAGGCAGCTTAGTATCTGTGGAGAGATGACCTTGGGTTTCAGGCCTTGGGACTCATGACTTCTGGGTTGAGTTCCTGACTCTGCTGCAGACTTCCTGTGTAACCGTGAGCAAGTAACTCAATCTCTTGATGCTTCAGGTTTGCAGTCTGTAAAATGGGAACGATACTCCTTACATGCTTCACAGGGCAGTTGTTGCAATAAATTTATTTACATTTTTATAAAATGCTCAGATATTGTAATAGTTAAAAAAAACAAAAAACCCTGAAATAGATACACAAAGCAGCATCTTAGGATGAATAAATTATATGGAAGAAAATAAGTGTTCTGGGATCAAAAATTACTAGAGGAGAAATTTTATGTGACTTTCTAGTTTGTATATTAATATACACATGCACACACTTTCTTCTTTCTTCTCTGGATCTTCAGTCTTTGCCAAAGATCCTGCATCCCAGCAACACATCAGATATCTTTGACTTTAGCTCCCTGTCCAGATCATAGAAGCCAGTATTTCCTCCTTGTCCCTCACTACTGTACCGCTGGGTACCTCAAAGCTATCCACTAGTACCTCAGGCTGCATGGAGGGGTGAGTTCCAATGAATCTGTCTATATCATCCTAGAATGTACACGTTTCTCCCTAAACTGGACCTACTATTATTATTATTTTAGACTTTGTTATAGTGGCTTTTAAGTAACTTGATCTTTTTATTTTATTTATTTGGCACTGTGTGCTGCTCTGAGTAATGCCCCTGTGACCGGGGTCCTAGTGTGGAGCCAGCTGTGGTCAGTCAATTAGGGTGAATTGCAAAGAATGGGGCAGACAATCCCCATAAAGCTGGTGGATATTCCAATACTTAGATTTACCAAACCAGCATAAAACAGCTTCTTTATTACCTTATTGGTTACTCAGAAGTCCAAACAACACAGTTCCCTTCAAGTGATCTAGCCTCAGGCCTCCATTCAGGTACCCGCGTCAAATATGATGAAAAATTCTGTAAATCTTATTTAATCCTATAAAAGAAAAGGTTCTACCAATCCCAAAGCATCGGACACATTACCTCCCAGGTTAATGAATGTTTCAGATCTTACCCAAATACACGCTACAGCCAATTCTTATTAACTAAACTAAACTTTATTAAAAAAACTAGAGAGAGAGAAAGATCAATACACCCACAGACATGAGTTCAATTCATTGAGGTACAGATTCACAGCATAGATGGTGAGCTTTGTAGTTGCAAAGAGTTATTTCAGACATAGTTCACAGGTTATAGTCCAATGTCCAAATATCATATTCGGGCATACCAGCATAACTGGGACCTCAGTGTTGTGACTCAAACTTCCCCTGATGAAGCCTTAGCAGATCTGAGATGACAGAATCAGGACCCAAGGATCTTGTATACAATTTCATGTCTTTTGACAAGTTGGGAGTTCAAAAGGTAATTAGCATGACTTTGAAGGCGGTCCATCACTGGTACTTAGCTATAGATTTAACATAAGGCAATTTGCTTGTTCCTCCACCATTCACAGATTATTTGCTATGCATTTCAAACAGAGATGAATGCAGAGATATCCCATGTTTACAATTCATTTAAATGATAGGATGTTCTTTTGACCTCTGAATTATCAGAATACAGCATAGATAGGGATTGTTGGTTACATTGTCGACCCTACTCATACATATGTAAATACACAAAAAGACAAACAACATCTCTCCACATGTCTTTTGAGGGTTATTTACTTTGCAGGATGTTTAAGCCTTTCTGGGCATGTGTCACAGCCCATCTCAGATATATGGTCTTACATCAAAGAGACCTTTTTATGACTGAGTGCAGCCAGCCTTGGATCGCTTCATCTCCACAGATGGCCACCAATGGCTGCACATGAGCTTTTTGCCATGTGGCAACTTGCTCATAGGAAGGCCTTCTCTTGGACATGCTATGAATAGAAGAAGAATGGAGAAGAAGTTGTTGAAGTCAATCACTGGGAAAATAGCCTGAGTTCCACTGTGTACAGTTGCTACTTGTTCAGTTAACTGGCTTCCAGCTAAACAGTTAACAAAGTAAATCCAGTGATCCACTTAAGTAGTGACCGGTACATTGTGGGATGGTCATGAGGACTATTTGTTATCAACATCTTTTCTGTATCAGTGATAACTGGAGGACCACACAGTGGTTAGCGGTCTTCATAGGAAGTCTAATTCAAATGGCAGTGTGAATGCCGGTGCACCACTGGGAGCAATTCTGTGTGTGAATTCTAGGAGTGTTACAGGCACACCAGAAGGACCACATGATAGCTAGCTTGTCACATTTTTCTGGGATAGACCAGGCCTATATTTGTTCCTGAAATGCAAATTCTAAACAGGATTAGAACTAATTATCTACAGTACAGTGGAGTGCCAATAACATACTCCTGGGGAATTTTAACATTAGAAAATTAGCTCAATGCATGCCTCAGCTTTACCTATTATCACAGGTTGGCTGAACTATTAGAAAATAATGCACATGGTTAATAAACCAGAGTGTCTAGGGGTTGCTGCTAATGCAGCTAGTTTAGCATTCATACAGCATACTGCATGTGCACAGCAGCGACTCAGGACCACTTATTTTGCATTCATTTCTACATGAGTTTTATCAGAATTACCTATGAATTTCACATAAGCATTAAAGGATGTTCTGATAGCTTCTGTATGTCAAGGGGAAAATGCTTCCTTGGTTAGTATTCATGTATCTCTTCAGCATGTCTTTAGAATACCATGGTGCATTGTGGTATGGCATGTGGAAACTAAATATCTGAAAGCATTATGTTAAAAGAATAAGCATGTGGCTCTACTCATGATGGGTTTACACAGTGATTATCTGAATAACTTGGTCCAAAGTGCTGTGCACTATGGGTATATCTACACTGTTAAAAACCTGCAGTAGCGTGGCTCGGAGCCTGGGTCAACTGACTTGGGCTCATGCTATGGGTCTAAAAATAGCAGTGTAGACATTCAGGCTTGGGCTAGAGTCCAGGCTCTGAGTTGCAACCCCTCCCCTACCCCAAGGTTTCAGAGCTGGCTGGACTCCAGCCAAAGCCCAAACATCTACACTGCTGTTATTAGCCCCATAGCGCAAGCCCTGTGAGACCAAGTCACTTGACAGGCTCTAAAGCTCTCTGCCATGGGTCTTTTTTTGCAGTGTAGACTCAGACTCGTCCAAGCACTAGACTCAAAGTATCTGATTCTGCACTCTACATGTGGGAAATCTCCGTGTGATGGTGCGGTAGTTACAATTGGATGTGCTGTTCAAGGTGGAGTTTCCTTGCTGTAAAAGAAGGGGGATGCCGGCAGGACATTGTCTATGATGGACACTTGGACATAATTTTGCACTAGTTGAACTATTAGTAACATTATTTTAATGTTTAAACTATTTATGAGGCTAACTATGTTTTGAAGCTTAAGCCCTTAGTTCAAATTGCGTGTATAGATGATTAATAATGCTGCCTAGAGAGGCACTCCTTGATGATGGGCATGTTAGAAATATCTAAGACACACAGTTGTTGATGTATAATCACAATTTATTGATGCAGTTTAATAATTTAACTTTTGTATAATAAAACACTGTCTAGGTTTATAGTCTGGAACATTCTTAGGAAACAGGACATGGCTATTGGGAACAACTTTCTAAGTCTTATCAGGGTTCTCACACACTAGATCAAATTCCAGTTTCATCTGAAGAAACAGTCCAATATACTAAGGAACAATATACTTTTCTGGATAAAAGATGTAAGTCTGAGTGACACTGATGTATCTTTTTTTTTTTTCCTGTGTGGAAGAGCAGATGAAAGAATGCTGTTGATGTCTGACTGTGTGCTTTTCTCCTAATGAGCACATTCCTATTTGCAGATATTTGTTGTTAAATCCCATAAAGGGCATCAAATGCCAGCTTGCTGGAGGCAACATTGCTGCTACAGCATATTCCAATTTCAAGGAGTTGATTTTTATTTATTTATTTATTTTTGATTTTTGCTATTTATCAGTGCCTGAAATGTGAATTGTTTTATACCTGAGGTTATTGCTTTGAATAAGCAAGTGGCACAAATATTGCATGGCTGTCTGACTCACTTAAAAAATGCAGAATTCCATATGTTCTCTGTTTCCACAGCTAAAGAATTATTAATCACTCCCTCCCCCTGAAAAACCTAGCCCACACACCATCCAGAAAAAAACAAACACATGTATTTCTACCACCTATTGCAAGCAAAGATAGCTAACAATTCAATAGGAGGATGTTTCTGGCTTGATGGTTACTTCATGCCAGTCATAGTCTAGAAACACAGACGTAACTTATGCTGGTGGCAGTGGAAGTTGAGTCTGTAAGAACATAAATGCTGTCATACTGGGTCAGACCATTGTCTATCTAGCCCAGTATCCTGTCTCCAACAGTGGCTGTACCAGAGCTTCAGGGGAAGTGTAGAGGAAAGGGCAATTATGGAGTGATCCACCCTTGTCTTCCTCTCCCAGCTTCTCGTAGTCAGAGGTTTAGGGTTATCCCAAGCATGGCATTGTGTCCCTGTCTATCTTGGCAAACAGCCATGGATGGACCTATCCTCCATGAACTTATCCAGTTCTTTTCTGAACCCAGTTATACTTCTTTCTATCACAGCATCCCATGGCGTTGAGTTCCACAAGTTAGTTGTGTGTTTAAAAATATACTTCCTCTTGTTTGTATTATATTTGCTGCCTTTTAGTTTCATTGGGCAACCCCTGGTTTTTGTACTGTGGGAAAGGGTAAATAACACTTTTTCCACTCCATTCACTATTTTATAGACTTCTATTATATCCTCTCCTCCTTAGTTGTCTTTTTCTCCCCCCTAAACTGAACAGCCCCAATCTTTTTAGTTTTTCCTTGTATGGAAGCCATTCCATACCTTTGACCATCTTTTGTTGCCCTTCCCTGAACCTTTTCCAATCCTACTACATCCTTTTCTTTTTTTTTGAGCTGGAGCAACCAGAACTGGACACTATTCAAGGTGTGGGCACATCATGATTTAGGGTAGCTTGATATTTTGTCTAACTTTGTGTCCTTATCCTAATGTTCCTAACATACTGTTAGCCTTTTGACTGCATTGAGCAGAAGTTTTCTGAAAACTATCCATGGTGACTGCAAGATCACTTTGTGTGGTAACAGCTCATTTAGAACCCATTATTTGCATATAGTTGGGATTATTTTTTCCAGTGTGCATTACTTTGCAATTACGAGAGTTAAATTTCATCTGCCATTTTGTCGAACAGCCACCCAGTTTTGTAAGATTCCTCTGTAACTCCTTGCAGTCTGCTTTAGATTTAACTATTTTAAATAATTTTGTGTTGTCTGCAAACTTCACCACTTCACTGTTCACCCACTTTTCCAGATCATTAATGATTTTGGGTCTGGCTCTGTTCAATATCTTCATCAACGACTTGGATATTGGCATAGAAAGTACGCTTATTAAGTTTGCAGATGATACCAAACTGGGAGGGATTGCAACTGCTTTGGAGGATAGGGTCATAATTCAAAATGATCTGGACAAATTGGAGAAATGGTCAGAGGTAAACAGGATGAAGTTTAATAAGGACAAATGCAAAGTGCTCCACTTAGGTAGGAACAATCCGTTTCACACATACAGAATGGGAGGAGACTGTCTAGGAAGGAGTACGGCAGAAAGGGATCTAGGGGTTATAGTGGACCACAAGCTAAATATGAGTCAACAGTGTGATGCTGTTGCAAAAAAAGCAAACTTGATTCTGGGCTGCATTAACAGGTGTGTTGTGAGCAAGACATGAGAAGTCATTCTTCCGCTCTACTCTGCGCTGGTTAGGCCTCAACTGGAGTATTGTGTCCAGTTGTGGGCACCGCATTTCAAGAAAGATGTGGAAAAATTGGAGAGGGTCCAGAGAAGAGCGACAAGAATGATTAAGGGTCTAGAGAACATGACCTATGAAGGAAGGCTGAAGGAATTGGGTTTGTTTAGTTTGGAAAAGAGAAGACTGAGAGGGGACATGATAGCAGTCTTCAGGTATCTAAAAGGGTGTCATAAGGAGGAGGGAGAAAACGTGTTCATCTTAGCCTCTGAGGATAGAACAAGAAGCAATGGGCTTAAACTGCAGCAAGGGAGGTTTAGGTTGGACATTAGGAAAAAGTTCCTAACTGTCAGGGTGGTTAAACACTGGAATAAACTGCCCAGGGCGGTTGTGGAATCTCCATCTCTGGAGATATTTAAGAGTAGGTTAGATAAATGTCTATCAGGGATGGTCTAGACAGTAATTGGTCCTGCCATGAGGGCAGGGGGCTGGACTCGATGACCTCTCAAGGTCCCTTCCAGCCCTAGAATCTATGAATCTATGTTGAACGGCGTAAGTCCCAGTACAGATCCATGGTGGACCCTGCTCTTTACCTCTTTGCACTGTGAAAACTGACCATTTAGTCCTATTCTGTTTCCTATCTTTCAACCAGTTACTGATCCATGAGAGGATCTTCCCTATTATCCCATGTCTGTTTAGTCTCCTTAAGAGCCTTTAGTGAGGGACTTTATCAAAGACTTTCTGAAAATCCAAGCATACTTTATTGACTAGATCACCTTTATCCTGTTCTTGTTGACTCCCTCAAAACATTCTAATAGATTGGTGAGGCATGATTTCCCTTTATGAAAATTATGTTGAATCTACCCCCAACAAATCATATTTATCTCTGTGTCTGATAATTTTGTTATTTACTATAGTTTATACCAATGTGCCCAGTACTGAAATCACTGGATTGTCATTTCCAAGATCTCCTCTGGAGCCCTTTTTAAAAATCAGTGTTACATTAGCTACTTTTCAGTCATCTGATACAGAGGCTGATTCCAGTGATAGGTTACATGCTACAGCTAGTAGTTCTGCAATGTCATATTTAAGTTTCTTCAGAACTGTTGGGTGAATACTATCTGGTCCTAGTGACTTTATTACTGTTTAGTTTATCAGTTTGTTCTAAATCCTCTTCTACTGATACGTCAATCTATGACAGTCCATCAGATCTGTCACCCACATCAGAGCTACTCTTTTTGGGTATCTCCTCCACGTCCTCTGAAGTGAAGACCAATGCAAGGAATTTAGTTTCACTGAAATGGCCCTACCTTCCTTGAGTGCTCTACCTTTCTCATCTAGTGGCTTGCTGTTTAAGTCTTTTTTGCATTTTTCTCTGCTTGCTGGCTTAATTGGTGATGTTGCACTTTATGGAGTGGACAGAAATTGTCAGCCACAGCACTGACGTCAGAGCTCCAGCCCCAGTGGACATGGAAAAACAAATCCAGCATCCTCTAGTGGAAACGCCAGATCTTTTCAGTGCAGAGCTAATTGTATGATTCTTCTTGCTACTTTTTCAGTTCCATGTGGGACGAAATGTTCAACATCAAACGGTCTGTTTCTGTTCCTGGCTGTGGTGTTGACATTTTTCATGCAGTACAGAGCATTTGCACAGCTATGTTCACTGAAAGGGTAAATCAAATTCTGTGCCAGAGAACAGCCTTGTGACATTTCAATTGCCATGGAACTGTAAAATGTAAGTTTGCTGCCTAAAAAGGTGAGAGATTGAATGCTTTTTTCTCTTTTCTTCTCTCTCTTTGCAGCAGTCTTTGGTAGGAGCAGATGCTTATGGTATGCAGCAAATGTGCAGTAGGCCTCATTGACAGAGCAGCAGGAAAAGGGTTATATTAACATAGGAATAAAGTGTTCATGCATAATGTCTCCAATGTATTCCGCATAAACAGGCTTTTCTTCAACCTCAGGAATCTAGACTTAGAAATTACTTTTTTTTTTTTTTTTTTTGGCCAGGCCTGCAAACCATTTTTGAGCCAGACCGTCAGCTGGTGTAAATCAGTGTCGCTCCAGTTACATTGCACTGATTTGGAGGATCTGGCCCTTTATCATCAAACTCAGTCTCACTAAGAACCCAATAAAAAACCCTAATCCTTTCCCACCCACAATTAAAAAAGAAAACAAACTTAGTCTTGTCCACTATGAGCACACCCCAAAATGCACTAACACAGGTTAGTTACCTTTATAAATAGGGTAAGCATGTGTCCTTAAAACAGGAATGTGACTTCAACAGAAAGGCAAGATGGGTGAGGAAATATCTTTTATTAGGCCAATTTCTGTTAGTGATCTCTCAGAAACTGGTCCAATAAAAGATATTTCCTCACCTACTTTGTCTTTCATATCCTGAGACCAACATGGCTACAACAACACTGCAAACTTTAACAGAAAACCAAGAGCTTTGTCCTTGTAATTCCCCAGGACTGACAAACACTACGAGACTAGCCACCTGAATTCATGTTTCTGGATTTAGGCGCCTAACTCCAGATACCGAGCCTTGAAAATTCTGGTCTATGTGACTGAACAGTGAACTCTGATTCTGGGGGCTTGCTTAACAGTCCACTGACTTAAGGCACCTCTCCTTCCATTATCACCATCATCCTCAAGGTGGACTATACATTTCCTCTGGCAGTGATTTAAATGGGCATGTGTAACACACTCGCCGGGGATTACACACACTCCTCAGAGAGAACCGATTTTTCTCACACAAAAGGCTTCTCACAAGCCTATTGACTCTATCAATTTAGCAGTCAAATATCTGTGGTTCAGATCTAGGCCACTCAAAACAAGCTTTCCTGAGAATGGGTTTGCCTGGGAAACACATCAAAATCTGTTTTGGTAGACGGAGGGCCACATTTTCTAATGGTGTGTATCTGTCATATTTAGTGACGTTTTGCCAACTAGCAAAGAATTTTGCTTGAGAAAGTATGTTATGATTTTATACTGCTTTCTACCACAACTCACTGCAGGAGCTGTTTCTGAAAGCGTAACCGGTTTTTCTCTCATTAGGAGGAACATCCCACATTTTAGATGCCACTTCACCTCTGTCCTACGCAAATCTGGTGTTGTCTTGCTTTTATTATTTTGCCAGGAGCAAAGATGAATCATGAAACTGAAGTTATAGAAAGTTGATTTCTGTAACAAATAAATCACATCACTCAACTAAAAATGCTGCCTCTCTCCCTTTCCAGGTATCCTTTAACAGTGATCTCTACCCAGCATTGAGTTCGACAGCTGGGGTTTGACATCTGGCTGGGCATGAGAAGAGAAAGTTTAACTCTCCCAAATAGATAATATTTTGGTGTATAAAGACAGGTTAAATAATTGCCTATCTGTGTGGTGTGCAAGTTATGGCCACCATGGAACCAAATGTTCAGTTTCTTGTGTCTAAATTTCTTACCTTAAAGTTAACAGATTTTAATGCCAGAATGCACCATTAGGTCATCTAGTCTGACCCATGCAAAACAGGAAAAAGTTGTGCTTTAAAATATATTTTCTTTTTTTTTCTTCATTTTTTAATATCTTTTGTTTTTAAAAGATGAAGAAAAATATTTTTTAAGTGAGAAAAGTAATTCTCCTGCCAGTCATCCCCCCTCCTCCCAACCATCAGAGCTGCTTGGAATGGTACTACAAACACTTAAGCACATGCTTAACTCTAAGCATATGAAAAGTCCCATGAATATTACGGAATCTCGAATGCTGACAGATTGGAGAGGAACTTATGCTGTAATGTTAATTAGTCCTAAATTAAAATTGTACTATTGGTGGTGGTTGCCTTTTATTGTAAGAACATCCAGAGGCTCCAGTCACAACTGTGCTATTTGTGCTATTTCCAAACTCAGGGAGACATAGTTACTGCCCCAAAGAGCTTACTGATCTTAAAATATACCAACCAAGAGTGGTATACCAGTATTATGGAAAGTAGCTTATCTTAGATAGTCAAAGATCAATTAATTGCCAAAATTAGGCTATTAGCGGTAAATATGCCCAATGGCCTGTAATGGGATGTTAGATGGGGTGGGATCTGAGTTACTACAGAGAATTCTTTCCTGGGTGTCTGGCTGGTGATTCTTGCCCACACGCTCAGGGCTTAGCTGATCGCCATATTTGGGGTTGGGAAGGAATTTTCCTCCAGGGCAGATTGGCAGAGGCCCTGGGGTTTTTCGCCTTCCTCTGAAGCGTGGGGCACAGGTCACTTGCTGGAGGATTCTCTGCACCTTGAAGTCTTTAACCCATGATTTGAGGACTTCAGTAGCTCAGATATAGGTTAAGGGCAGGGGTGGCTCTAAGATTTTTGCAGCCCCAAGCACGGCAGTCAGGTGGCCTTTGGCAGCGCACCTGAGGGTGGTCCGGTGGTCACGCGGATTCGGCGGCGTTTCTGCGGGTAATCTGCCAGTCCCGTGCCGTCGGCGTGCCCGCTGCTGAATTCACGGGACCAGCGGACCACCCACAGAAATGCCGCTGAAGGCTGCCTGACTACTGCCCTCGCAGCAACCGGCAGCCCGCCCCCCGCAGCTTGCCGCCCCGGGCATGCGCTTGCTGCACTGGTGCCTGGAGCCGCCCCTGGTTAGGGGTTTATTACAGGAGTGGGTGGGTGAGATTCTGTGGCCTGCGTTGTGCAGGAGATCAGACTAGATTATCATAATGGTCCCTTCTGACCTTAAAGTCTATGCCTTAGTATTTGCAGTGTTTAAGATAATTGCAATTTTTATTTTGCTATATAAGGCAAATGGCGAGATGTTTTCCAGTACCACAACTACCAGACCAAAACTTACAAACAGGTGGGGGGTAAAATAGCATTCTTCTACACTGTCTCCTGTTTGAAAATTTAGGTTTAGAAATATTATTTGGTGTTCCGTATGAAGAGATAAAGCATATTTTTCTTGCTGTATTCGGTACAAAGGACGCCATACAGTTTAATTTAGAGATTAGGGGTCTGATGGTGCTCTCTTGTTCACCAGTGTAAATATCTGATAACTCCACTGACATTAACACAGTTACAGCAGTGTATATGGTAACAGAATGCATTCATAGAGCAACAATACATTGTTCTGATAAACCTAAAATCTTATCAGATGCCTGACCTTGCTGATATAACATAGCAATAGGCACTCAAGCATAATAGTTCTAAGAGGCCTTGGCAACAGGGCCGGCACTTACCATATACAAGCAAAAGCGGTCAGTAGAAATTGCAAATGTCCGTATCAGTTTTTGAGTGAAACATTGCTTCATCCTTACCTATATCCTTTCTTTGCCAGTTCTGGTAATGGTAGTTAAAGGTACAGTACTGCTACTACACACCATCTACCATACACAGAGCTGCACAACATACAAAATAAAATACCGAGAACCTAATAAGATTTAGCTTTCCAGCAATATAAATAATTTAATCAGATTAATGACATTGTTCTACCTGAGGGATTCTATAATTAGTAGATTATTGAAGCAGCACGCAAGTTATCTGCCATTAGCACCTGGAGGAATTCCTGTTGTCTTAGACAGTGGAATCAAATGATATGAATATTCCTGTCATGCAGACTGTAAAGATAATAAGCCCCTGGCATTTTGTAAGCTATATAAATCCTCGGATTTCACATTAAATATTTAAAGCACAGGAGGTGTTATTTGTTAGGATACTGATAAAGGGAGTTCAGCCATTACAACCTTCTTTTTCATTTGGTAAATCCCTCTTTGTTTGACTTGCTTTCAAGCCTTTATTTGTTTTCTCTTTTGGTTGTATATTGTTTCAGTTCCTCTGGAGGTATATTTTGGACTTTGCATGAGAAACAGTCAAAATATTTTTACAGAAGGTTTATCCTTTTGATATAAAGAGGAAATTAAAACCAGAGGTATAAACAGATGTGAATCAAGCAGATCTCAACTGAACTCCAAAGAGATCTTGCCTGAAATATTTGGAAAAGGCTGTCTTTCTTCCAGACATATTTGCGCAAAAAAAAAAAAAAGCCGCTTGACTCTGATGCATGCCCCAGTCCGATGGGTTTATTTGTCCAAAAATGATACCTAAGAATAGAACTTGGTGAGGTCAAAGTATACATTCATGTATCATAAATGGAATATTGTATAATACATACAAAATAAAGGCCACAAGGAAGATTACTGATGTCTTAGTAGACTGCAGAAGTAGAACAGAAGCTTTTTAAATATGCTAAAAATATAAGAACTATGAGTTTGTAAGTGAGCTCTTTAAATTACCAGATGACTGAAACTGTTAAGTGCAAAACTTAGTTGGGCAAAAGTGTTTCTGTTTTTAATAGATTGCCACATCAGGCTGGAGCTGCAGCCGAGATAACGGATGACCTTTGAAGTCCTTAGGATAAATTATGGTTTGTGTGCATGAGATGATAATGCAGTTAAAAAAGATTTATGTAATAGTTCTTCAAAGAGCCTGAGACATTAGCAGAGGGTCATAAATTAGCAGGATTTTCAAGTAAGGAATTACTTTACCTAGGAGGGCCCTGGAATTTTATCCCATATGGTCTTGCCTTCAAGAACTTGCTGAAGTTAAGTGAGGAGTTACCTGATGAGCCTTCACAGGCAGCTGTGAAATTACAGGGAACTCTGGGCTGATAAGAACCAATCACATTTCAATAGCGATCAAATACTTCCCCGGTAGAGAAGTTAGCTTGTACTTGTAGGACATTTGTCAGAAATTTATCACCTACCTCTTTCAAGAGACCTCAGGCTGAATAACAAGTTGAAAGCCGTCTTCAATCTTACAGGCTTCAGTGGTGGTCTAAATAAATCATTTTTAAACAAATATGTTTTAAAACCTTTTACCCTATTAAAAATGATAGGCTTGGCTAAGTAAATCTTTATTAAATCATAGTGGTGCCATTTCCCCTGTCAATTAGAGAACCCTATTTTTAGAGTCTTGTAAATCAGATTTCATTTTGAGCTGAAAGTTGGCATGTAGAGTCCAAACTAAGGACCAATTATAATGTATTACTGTTATTGGTGTCAGGGTTTTCCAGCATGGGACTGGGAAGGCAAAAACCTACCGTCAAAGGAATGAAGGAGTTCTAAGTATAGTCTAAGCAATGGTGGGTGAATAATGCTGTATCACCACCTCTGGGACGCAGGGACATAAGGGTAGTACTATGATCAGTTGAAATGAAGTCAGAGGGCCCAGGTTCCCTGGACTGTTACTGAGGGGACACCCATGGAACAGGGAATGTAGAGAGCTAACCCTGAAACAACTCAGACACATGGACAGAGCAGTCCACAGGATTTGCTAAAATTTCACTTGTTTCACTTAACCTGCATTCAGCTTCACTCTTTGTGTGAATGAAACACCTCATAAATCATAAGATAGTACTAAGCTAAATTCAAAACCAAAAGGCTACAGTGGATAAATGGAGCTTGCGCATGTTCAAATCCCCTCCTGAGCTCATTCTTCTCCAGTAGTGGGACTTACCTCGATGGCTATGTAGATCTAGGTTCTGTTCCGCCTAGGACACCCCCAGCCAGCCTAGGACTCCAATTCATATTTAATTGGATTCTCTGCTTAATCTTCTACCACTTAAAGGAGGGGAGAGGCTAAAAATTCTGATGTTTTGTGGGAAATGGCTTGTCGCATAAGCCTGTCTATACTTGCTCAAAATAGCTTCCATTTTTAAAAACTTGAACTTGGCAGGAACTTAACAACAAGGCCAAGAGTCTATGGAGATTTTGGAAAGGGGAAATATAAACACCACCCATATTATTCCATCTGGAAAAGCAGCTTCTAAAAAATAAAATAGTGAGGAATTCCAGTATGCACAGCTTTTGTTCAGAGCTAGCACAAAACAGGAGATAAATAGTAATGACATCAGTGTATGGCTTGTCAGGTATATTATCAAAAGGACAAGTGAAATAACCAGGATGTTCAGGGAGTGTCTCATACTTCCAATGAAGTCTTTTAAAATCTGTGTCAATATCTCAATCTTTCAATAGATATAACACTGCTGATGATAGTTGTCACTTCATCCATCAATTTCGCTCTCTTACTAACTGTGCAAAATTGCAAAGAAAATTTAACAGCACAGGCAAATATCTATTGGATCCTCTTTATTACTAACGCCAGCATACACAACTCCCTCTTCTCCTGCCATACACTATCACTGACTCTCACTTGGACACTCATGCCTTCTCTCTTTTTCAACACCCTCCGCCCACGTATATTCTTAGACTGGAGCCTGCTGAACCAGAATCCAACTTAAAGCACCTCCCCATCTGCTGGCTAACACCCTCTGGAGGCTGTCTTTCTGCCATAAGGGCACATTCCCACCAGCCCCCCTTAGTTGGCAGTGGAGTTGGTAGTGAATCAAGCCCATTATGTTTGAAATCTGACTTCAGGGCTGGACAATGCACTACTGTTTCTTTCTAAACTATCCTTAATTTGGAAGACCCAGAAATATGTATTTCAAGATTATTTTGAAGTGAAAAATTTTATATCCTCTCTTAATCCCATTTCTGAGCCTGAGAATAGGAAAGCTGAGGAGGACGAAGTTTTAAGGAAACCTCTGATATTCTATCAATGCAATCGGACAACTCTTTTTTCAGTGTGTTTTTTGATTATTATTATTTTAATTGAATGTGCTCTGAACATGTCAATGTACTTGATTATCTGTGTTGGTTCATTCCACCCACCTTGGGATTGTTGTTAGCCTTGTCATTAGATAAGACTTCTGTTATATCTACCGCTTGGATGCAATTAATTGTTGTTTCCTTTCTCTAAACTAGCCAAAGATTGAGATGAGATATTTTGGTACAATATGTGCTATTTCCCTAACCCCATTATTGAAGCTTCTAATTCTTAGTTTATAGACTTCACAGGAGAGGGAGTGTTAATTATGCTGTTATGGCTATTTGTCTCTGGCTGTATACAAAGATTTATTTACATGTTGGCTCTTCTCCTAGATCTTGTATTAGCAAGTACGATGCTATGATTATACATAAAGAACCTGTCTTTTCTACCAGCCTTACCCAAGCCTGCTTTTGCACCATAATTTTGCTGATGAAAGCAACTACAGATGCTCTTTTGCACCTCTGCCTATTTTCTGTTTTTAATTTCATTCTAGGTCACCTAGGCATCCAAGTTCTGATTTACAGCTGCAGTCATGTACATCATTGCATGCTCAAACTGAAAACAAAAAAGGATGCATCTCTCTCTCACTCACACACACGCTAAATCCCAAATGTTATCAGTCTGGTTCAAACTAATAAGCAAACAACTTATGAGGCTGAAATTTGGTCCTTATCTAATGCCACAATAATGATACTTAGCAACAATATAGATTCCCAGGCCTGAATAGACCACTGTGATCATGTAGTTTGACCTCCTGTATAACATAGCTCATAGGCCAAAATAATACCTAGAGCATATCTTTGGGATGTTTTTTTCTTTAAAAAAAAACCAATTGATTTAAAAATTGGCTGTGATGGAGAATCCACTATGATGCTCAGTAAATGGTTCCAGTGGTTATCACCAATATAATATTTGTCATCAAAGTGTTTACAACTGTTAACTAATGCTCATGACATCCCGGGGGAGGTGGGTATTACCGCTGTGATAGACCTTGTAGCAAAGACTGTGCTCCAGGTGGCATTGTGCCTCCTTTAAATAAACTACTGTGGTGGTGCTCCATCATGCTGCCCCCCCCCCCGAGCTTTGTTGCCTTATTAGCCACAGTTTAGCTCTGTGTAATTTCACTACGTCTTTTAAGAAGAAAAAATGTGCATGTTATAACTTTAATGTTCCAGGATATTGCAACACAATGCCATCCTGCAACGAAATGCAGCAGCATCTGTTTAGTCTGTTGTAGGTAATTTTGTAAGGTGAATGCCATGATCTAATGACACTACCCACGTTGAGAAAGTTATTGCAGGTCAGTTTAACTTTGCACAATCACATGTGGAAATGATGATGATCCTGAGAGATGTGGTTCTCATGGCAAACAGCTGCTCCCCTTTTGCTGCCATACCTCCATATAACGTCACGGGTTAAGACTGATGTTGCTGCCTCATCCCTGCAGCTTGTTTGCTTTGTGGGTTTGTCACACCTTTGGTGTATTTTAATAGACTCTTTTGGACGGGTGGTTCAAGCAATGGCGGGCCATGAGACAGAAGTGCAAAGTAGCTAGTAATACTTGCTCTTTCCATGTCATTTACTGTTTGAGCCTTGTGAACATGGGCATGGAGGTATTACCTGAGAGTAAAGTTTAAAACTGCAGGGGATTACCACCTTCTTTCTATCCATCTAATAATTATCAGGGTGGTTAAGCACTGGAATAAATTGCCCAGGGAGGTTGTAGAATCTCCATCATTGGAGATTTTTAAGAGCAGGTTGGACAAACACCTGTCAGGGATGGTCTAGGTAATACTTAGTCCTGCCATGAGTGCAGGGGACTGGACTAGATAACCTCTTGAGGTCCCTTCCAGTCCCACGATTCTACTAGTCTATGTATATGTAAGGCCCCTTTTACCATAGTATCTGCATGCCTCACAATCTTTAAATATATTTATTAGTGTATAAATTTATTTATTTCTCTAGTGCTGTACAGAGAGAAAAAGCAAAGGTCCACTCTTATGGAGCTTACTGCAGAGAGAAAGGACATCCGGCAGAAAGGAGGCCGGGAAACACAAAATATCGATAGTTCCTTTTAAAATAGCTCTCATTTGTTTGCTTTTTTGGTGCAGGAGCGTGAGACTGTGAAAAGAGGAGGGTTTTGAAGGGGGGGACAAAGCATTGGCAGTCAGGAGCCCCAGACATGGACTAGGGAAAATGGAGGGTTATGAGTAATCCTCTGCATTGGCAGAATGATGTAGCGCAGCTTTCACAATGCTAGCCTATACTATGCCACTTATACAGAGCCTGATTCCGACCTTACTTAACTATCAGTGTAATTTCATGGACTTCAGTGATCTCACCTTCATGAACATCATATACGCACAATCAGACACATCTTTAAATATGAAAAACTAAAAACCAGCCCCCTGGGGGGTTTTTTCCCCCAAAAAAGGATTTTCCTCACCGATTTGCCCATGAGACAGAATACTACATTGTAACAAATCTGTGTTCAGTAGGAAATTACAGCTCTTGCATGATGCACACAATAGCCACTTCGAGGGTAAAACGCAAATGCTCCTTCTCAAAAAGCACAGGCCCCTACAGCTTATGATGAAGGAGAATCTTTGAGCAGTATTGGGACTATGACACATAGTTTAGCAGGTCTAAATCCATCTAGTAGAAGTCACTGGTACACACATACTAGATGGATTTAGACCTGCTAAACTATGTGTCATAGTCCCAATACTGCTCATAAAGATTCTCCTTCATCATAAGCTGTAGGGGCCTGTGCTTTTTGAGAAGGAGCATTTGTGTTTTACCTCCTCATTACAATATTTTATTGGGAAATGGTACTTAATGTAAATGTAAGATGTTGGACTTTAGAGACCCCTCTTCTAGAAGAAGGAAGATATTTAATTAATATTGGGTCTGAAAGGGCCAATATATTAAATTGTTCTCATTTTGCTGTCAAAAATTGCTACACCATAGTTTCCATCCATTTTTGCCTTCTTTGAAGAGTAACATTGAGAAAAGTATTATTTATGGAAATCGGATGGATGTGCGCACAAAAATAATGAATCATTGTTCTGGTGTTCTGTCTTGCTATAGACGGTCCCATATATCTAACTTACTGCCAACTGCAAGGTAAACAAGTGGAAACGGTTTAGTGTTGATCATCAAACTATGCCATTATCTTGATAAGACCAGGAAACTGGCGGGGAAAGGTTCAAAGACTTTTTTTTTTTTTTTTTTTTTATGTCCTTGGTTTTAGACCATCTGCTTGTTGATGCATTGGTCTCATTTCTCCTGTCTGTTTGTTTAAATATCAGCACCAGCTGCACCCTCAAATCCTAACTGTCTGGATTAATCAAGCAGCCACCTGATTAAGAACTGGGCTACAAACTGGCAAACAAATACTGAATTGTTTTTAATAAGTCAGTGTGTTGGGGTTTTGTGTCAGCACTATAACTGCTCTTTGGCAGTTACAATAACTAGCTACTTTTCTTTCATTCTTAAAACAAAGGAAAAAGATGCCTTTGAGTTTTGTACTCAGAAATTCCACTCATTTGCCTAATGTTCTTTTTTAATTAGAAGAATACACATATGACTTAATTAATCAAGCCTGTCTTAGGGAATTATGCATTTATTAATGGTTTCTGCACTCAAACACGTTATTAAGGGATTTGTGCTAAGTACCTGACATAAAACAGCCTAATTTTGCTTGCTTTGCTTAATGTATTGAGAAACAGCTTGCTGATCAGATTTAAAAACATTCATGCTATGAACTAGTGTCTTGTTTAAAAATGCAGCACTTCAGCACTCCACAGGTTGGTATTAAAAGAAGAAGAAAAAAGTTCTAGACAAGACAAAGAAAGAAACTCTTCTGACTACAATGCTGAAGGAAACAAAGGAGCAAAGTTAGACAGATTGCTCTCTAATCAGACTCCTTTAAAAAAGTAAAGTTGTGGGGTGAATGGATTTTCCATCTGTTTTCCTCAAGGGCCACATTTTCAAAAAGGCTTTAACCTGACTTCCACACGTGCCTGCCTGAAACTGTGCTTCTACATTTTGTCATGTTTAATATTTACCACCTGTGGTGTTTGCCTGTATCTGCAGCCATAATGCATGATCTTGGTGACCCAGCAGCCACTGGGAAAGAATGTCATGTAGTGCAACTAGCTGTAGAAAATGTGTGACTGACCTGCAGCCTCGCGTACTGTTCTGTTTCTTCATAAATGGAGTAAATTGATACTTTCACTCTGAATTTTTTTTTTTTGGTTTTGTACTCAGTGTAAAAATCAAGTCTCTGTGAGACAAGATAGTGTATGTCTCTTTCCTCTGTAGCATTCTGTACTGAACAATAATGGAAGTTTAAATTAATACATTACTTTGGATTTAGCCAAGCACATTTTCATCTGCTATTCTGCTGCCCAGAACCTGGCATATGTTTCAAACCATCTACAATTTCTCAACGTTCTCTCTAATTTTTGCTAATAATTATCTCGATCACGTGGCAGTCCATTTCCTCCTCCAAATCATTAATTGCAGTAAATATACAGTATGCTACTGACCCTTACACTGACCTCCGGAATACTCTTAACTTCTCTCCTGATGCACATCATACACTATGACTCTTTAAAAGAACTCCAGATTAGTGTCTCTGCTTTTATTTATAGAAGTAATACTGTCTTGATGCTACTAAATTATACTTATCACAATGCTGTACTGATCTATCCTTTAATTAGACTCTGTCATGTTCCCTGGAACTGAGGTGAGGCTCTCTTAATATGCTGTAAACATGCTAAGATTAGGATTGGGATGAATGCCGTGTCAGAGCAGATGCGGTGCACCCAATTAGAATGACAAATCTGAAACATTGAAATGGTAGCTTTCCCAGTTGTCGTCTTCTGTTTACAGTTAAAATTTGAGCGCTAAATTATAAGTGTGTGTGTGTGTGTGTGTGTGAGAGAGAGAGAGATATGAATGATGAGAGAAGGCAGAGAGGAAATTGAAATTACTCATCAAGACCGAATACTTCTGAAACAAAGATGGAAGTTCAATATCTTTCAAGATGGATATGACTTTATATTGGCTCAGAGATATCAACTGGTGCAGCAGATAGACCTTGTATATACTGCATAACAGGAGGCATCTAAGCTCTACAAGGGCTTTAGAGTTTCAGCAATGGCAATGGATCAGATAAGAAGGGACAGGATGTCCTTGAGACCTAGAGTATTAGGGCCAGGAATAGAGGTAATTGGAGTTATGGAAAGGGACAGATTTTGTTGGGAAATAGAAAAGTGCTTTGAGTTTTTGGAGGAAGGAAATAGCGTAGAGGGGAAGGAAAGTAAGAAACACATTAAACGCAAAAGCTTCAGCTATGGTATTTGATTAGGCTTCAGATATTCATCTGAAACTCCACTTCCAAGCCTCTGGAGGTCTACACATCACTCAAGTGGACTAAGACTATATGGTGTCAGGATTCATCAAAATGTTAGCTCACCCAGTTCAAGACCGCCTCTTGGTTCCAACTTGTCCTTTCCCCAGTAACAGAGGGACTAATTCTCCCAGCCTTCCAGAACAGATTCTTGTCTTCTTTCTTCTCGTCCTGATTGTTTGGTCTTCCTTCAAAATGATGCAGCACAGGTGGTGGCAAATTGAACTACTGTCTGCTGCTCTGTTCTTGATTTATTATTCATCTTAAGGGTTGTCTACACTTGAGTTATTTCAGATTATATTTTTCCACTTTAATCATGTATAACTATTCCAAATGAGAAGTTGTGACTTGACCAAGGCCACAGAGGAAGTTGGTGCTGGAACCTGGCAACAAGTCATGCACTAAAGCTACTGGACCGTACTTCTAAAACAATATGCTACATTGCTTTATTAGTCTCCTATAACGAACTCCCTTTCTGGGTTTTTTATGTTCAATCGTTCTGTCAAACCTAGCTTGATGTATCCAGGTATTTGCATTCAGAAGCACAAAGTGGATATATACTTTTTTTTTAAAAAGGCAAGAAAATATTGCTCTTTCTGTCACTAGAAAATGATTGTATTCGTCTGGAAGCAATTTCAAGTGTTGCCTGCCATTCAGTGGCTGTCAAATGTTTTTAAAGGACAGTAGACATTGAATTTAAACTTTCATAGCTGCAAAAATAGGACCATAATTCCTCTAGTCTGGATCATTAGAAATCATTTAGAAGATATCTGCTCAGATAGCTAGTAAAATTGTGAGCCATGATGTGGAAGTGATGATTTGAAAATTATGCATGTTTTCTCTATTGTTATGAAAATTGTGTTATATTTTTAGTATACTTAGTACAGTATGCTTCATGGCTATTATAAAAGTTCCTTGCTGAGGTGTGTATGCTGGTATGTTGCCAGGACAATAGCTCTGATGAGATTAAGTGATAAAATAAATATGGCTGGAAATTTTGGATCCACATGGGAACTTATGACAAGTATAAAGGAAAATTTGATAGTCACAATAACTGTAGTGACCTGGCAAAGAACTGAAGATGGGAGTCAACCTAGTGGAGTCTCCCTTTGGTCAGTTACAAATGGAGGGAAGAAAGGACTGGCATATTGCACCATCACCGCATCTATTGGATGGTCTCTGACAGCGATAGTTGGGTTCATACACCCAGTGTAGTTCAGCGGTTAGGCCATTGACCTGGGAGTCGGAAGGTCTGGAATACTATTCCTGAATCAGTTGTTTACCTGCTGTGTGATTTTTCGACCAATCGCTTTATCTCTCTGTGCCTTTGTTTCCATTCCCATCCTTTGTCTGTTGGTCTATTTTGACCGTAAGTTCTCCAGGGCAGGAACTCTTTTGCACTTTTTTCCACTATGTATATTGTGACAAAGTTCCTCCTCTACCTCGGTGGGTCCTGCGCTTATAGGTGGATTTTGCTTACCTCAGAGATCTTTCCTTCTGGTAGAACCCACAGTCCAGGTCAACTCCTCCTGTGTCTGATCAGGAGTTGGGAGGTTTGGGGGGAACCCGGGCCCGCCCTCTACTCCAGGTTCCAGCCCAGGGCCCTGTGGACTGCAGCTGTTTAGAGTACCTCCTGGAACAACTACACGACAGCTACAACTCCCTGGGCTACTTCCCCATGGACTCCTCCCAACACCTTCCTTATCCTCACCACAGGATCTTCCAGCAGTACGCCCTCTCACTCTCAGTTCCTAGTGCCTCTTGCTCCCAGCTCCTCGTACGCACACCACAAACTGAAGCGAGCTCCTTTTTTAAACCCAGGTGCCCTGATTAGCCTGCCTTAATTGATTCTAGCATCTTCTTGATTGGCAGCAGGTGTTCTAATCAGCCTGTCTGCCTTAATTGTTTCCAGAAAGTTCCTGAGTGTTCTGGAACCTTCCCTGTTACCTTACCCAGGGAAAAGGGACCTACTTAACCTAGGGCTAATATATGTGCCTTCAACCACTCTCTTGTAGCTTCACTTCGTTTCACTTCGTTTGACCCTTTGACCGCATTCCCGTTCCTGTTTTTTTTCATTTTTTGTCCCCCGGAATCACTTGGTATCCAGGTTTCCAGGTTCTGTGGATCCCTCCCCTTTATATATATATAGACACACACACACACACACACACACACACACACACACACACACACACACACACACACACACACACACACACACACACACACACACACACACACACACACACACACACACACACACACACACCATTTGTCTCTTGCTTGGCAAAGACTGAAATGCCAGGATGTTGGCAGAGGGATAGTTGCTTGTCCAGAGTTCTATGACATGCAAGCCTATTTCAGTTTAAGGCTCTCAAGTCCAGTGTCTATAAAGAAGGCCATGTGATAATTTACTCTGGTTTATCAGTTGCCACAATTCCCGAAGTGTTAGCTGCAATATTGGAGAGCTGCTTCTGCTATTGCCATCATCGATTAAATCTTTTTCATTGTTTTCTCCACTGTACTCAAGACTACAGCCATATAATCACTTCTCAAGAGACTCACCCTTTACCCAAAACACTCAACAGTTACTATTCCATCCCTAGCATGCCCTTTCTTAGCATTGTACTGGAGACAGTCATTTTCCCTCACCTCTGCAATTGCTTCACTATTTATAATGACTTTAATCCAATCCAGACTGGCTTTCATGCTGCCCATAGTGTTGAAGCTTCCTTTATTATGCTGATCATGGCGAGCTCACACACTACTTAATCTCCAGAGCACTATTGAACACACCACTCTACTTGAACAGAAGTCAATTTCCCTATCTCTGGTGATAGCTACACCTCATTCAAGGCTCTTTTCTCAGCTCTCTTCTGTTTTTCCTAGATCCAATTTTACAATTTAACCTTAACTATCATTTTTGCAAAAGCCATTGCCTCAATACCAGCATTAACCTCATTATCTTCAATCCCCCTCCTTAATCTTTTCTCTTCCTCGGCTTTGTCACTTGTGGCCTCCTTTAAATTCACCACTACTGGAAGTCCTCTTTTGTGTCACAACACCAACTATTGGATGAACCATTCCCGTTCATCTCATAGACTGTTACTTTTCAGACCTTAGAATAATGCTACTTTTATGCCATTCAGACTGACCAGCTTCCAGGGATTTGAAGACACTGCTCGGAGGCTGCTGTGATGTGTAGAAATAAGGTGTTGTGGCTGCTGCCAGGAGATCATGACTGCTGACTACAGCTAGTCTCAACAGATTTCACCTGCCTCTTGGTCTGGAACCTTCTTCTCCAGCTTTAATGTGAGGCTTGCTGCTCTCTGTTGCTAGATCTCCACTTGAGAGAGAGAATGAGGACCATAAAGGACAAGGAGCCAGCAGCTGGGGCCTGGACCTCCTAGCATGGAGTTAAGTTATAGCTGCATGCTGAAGAGGCTAGGGAGGAATGGTAAAATGGGAGTAGGAAGTGTGCCTCCTGCTTTGGGTCAAGGGATTGTGGGGGAGACTAGGAAGATAAAAGGAATCTCAGCAGTTGGAGGAAAAAGGAAAGTGAGGCAGTCCCAGACAAATGGGAAACAGAGAAAGAGGAAATGTTATCCCACCTTCCATTTCCCCATCTTCGAATCCCTGGTCAGGCTAGGTAAAATCCTATTATCTGCGTTTAGGGATGACACAACCCAAGTTTGGACAAGTGAAATGTAATTACTGATACTCTCCATACAAGCTGCTGACCTGCACCGTTTTGGGGGTGGGAGGGAGAACAACTAGCGTGTAACTAGCATTAACTAGCATGTCCCACCTGAAGCTTCAAATGAAAAATGGCTTGTCATTTGAATTTGTTTGTAAAAGCCAGGTCTACATATAGACTTGTACAGATGTAACTAAAGGGGTCATTTTTTAAATACAGATTTAGTTAAACCAGTGTAACTTCTCTGTTTGTGGACACTTCTGTTCATGAATTGTCTGCAAATCATTCTTGATTTCTTCAAATGTTTTTGGTATATGTATTCAATAACTAGTCTGAATGAACAATTTTGAGCCCCTGGATTGTTTTACTGGTCATTTCAGCTGTTCACTATTTGATGTGTGATTGGTCACCTTGGTCTCATGGTATTGTTTCTGCATGCTAATTTGGTAATACGTTTAAAACAGAAGGATAAGGAATAACGAATAGAATATGCTCTTAGCACACACATTTTCTTGACCATATTTGAAGAATGGCTGTTCTTGAAAATATTTGTGCAAACAGAAAACAATTTGCATGAATGTTAATGAATAGCCAGTGAAGAGGGAAACAGACATGTCTGAATTGAACAGCTGTGAATAATTCAAATGTATGTTCATAAACAATTTAGAAGATTTGGTGGAATATTTCACAAAGACAGCAGCAGCACGTGAAATAATGCCATGAATCTCAATCTCCATCAGGAATTAACCTCTTCCCATTTTAAACATAGAATCTCATGGTGACCCTAAAAGCACCCCCGTGCCAATAGGCAAGACGCTCCCTGGTGTCTTTGTGTCTCAGCTGGCCCGACTAGCTCAGTGTATTCCAACTCTACTGTTTGTCAGAATCTGTAAAAGGTGTCATGTAAGGTATCCTATGGGGACTGGTAACACGCTGGTCATTACTACTATTGTGTCAGGTATGTACAGATGTTACATGAAGAATTAGAAATGTGTGCTGGAAATATGTTCTTAAAAGGGGTTTGGCAGACAAGCCTTCAGTCCCCCATCCTAGACAAAGGAATGTGGTTCTGCCTGCTTGAATGTGTCTCCCATGTAAATTGAGCAAGGAGAACCAATAAAATTTACATGCAAGATGGACACAGATTTCAGGCTAACCAGAGTGGGAGATGGCCACTTAATGCTCTTGGCAGGGGATGGAAGCTGGAGCTCAAGGAAACCTTCCTGCCTCAAGTAACCTTGCTTCAGAACTTGAGAAGATATAAACCAAGACAGAAAGCCACACTGGCATCCATTACTAGGCAGATGCAAGAGGCAAGAGCTTTTGTCTATCTGAGAAAAGTGGAACCTTTCAGCAAAGCGGGTTGAAAGTCTCTGGAAACGGAATATAGGTGAGACAAAAGACTCTAGTTGAAGTTAGCCTTTAGTTTTAAATGTATTTTTACTTGTTTGTTTGTAACCATTTCTATCCCAATTACTTCTGCTGGGTATCTCTTAAATATCTGTTTTGTCAATAAACTAAATCTTGTTTTATGACACTGCATCTCAGTGCAGCGTTTTGAACAGAAGAGTAAAATTCTCACTGCAATTCTCAGACTGGAGCTGTACACTCTCTTTAAAGGAGCAGGAATCTTAATAGAGTTTTGTGGGTGTTCAAGTGAGAGGGACTGGACACTGCAGATAGAGAAGGTGGGGGAGAACTGGGGACTGGGAGGGTGTTGTCCCCTTGCAATAACGAGGCTGGTGGAAGCCAGGGCAAAGCTATTGTGCTGCGAGTATGCTTTTGATGTCAGGACTCTGAATGAAAGCTGCACAGCAGAGAGGTACCCAGGGTTATCTGGCAGGCAGGGACAAGATCTCTTACTGGTTTGGGTTGAGCTCTAGAGAGTCACACTTATGACTTCTTGGATTCAAATTTAACTCGCTTTTCCCCCCCAAACAGTTACCTCATGTATGTATATTTCAGCCTACCATTGCATTGAATTCAATTGTTGTTCATCTAAGGGCCAAATCCAAAGCTTTGGAACAGACCCTTATTTTGCAATATTTTTTAACATTCTGATTTTGCCTATTGTTGAAGAAACTGGCCTGGGATTTCTTTAGTGATCTGAAAGCATCTGCTAAGATTATATTTTCCTGCTGAAGTATTAAAATTGTTGTTCAAGTGTAATGTGAGACTAAATTTATGCTCTCATTCATTTTGCATGAAAAATACCATTTTCTGTAAGATATGTGTATGACATAAAGCTAATTTGGCTGTGCAGTGTAATGAAATGAAGTTACTGTTTGCCTTCTTTTTGCTGCTGTTTAAAGAAACAATTGGTTAGATTACCAGAGCTTGAGGGGGAGAAAACAGCTGCTTTCTCTGTGCTACAAAATTTTTCTATCTTGACTTCCTGGTTTACTTGGCAAGGTTTTTAAATCAGTGTTTAAACAGGAAAATGTCCTGACCAACTGAAAACCCTTGTGTTTCTGAAACACATTTATAAAGCAACTCTTTGATTATTTCACAAATAAATGAATACTGCAGTTGCTGGAAACACTTACCATATGCTTCCTTGGGGATTGGGTTTTCAGTTTTCAATTCTGAAGTCCAAACACTGTCATTATAAGTAACACTAAATGGGGTGAGAGAAGAACCCCAAACCCCACAACAGTTCTCAAAAGAGCAGATTGTCTGAAAATGCTGCAGCATTCATCTGCAGTGGGAGGGGGAATCCCACTGAGGGAGAAACAGACTGTGGTGGGCTTGAGTTCCGACTTCAGTGAACTCCAGAAGATATGAATCATACTACCTCTCCTCTAACTATCACATTTTCAGAAGCTTTTAGCTCGCGTACCTGCCAGGGCATTTCCATTTTAACAGGCAAATCAATTGGTCACGCTACATTAATTTTCTTCTTAGGTCAAAGGGCAGCCAAACATTTTTTGCCTTGTGGGCTGCACATTGGTTACAGACTAAGGCTCTGTGTTACAATTGTCCACAGTCTGCTGCTTTCTCTTGCTGATGCATCAAGAATAGGCTGTCTTGAGGCACTGACTCTTCACTTGCTTGGCTGCTATAGTTGTTGTTCCCTTTGCCACAAAGTACTATTGTTTCTCTTCTGAGCGCCTGCCTTCTCTTCTGTTTTTATTAATTTGTGGTAACAACTGGAGCAAATGGAAGTAAGTGGTGATTTCACACTTGGCTGTTACATTGTGGTAGAGCTGCTGGGCTGAGGGCTATATAAATGAAAATGTCTCTTGCACTTCTGCGCACTATACCAGCCCACGAAAAGGATGATCAAGGGCGGCAAATAAGCGCTGGACTGTACTTTGGGCTCACTGTGTTAGGTCAGTCACTCAGCTGATGTACCAGGCCTCCTGCCAACAGACAATCTTAAACCTAAATCTAAACTTCATCTGTTAATTGGTGATACGAAGGAAACTTTCTTTTAGGTCTTGATTTGATGAAAAGTAGCAGGATGTCCTGTCCTGAGTGTGAAGCCTATGGGCTGGTATAAACTGAAGTACTGACAACCTTAATGCTCAAAAATCCTAACTCAGCCCCCGCCCCCAATCATGAGACTGTTTTAGAAAGAAATTTTAAAAATAATAAAATTGGGGCTTTTTTATACATTTTTGCTTTTTGAGTTTCTGAACCTTTAACGTTCATGTTTTCAAAATTTCCCCTTCCAATAATGACAGCTAAATCTTTCTTTACGTGAAAGCTGAGATTTGCTTGTGATCTTATGACTTCAGGTGCTTGGACTTACAAAAAAAAACAAAACAAAACAAAAAAAAAAAAAAAAAACAAACGAACTCCCCCTCCACCCCTCAAACCCCTTCCACTAACTATCATGATTCTTGTGGCCAACTGAGACTCCACTCTCTTCCCCCACTGTAAATTGGTGAAACTCCTACTCCTGGGGGAATTCTTCACCAAAAAATTCAAAATTCTGCACACAATATTTTAAAATTCTGCATATTTTATTTGTCAAAATAACCACTCTGGTTTCAATTATTTCAGTAATTTATTTAAAGTACAACACAGTGGATGGAGAATGGGAGTGGGAAGCATTGGAGGAAATCCTCACCCCCCCCTCTGCCTAATAGTAATGTAGCTAGGTTTGACCCTTTATTTCTAGTTATTAGTCAACAAATATATGCAGCCATATTCTCAGTGTTGTATCATAGGCAATTGAAGAGCAAGTGAGGGCTGGGGAATCAAACTCACAATTTATACTGGCTACTAACCATCTCCAGAAAGGTCAGTAGCAAACAGTTAATGGAGCACATTTTGATAAGAAATTTTTTTCAGACCAGTTCTAATCACTAAACCACCATAAGCATTTATAAGGCCATACTGTCTTTTACACCACTCTGGCAATGTAAAGGAGCCTTAAAACTTTACATCTGTTTTATACTCCTGGGGGAATTCACAGAGAGAATTGGAACAATTCACTAAGCAGGCAGGCTACTACATTCTGCTCTGCCTGAGGGGACAGAGCCAGCCCCGTGCCTACCTTCTTAGAAACATCATAAAGCCCTGCCCCTCCACACCGAGCGAATGAGAGGGACAGAGTGTCTCTCTCTCTCTCTCTCACACACACACACAGGTACGACTTCCCAGCCCTCCCCCCCTTGGTGGTGATTTACGGCTCTATCGGCTGCTTTGGGCACCCGAACCAACCTGCCTGTGCTGTCGGAGAAGGGCACATGACCACTCTTGTTCCTTCCCTTTGCTTCCCTGTTAGAAGTCATTTTTCTGCAGGGAAGCAAGGAAATCTGCAGGGGACACGAATTGTATGCACACACATTGGGAGATATGGAGGGACAGAGAGTCATCGTGTTTACAACAGTGAATTTTTGAAGGTGGTTTTTACTACCAAAGTATGTAGAGTTTCTCTTTATGCAGATAAGTATAAATTGGGTGCATAGTCTTTTTCATCATACATTTCAGTAAGCACTAGAAAACCAAATGGCTTGAGAGAAACCATTAAAATGGGCATCACATTTGTAACAAGGAGGAGGATGAAATTGTTGAGTAAAACTGGATGCTCATAAACAGATTTCTAGTGTTTTATGCAGGATTCCCTCAAAAGGTTCCCACTCCACTAGCATTTCTTAACTGCAAGATTTAAACATTTTGATACTGGCCCAGGAGGGAAATTGTATAAAACTGCTGCCAAGCTGGAATGCTTGCTCAATAAAACAGAAGAAGAAAAAGAATTCAACTCCAACCTTTTATGAAGTTCTTGGTAATTGTTCTCTACAATTGCTTTTGCTTTTGGACAATGAAGAACAACTCCTTTCAAAGCTAATAGAGAGTTGAAACCATTTTAGGGCTTTAGTTTATTCTGCCTCTACTTAAACTTTGAATAAGGGCTTATCTACATGGTGCTTTAGTCTGCACCACGGGGATGTAAATTCTAGCGCTCACTAGTGTGATGCACACAAACTGGTGCACATGATCCCTGCTGGCATGCACTAAAAGTCCCCAAGTGCACTTTAATGTTGTATGTTTGACTACATTAAGGCGCACTAGTTAGAGCTCAACATGCTAGTGCACACTAGAATTTACACTCCTCTTAGTGCAGACTAGTGGTCTGTGTAGATAAGTGCTCACTTCAGTTTTCATGTCTCTCGGAAGGAAAAGTGGCTGACTAGCAGATTGTGCTCAAGAATCAACCACGTAGGAATTTTGTGAATTGCACCTTTAGTATCTATAGTGTTTTTCACAGCTCTATGGTCCGGATTTCAATAGGGTGGGTGGGTGTTGCCCAAAGGTTATATAAATTATTGCTTGGAAATTGTTACACAATTGCCTTCCTGTTTAACTAATACAAAATTGGTGTATTGCTCTCCCACCAGAGACTTCTGCCATTCAGCATGATACTTGCTCTGTGCTGAAATGAGAAGGGAAAAGAAACTGGAACAAGATCAGGAGAAGGAAGATGGGCAGGGGCCAGGATTTATGCCAAATGGGTGGCTAATTATGTTATGCCAGTTCACAGAGAAGTTAGGTGTGCAATTTTAAGGGTTCCCTAAGGTCAGGACTCTGCTTCGGATTTGAGAGTCTGGTATTGATGTTAACTATTGTAGCAGCCTGCATGGAACTTGGAGAGAGGAGCACATGTTGCAGGAGGCAGAGTTTGAAGAAGGTGCCAGGAAATCAGTCTGCATACACATGGTCTGAATTCTAGCTGCAGTTGCAGTGTCTCTGTAAATAGATCCCTTAATAAAGATCCTTTTAGTTTTACAAGAACAAAATCCTTTCAAGTTACTACCCAGCACATAGTACATGAAACAACTATAATCTGCATTTCTAAGACTTTGGTAGCGTCTTAAAAAAAAGTATATTGAATATATTTATAGAGAGGGGACACTCACCACTTTCTCATTCCTTGCTAGTGTTTTCCCCTGTCTTTTGCTTCTCCTACAATATCCCAAGGTATTAAAGGAATGCAAGATATATTGTATTTCACCTGCCTCTGTGTTGCAAAAGCTCTCCCTCAAGTGCTGCAGAACCATAGAGCAACTTGTATCATTACCTGATCTGCTGCAACAATTATGTTTTCCTTCCTGTGTGGAGCTAGAGATTTTCTCTAGTGTATGTGGCTGTATAACTGGAAGGAGATGTCTTTCTCTCTTTAAATGTAGAAGAGGCCTCTGCCCTTGCCACAGACAGGGAGAGGCAGCGGCCATTACTCCGCCCGCCCCCCCCCCCTCGATGAATTGCAAAATATTGGTGAATTACTGTGTTCTCACTTGTTTAATCACTCTGTCTTTCATGAAGCTGTCTTAGGAAAGATTCTCAGTTGCTGTAAATCAGCAGAGCTCCACTGAAGTCAATAGACTTCACTGACTAACACTGGCTGAGGATTTGTCCCAACTAGTAATCTAGTCTCTCAAATGCATGCTGTGCTCTTTGTGTATAGGAAAACATAACTCATTTTAAGTCTAAAGCGTACCCCATGTATCATCAACCAGTAGAGTGCACTTGCACCGATGGTATATGTTGGGATAGTAGCTGCTTTCAGGATATTAGAAGCAGCTATTTGCATTGATGCTATTAATTTCTCAAGTACGCTTCTTATTCTGTATTATAACACTACTTGGTTCCTGTGCATTATGTATTTGGTGGTGGTGGGGAGAGCTGTCACTTTGCTGCATAATTCTGCATAATAGTTCTCATCCTGCACTAAGTCTTTCGAATTCTTTTTTTTTTTTTTTAAAGGTAGCACATAATGGCCATGTTTCAAATTTGCACCCAAATGCACAGTATGCCAAATCCCACTAGCTATTTGGGATACTCCTTTGCTGCTCCTACTTCACAGAAATTCCTCAAGTACACAGCTTGAATTGGTTTAAAAAGTTGGCGCTTGAGCCTTTGAATGCTGAAGAGGACCCCTGTGTCCCATATCAAAATTGCAAGGGGGCGTGGGGCAGGGAAGAGAGACCCAGAACAATCCCCAGCAGAGTTTTACTAAGGGCTAAGTTGTGTCCTTATTTATGTGCTTTGCATCTCCCACTGAAATCAGTGGCAGTTATGAGTGGAAATTTTCAAAAGCACCTCTAGGAATTTAGAGCCCAGGTCCTAATGACTTTCAATGGGAGTTGGATGCTTACCTGCCTTAGGCAGATACGAGTGCATGTCTGGGGGGGAAATGGCCCAGGAGCTTTTTATTTGTGTTTTGAAAGTGTCAGTGTCCATATTTTTAAAATCCTTTTATTATTGGTTTTACATGGATTCTGTAAATTATACCTCATCAGTACATTGCATGTAATATGTAGGAAATGGAATATGATATTGATGTATAACCTCTTTCTCACTAGTTTATAGGGGTTGAATACATATAATTCTACTACAAACTAGTGAGAAACATGTTTTTTTAGGATTAAATTTCTGAGTTCATGCTGTAGTGGAGATGACGTCCTGCAAAAACTGGGGATGGGGGTGAAATCAGTTCAAATAACCAAACTGCTTCCCAAAATTTAAATTTAAAAATTTGAGATTAAAAGAAATCTAGATGCATTTAAATGTACATATTTTCATTATTTTACTATTCCTTTGCACTTCTTGAATGTGACTGGGACTGGAAAGAAAAAAGAAGCCCAACTGCAGTGTGAAATATTACTCCTGAGGGCATTATGTACCAAAAAATTAAAAATTGTGCACAATATTTTAAAGTTCTGTAAGTTTTATTTGTCAAATAAATGCAAAGGCTCCAGCATGGCAGTTGGGAGCACAGGCCACTGGCTGCATGAAGGTGGGAGATCACCCTGCAGTCCACCCCAGACACGGACCTCAGTTGCACCCAACCCTGACACAGCATGAGGCCTGGATCTGCCCCAGAAACACCCTGGGGCCTTGTCCCTCTGTGCCAGGCACACCAGGTGTGGGGCAGGCAGGCTCAACCAGGCAGGATCCAAGTGTGAAGGGGATCTAGGTGTGGGGTGAGAGGATTCTGTGTGGGACAATCTGGGTGCAGGCAGCTCAGTGGGCGGGGGGGGGGTGTCTAGGTGTGGGAGGATCTGGAGGTACAGAAGCTCATTGTCGGGGTTCCAGGTGCAGGGGCAATGGGACTCTGCAGAGGCTTCCAGGTGAAGGTGGTTGGGGCTCAGTGGAGGGTGCTGGGAGAGTGGGGCTTGGTGGGGTGGGGGGTCTGGATGTGGCTTGTTGGGGTTCAGTGGCATTGGGGTCTGGAGTGGGGCTCATCAGGGTGGGAGTTTGAGTGCAGGGATCTCAGTGTGTATGGGGGGCGGTCTGGGTGTGGGGGTGGGTGTCCAGAGGCAGGGAGTATGGGTGCAGGGGGCTCCAGATGCAGGGATTGAGGTTCAGTAGGGTGGGTTCGGGTATGGAGGGGTAGGTGGGTTCTGGGAATACAGGGTGAGGCTTGGCAGGGGTATCTGGGTATGGAAGGTCCAGATGTACAGGGGTTGGGTGGATGGGGAGCAGATGCTCATAGAGGGACCCCTTCCCCACAGCAGAGAATTAATGTGGACAGGAAGCAGGGGAGGATGCTGAGCTTTCTGAAGCTGTGGGAGGTTTCTAGGGATGCGTCTGACACAGCCCCAGCCACTCCTTGCAAGGGAAGAGGAAATCCCATCCTCTCCTGCCTCCAGCCCAGCAGGGACTAGCTGATCCTGGCTCAGGGTAGGAGCCACTGGCTGGAGTGTCCCCAGTCCTGTGGTGATTTACCTCTCCCCTGGCAGCTCCAGGTGCCTGAAACAATGTACCTGTGCTGCTAGGGAGTGGTATGTGACTGCTTTGCAGCTTCCCTTTGCTTCCTTGTCAGAAAGTCATTTTTCTGCAGAGAAGCAAAGAAATCTGTGGGGGACATGAATTCTGTGCACACACACTGGCACAGAATTCCCCCAGGAGTAAAATATCATTCTCATTAGGTTTTTTGATGATTTTTAAGATCTCAAAGCTCTACTACAGGGTAAGAGAGGCATCCAAACTTTGGGTTATTATCTAAACTCAATCTCTGAACCTTTTCAGATTCACCCTACTAGTATTTAAAAAGAATAGGGACTATGAGGAGGTGGTAGGGAAAATTTACATGGTTAATCTGAAAATAATGCATCTATTCCATGGGACTGTAAAATATAAATTGCCAGTGAAGATGGTCATTCCAGTCTTTAGTTGTAGGCAACATAAAATTATATCTTTGCTTGTTTGCTTTATTGGCCAAGTTACCTTGAACATGAGCCTGTCATTGTCCCAACCTGACAACGAATGCTTGGAGTAGAAACACTCTCACAGAGTCTTGAGCACAGTGGGTACATGTAATGTATTATATTTGTGATGATGGATTCTCAAATATGTCTGCACACAACTTCGAGTACTGTACAGGTGGATACAGAAAACCAAAAATGATTGATAGAAAGTGCTTGATAGCATAATTTCTTGCAGTACAAAGCCTGCCACAGTCCCGGAATCATCCACAATTAAAAATTAAAATCTAACTAATTGATTCTGTTTGGCTGCCAAACCAAGTCTTCCTGGGGTCTAAATCAAGAATATCAGAAAGGCCTTCCTTGCCCCTTTAAAGCCAACATTATCTCTTTTTAAAGCTGGTCTCAAACAAATATCTTAGGATCTCTGTTTTACTTTTATTTCTCCTTCCTTTGAATGACCTTCCACTGACCCTTCAATGCACAATGGCTAAATAATATTCTCTTAGCTTGAGAGCAAAATTCCCATAGGGGATTTTCAAGCATATCTTTGTGAAAAGTATAAAATGGCTACAGAAGGATCGTATTGAATGTATAACCTTGGAGTTGAGAAAGCAAAGCTTTGAAAGCAGGCTTATTTCTCTAACTACTGCACTTATCTAACAATTTCCACACACAAGTCTTCTAAACATACTTAGCACTTTTCACCTTTCTACCCATTTCAACTTTTCTCCTACCCTTTGAGTAAATAATGATCTCCACTTTACCGATGGGGAAATTGAGGCAGGAATCTTATGTGATTTCCCCATGACCACAGAAAGATTCGATGCCAAAACTGTGATCTGAACTTGAGTTCCTGATTCCCAGCCCTGTGTCTGGCCCATGCCACTTTCTTATTGCATCAGACCTAGCATGTCAGTAGTTGAGAGCTTGCCAGTGTTTCCATTATAATTCTGTTATTTAGGATATACTGTCCTGACTCTTTCAAATTCCACTGAGCTGGAACTTGCTATAGAAATTGTCAGATGAGAGACTATTTTTTGGGAGGAAAAAAGTTGATCTGAATCAAGCTGTTTATATAAAAAGGAGCAAAAAGTTTGACTGGTTGCAGATATGTCTGATAGGTTTTTTTTTTTTTTTAAAAAAAGCTCCATTTAAAATCATATACATTTAATATATATTTTCAAACAATTGCAGTGTGGATTGATGCACTCTGGCAATTTAAAACAAGCTCCTGTAATTAGCCACTTTTCTTCATTTAGTCATTTCTCTTCATAAGATCATACTAGACATTTTTTATTTTTAAAAATTATAATGAGATTCAAGTAGCATGCTTCAACTGATATCTAGTGATAAGATCACTAGGGCCAGTTGCCTCTGTTGTAGCAGATTAGTTTCAGGAGGAGACTTGAAATCTTGTCTGGCTGAATTTCAGCCTGTTATTTACTGAGGCTCTGGATGTGCTTGATTGGCTTTGGGCTGTCACCTGAATTTGACCAGTAAAAGTTTGTGGCAAAACAGTGTCTATTAGGGGTAGTGATTGTCAATGCCTCCATTATTTTCTAACTGTCATCCTCACTGAAATGAGTGTCTATACCCTGATCAAGTGACTAGTGTCATGTACTCCCTTTCTACATGATGTGAGTTCACTGATTTTTGCTTCTGATTTACAGCAGTTTGAACAAATCCAGAATCCGGGCTCCTCTTGAAGGGCAATAATTCCCACTGTCTGTCACATTTTACCATTGACAAAGAGCCACCATCTATTTTCACTCTGAATGACTTATATTTTACTTCAGTGGTTTTCAATCTGTGGTCCACACCTTTCTACCCATAGACTGTGTCTAAGGTTTCCAAAGGAGTCTGCACCTCCATTCAAACTTTTTTAGGGGTCTGCAAATGAAAAAAGGCTGAAAACCACTCCTTTAGATTAAGGAAACAAAACAAGAAAGAACAAAAATAAAGTACTATGGGGAGGCAGCAATTGGGGGAGGTGTGTTTCCTTTCAGCATACTGCATCAGCTTTGACTCAAAAAATGGCAGCTGTCTCTGCAAACAGCAGACTCCTCAAAATTTAAATGTGCTAGACAGAGAGGACAAGTTAGTTCGATTTTCCATGGAAGATATTTTTGAGAGAGGTGGTAGTGAGGCCGTTCTTGCATTTCCTATAGACTGTGGCTTTCTGTGATCCATTTCAGCTCCTCCTTTGAGATCTCTCTTTCTTTTACACCCAGAGATAGAATTCTTGTACCTCTGGAATGGAAACACTATTTACTGAATAAAATGCATTTAATAACCAACAACCCTAGAGTAATATAACTCTGTTTAATATGGTAGTGTCTAATTGAAACCCACACTGTGTGTTCGTGTGTTCTACAGCCTTAGCTAAGAGCCAGTTGGCCTGTAGTTCATGCAGTAGGGGCTCATGCACTAAGCTCCAGAGGTCCCAGGTTCAAGCCTGACGACAACCACGGTTTGTCAGCATTACATAAAGACCAATTACTGTACTAAATCCTGTACAAACAGGGTAATAAATGGTCTCTGTCCCAAAGAACTTGGTCCAAATGAACCAGACAGACACATGGTGGGGGAAGAGATATAACACACAAGGAACAACGTGATGACAGCAAATGGCATGTTAGTTCCATGATATATAAATTATTTTTTTTGCGGGGGAGGGTTAACTTACGAGGGGATCAGCTAAATGGAAAGGGAAGGGGGTGAGAGGGGCAGGTGGGGGGTGAGAGGGGCAGGTGTGGAGTGAAGTTGAGGTGAAGACACTGAGGGAGGGGGAGGGCTGGAGCGACCAGCCAGGGCAGAGAATGTCAGAACATTCAACAGTTTTGACTGGAATATCCAGGGCTTTGGCTGATTCTGCCCCTAGTGGCTGGAGTCTTTGGCTGGCTTCTCTCTGCAGTTTTCCCCCAAGGGGGTGGGTGGGTATGTGTGTGTGTGGCACCACTGGATCCTAATGCCCCCAGAGTGTGTAGGGTTCTATGCTGCACAGTTCTGAGCAGAGGTGATGTGTGGGGAGTGACGCATTGGGGGGTCAAGTGCCCCCCCCAGATTGGCCTGCTGGTGGTTTGGAGGGAGAGAGGCTCTGTCCTTCTCTCCCTGAGCCTCTCCCCAGCATGTTTGGCCACTCTCCGTCAGCTGGGCTAGGGTTGCCACTCATCCAGGATTGCCCTGGAGTCTCCAGGAATGAAAGATTAATCTTTAATTAAAGAGTGTGTCATGTGATGAAATCTCCAGGAATACGTCGAACCAAAATTGGCAACCCTAAGATGGGCGGGGAGTGGGACAGAGCCGATTGGTAAGGTCAGGCTTGACAAAGCCCTGGCTGGGATGATCTAATTGGGTTTGGTCCTGCTTTGAGCAGGGGGTTGGACTAGATGACCACCTGAGGTCCCTTCCAACCCTGAGATTCTATGATTCTATGATTCTGCCTGAGAGAGCCTGGGCTGGGCATAGGGCGAGAGGGGTCACTGGGCAGGGGAGATGCATGGGGCTGTCACGTGTCCTCCCCTTTAGCTTGTGCCTCCCCTTCTCCCTTTGGAGAGGCACCAGATGTCTCTGGTTCTGAGCCCAGAAGTGTGCTGGGTGTAGGGGTGGCCCCATGTTGTTGCCTCCTTCCTAGTGCAGCGAATGGGTTACCTAGGGAGGTGGTGGAATCTCCTTCCTTAGAGGTTTTTAAGGTCAGGCTTGACAAAGCCCTGGCTGGGATGATCTAATTGGGTTTGGTCCTGCTTCGAGCAGGGGGTTGGACTAGATGACCTCCTGAGGTCCCTTCCAACCCTGAGATTCTATGATTCTATGA
Source organism: Macrochelys suwanniensis (assembly GCA_033296515.1). Classification (NCBI taxonomy): domain Eukaryota; kingdom Metazoa; phylum Chordata; order Testudines; family Chelydridae; genus Macrochelys; species Macrochelys suwanniensis. The sequence continues at coordinate 41,743,272 of CM065780.1, read as the reverse complement.
AACCTGTGGAAGGAAAGATGCCTCAGGGGTTAAGGTGCTAACCTGGGACTTGGGATTCCTTGATCTACGCCGTGTGACCTTGCACTTTGCTCCAGTGCATGGTCTGCCTTCCTGCAGGTTTTTGTAGGACAGGAGGCTTCTTTTTTTTTCTTTTTCTTTTAAAAGAGGTGCTGTGTGGTGAATTCAGTGAGGCCTCTTTAGGATCAGGGCCCCTTGGTGTGTCAACATGTCCTTGGTAAACCTATGCTTATTTAAAAATTGTATTAAAAAAGAAATGGTCAAAAGCTCTGTGCAATTTGCTAATGATAGTTGTAGCGTTTCTGTTCAAACTATGGCTATGCAGCAAATTTAGCTGAATTAAGTGCAGTAGCTGGGCTGTGAATGTTACCCATTACCTGAAGAAGTGTAAATGTAGTAAAATGAATTCAAAGTGATGTAAAATTGAAATATCGTTTATGGGGCAGCTGTTACATCGCCAGTGGCTTAGATCAGGGGTCTCAAACTCAAATTACCACGAGGGCCACATGAGGACTAGTGCATTGGCCCGAGGGCCGCATCACTGATAACGCCCCCTCACTGCCCCCAGCCCCGCCCCCACTCGGCCCCGCCCCCACTCCACCCCTTCCATTAGGCCCCACCCCTTCTCCACCTCCTCCCCTGAGTGCGCGGCTTCCCGCTCCTCCCCCCTCCTTCCCAGAAACCGCGAAGCCACCAGACAGCTGTTCTGGCGGCCGGAACTGCCTGGGGGTAAAAATAGAACCTTGGAGCAGAGTGGAGGGAACGGGGATCTTAGTGGCCACAGAACGTAACTGGGGGTGGGAGGCGGGGGTGAGGGGAGTTAGCAGCCACAGAACGTAACTGGGGGTGGGGGGTGGGGGTGAGGGGAGTTGGCCATAGGACGTAACTGGGAGGGGGGGCGGGGGGAGCCCAGTGGCCCGCCTCTTCTCCCCCCCTCCTCCCCTGTGTGCACGCTTCCCGCTCCTCCCCCTCCCTCCCAGAAACCACAAAGCCGCCAGACAGCTGTTCCGGCGGCGGGAACTGCCTGGGGGTAAAAAAAATAAAATAAAAAAATAAATGGGGGGGGGGGGGGCATGGGGAGCCCAGCGGGCCGCAGGGTTTGAGACCCCTGGCTTAGACTGAGATGGGGTATTTTGGGATTGAACCTGAAATCAAAACCTCTCACAGATCGTTCCCCAGTTTTCATGTTTTTGCTCTTTGGACTCAAGCACTTAGAGTGGAAAAGCTACGAATAAAAAGACCTCTGCTGTGACCTTTCGGCTGGATATCAAAAACTATAAGAGCACATCTTTCATTTCATGATGGCTTTGAAACTATAGAAAAGATATAAAAGTTTATATATTTAAAAAAGCATAAGACACCAAGCAAATAACACCCTTTAGCATAGGTCCTCAAAAACTTCAGCATGGCCCCTTTCCCTCCATATTTCTTCATCATGTTTAGATTAAGAAACAAAAGAGTCATTATTCTACAACACACTATTCCTGTAACATTCATTTTATTTTTTTGTTTTTAGAATCTTTTACCCAGTGCTGTAAAGAGATTGAAAAACACCAGCTTCAGGCATTCTTGATTTCCTGCTCTTCACAAGTACTCTATTCATCTCTTAAATGTAATATATTTATAATCAGGGCCAAGACAGCATGATCCTATTTGATTCTAAATAAGGGAAGCTGGATTTGGGGGCTTTCTGGTTTAAATGAGAGGCAGGACATCTATCCATCAAGGCTTTAGTTGCAAGTTAGTTAATCTCTTTAGGTTTTCTCTCTTTTTTTATTACTTTTAAAAAAATCAGAATGCCCTATAGCAAAATTCCAAGGGAATCTAGAAATTGCATCTATGCACAATTCTGCCTTCATTTACACCAATGAAACGTCAGTGACTTCAAATCCTTAGAGCAGTCTTTCTCACTAATTCAGCAAAGAAAATAAAACTCAGTCATGTGGCTTATTAGACTTTCAAACCCACATCATTAAGTATAAAATTTATCTCCTCATTGCCACCAATTTTTGCAATTTTGTCACTCCCCTCAATGCTGAAACCTCAGTAATTAAAAACTCAAACTGTTGTTGGCTGTTCAAAGGTGTCTCTAACATCTGTGTGTGAAGAATATATTTGTTTTTCCGTCTCATAGGATGCAGGATTCGCTGTCTGAGTAAATATATCTCTGTATGCCAACTCCAATCACATTCATGCTAGTCTATAAACATCATCTTCTCTAGTCTCCTGCCCGTATCTTTTTTAACTGTTTCCACTGGATAAAGATGTAATCCCTTTCAGTAAATTGAATAATCCTTAAAAGCTAGAATGGACCAAGTAAACTGCACACTGCTTATTTTATTGATTGTATCAAATAGAAATCAAATCTCCAGAGCACATTTAAAAAAAAACCCGAACAGACAAACAAAACCCCAGCAACACAACCATATTGTTTCTCTAAGTGGTGTCATCGCTTATTTGCATATCACTCTCCTTCCCCCTTGTTACAAGGTGTTCTGTCTTTGAGATGAAATGAGCAAGGGCTAAACTAATTAACTAACCAGCAGTGATCTACAGTCTCAGCACCTTGCATTCTTGAAGATTGATCCCATTTTGAATTCATTGCCATTTCCCTCCAGGGAAATAAAGATTGCTGCCTATTAAGGATGGGGACAGAAAAAGGCACCTTCACTGGAGACAGCCTGTACAAGAAAATAATACTGTAATCATTCCCTCCAATCAGCTGAAAAGGATTAAATCTTCTGCTTCTAAAGTAATGTTCCAATTGAGCCTTGGGGAAGAATAATTCATGATTAGGGAGAAGGCTGGTCTAGCAAATGTGAACATTATGTCCATTACTTAAACACACTTCCTGGGCTGACTGCTAATGTACCCAGGGGACTTTGCAGCAGCAGCAACTGATAGGAGCAATGAAATAGGCCGACAAGGACAAGAAGTATTATCATCTGCATTCAACAGCACTACATAGACTTTACCACTGTTAAATCACTGCCTTTGGTAAATAGCCCAGATAACTCATTTTAATAGAAGAATTCTTCTCTTTTTTTATGTGTATTAAACAACAGACTCTTACGAGCTGTGGCAGTGTATTGATTCCTGGGAAAGGCAGCGTGAATACCAATTCTGTAATGTATGCTGTTTTGTGACTCTGGCTGTATTTGTTATGCATAGTGTATTAAACATTCAATAGCTCAATTTAATCTTTGCAGCCAAATTGCGCAGCACATCATGCCAGATAGTGGTTGTTTCATATACACAGCCCATCTGCTTCCTGTTCTATAATTCATTCAGCAGACAAAGTTTCTGCAGCCTCAGGTTACCCTGTATATATGTACACTCTCACACGTAGTTTTCAAGGTTCCCGGACATGTATGTGATGATAGGGTATGTGCATGGATCTCTCCACTTTTAGGAATCATGGGAGAATCTTTCCAAATTCTTGTCTGTAGTGTTTTCAGAAATTTCTGGTATTTAATATATACTTGAAACTAAAACAAAGGATCTTCATATCTTCAGCTGGTATAAATTGGCCCAGCTTCATTGATTCCAGTGAAGCTATTTATACCAGCTTTCTCCAGCTATGGCTCTGGCTCTGAACTGTTTTGCCCTATAGGAAATTGGAGTACAATTTCTCCCACCAATTAGATTGTGCTTACAGCTCATAGTTATGGTTGGGGGTGGGGTCTAAAAATGAATCTCAAATCGTTTGACTAGGTTTTTTTTCTTCTCTTTTAGCACTTTCTCTTCAGGGCTGTTTTCTCTACTTTCAGGGCTGTGTCAGTTTCTCTCTACTTCTCTAGCATTTTCAGCTTCCTGACTAATTTTCTTTCTCTGCCTTCAAGGACTAAGCCCCCTCTCTGTCCCTATCGCACTAAGAAGAATGTGCTCTCCTGTGCTTCTCGCTATGCTTTGTTATCTTACTTTGTGCCTAGAAGCCTTAATGATTGGCATGTAACTATATGTATCATATATAAAGGAATATAATTTATTCCCGGGCATCTGTCTCACTGTTTTAAACTCTTGCCTTTTGCTGTTGAGACATAACCTATGCATTGGCAAGCTTACCCAAGTTAGCAGTGAAGACAGCAGCGTAGGCTTCAGAGGGTAAGTCTATACTGCAACGTAAGCCTGGGCTCGAACCTAACACAACTTCGCATCTACACTGCAAGTGCGCTAAGCCATGGCTCGGACCTAGGGTCCCAGGATCCTGTAGGGCTCAGGTGTGCAAGCTCAAATTAAGCCAGGACTCGTGTCACAGCACTATTGCTTTGCAATGTAGACACAGCTCTGCTTGACTCTGGTTCCTGGAGCCAACTGAAAGTATCCCACAATTCCATTGGACAGCTTCCTTAGTCCTCTCTATCCCAACAATCTGCGATCCACTCTATTGAAAATGGAAACCACCTTCACCGCTTTGTGAATGGCAGCAGCTCAGGTCAGCATTAACCCATTCTCTTCTGATCACCGATCTACAAGCACACTGTCAGAGAGCCTCCTGGCTTGCAATGGAGAGCTCTTTGAAAAGCAGACTCCTTCCTAGTAACATGCAGGGCAGGAAGTAAAGTTTTCCCACAGTGGACCACAGTTCTAGGGATAGAGTGGCCATATTTTTCTTGGGGGTGGAGTGGGGGATGCTAGGTACTCTGGGGCATGGTTACTTTGACTTAGATCTGCACAGTGCAGTGTGGATGCCAGAGCCTTAGGTTTGAGCATAGGTTAAAAAAGTCATAACAAGGAGTTAAAGTACAACCTAGATGCTCAAGCCCAGGGTTCCCTGATGCAGATAAAAGCGAGGGGGCAAAGAACCCCAAATTATCTTTCACCTAAGAAAACAAAGGAGCTGGCCCTTTTGGACTTCTTAGGAGATCCGGAACAAGGAGATCCGTGGTCAGCTATCTTGCTAGAAGGAGGTGCGGTAAGAATCTTACGTTGAATCAAGACTGTGTAGTTTTTTTAAGTCTTGGTCACTAGAAAGTGTTTTTCCCTTTTGAAATGGTTGCAAACAAATCAGACTTGTACTTGAACTCATTCAAAACCTCTCTCTTTGGTTAAATAAACTTGTTTTACTTTTTTTCTAAATCGGTGGACTTGAAGTGATTATTAACTCCAGTTAAAGCAGCAAGCTGCTGTGCTTTTGTCTCTTTAAAGGAGCCAAAGGCCTTATTTCTCCTCTGAATGTTCCAGGAGAGGGCTGGACATTTCAGGGCTGATGGTTTTGGAGCAATCTAGGACTGGGGATGTGTTGGAGTCACTTGGCTAGAAGTAACCAAAGCTAGTGGAGACCAGAATGTGGCTGGGGTGTAACAAGCAGGCTGCTGGAATCAGAGTGCTGAGCTAAAGCTGTTTACCACACAGATACTCCATGCATATTGTATGCTGGCTGGGATCATCCAGAGAGGGAGCTACAGCAAGAGAGCATTTTACAGCACTCTGGGTTACAGGATAAGTGGGGACATAACCTCTTGCTGGTCTGGGTTGAACCCCAAAACATGACCAGGGAATTATTATTACTTGTATCACAGTAGCACCTAGCAGCCCCCAACACATTGCCTGTGTCAACACATTGCAAGAGACAGTTCCTGCCCCAAAGAGCTTATAATCTAGATCAGTAGTTCTCAACCTTTTTACCATCGTGGGCTGCATATGCAGCTCTCTGCGTTGTGTGACACACTCTCTCTCTCTCTCTCTCTCTCTCTCCGGCCCTGAGGATGTCACATGAGCTGGAGTTATGTACTGATTGGGCTGCACGCAGCCTGCAGGCCGCAACTCAAGAACCACTGATCTAAATAGATAAGAGGTGAAGTGAGTTGCCCAAGGTCACACAGCAGGTCAGTAGTAGAGCTAGGAACTGAGCTCTGGTTTCCTGAGTCCTCATGAAGTGCCCTGCCAACTGAACTGGGCTGTGACAGAACTCTCATGTGATACTTGTCTTCCCAATCTCCTCCCACAGGTTTTCCATAGGCGAGGGTAATCTAGGCCCATGAGTGGGTTCTCACTTTACTCAATCTAGTTGCCCTATAACTAATCTGTGTGAGAGTTGGGAGGGAAGGCGGTCACAGCTTCAGTTTTTTTTATCTCTGAAATTAATTTAAACAATAAGACACTCCTTGGCATGGAATGTGTTTGGGCACTGTCATATCTCAGCTGCATTATGAACCCCGAGGCAGAGAAGTGTCTCTAAGCTTCTGCTTCTTTGTAACAAATTAGTTCAGTGATTTGAGAGATTGGGCCAGTTTATAAGTGATCTTGAGCCTGTGCTACTTGGAGCACAATAAAGTAAAATTGATGATTTTGTGCTGGACCGGGAGAGCACTATCTGTTATGTCCGGAAGTTAATACTTAAAGTGACACTAATTTTCCCTAGCCAGGAGCTGCCCCAGTTGTCTTAAAGAATGTAATGTGGGTATAAAACACTCCTGCCTTCAAAAGGGCAACTCTTCCTTTTGGAAAATAAAAACTATTAATACTAATAGCCTTTCAGTGAACATCTGAGAAATGATGAAACCTGTTTAAAAGAATCAATCAAAAACTAACCTGACATAAGAATGAATCAGTTTACTGAACTAATTTCCCATGTTTCAAAACAAACAATATTTCCTGACAACCAATGCTTGCTTTATATTAAAAGCATTCGTTGATTAAGCTTTGCAGGTTAGTAATGTCTTGTATCCATTTTGCGCGTGGGTAAACATGAATGGAGTGACTTACCCAAAGTTACCCAGGAAGTCAGGGGTGGAAGTGGGAACAGAACCCAGGAGTCCTGATGCCTAGTCCTTGTTCTCACTAGTTTTCTGTGCACCCTCTTAGGGGTATCAATAGTACATTCTTTTCAGTTTTTTATGATCACCCATAATAATGCAATATAATAGATCTTTGGCACATAGCCAACTTCTTTCTTCTTTCATATCAGTCAGTCTTTGGCTTGCAAATACGAGGCATGTGCACATTACAGTGCTGCCATGACTATCTAATTTTACATGAAATCTACAGAGTATTTCACTTTTAACCATTGAAGAGCTGGCTACAAACACCTCTAGTCCATTTAGTACCTCTAAAAGTCACTAAGTGGATTTAGTGATTAATGATAATCGATTGTCTTGTTGGCTTATTTGTCACAGTTGAGTTGTGCTGATGTAAACCCAGCTGTGCTTAATTAGCTCCTGCAATTTAGAAAACAATATTTAAAGATATACTCATAATGAAATGAACCCTTTTCTGTTATGCAGGCTGCTGGGTTTTCTGTTATGAGCCCAGCCATGAGACTGTGTTTGTTTGTTCCATTAATTCATTGTCACTGATCGGTCCATCAGCCCTCACAAAGAGAGGGCACCAATCACAACACATCAGATGCATTGTTCTAGCCAGTCCTCCAACTACCCGCTGGCCGAGCTGTCAGTAGCACCGGACACCCGATTGACATAGCGCACAGCAGCCTAGAACTCCTGAGTGATCCGCCAACTGCAGCCTCCCAAGCAGCTGGGATTACAGGCATGCGCCACCACACCAGGAGTTCCATTAATGAAAAAGAAATATGCTTTAAAATTAGATTTAAAAATAGTCGGTATATAGCCAATTACTCCTGTTTTACTCTCAGTTGGCAGCAGAGACATTACATTGTCACATCACATGATGTTAATGCGCCTAGTTAATATTTTTATTTGTTTATAAAGTACAAAGCACAAAATTTTAATGATATATAAATGACAATGCCCATGCCTCAAGGAGCTTAAAGAAACAGAATCAGGTCTTGGCCCCTTCTAAGGCTGCTTTGCGCTATTCTGGCAGCACAATGCAACCTTAAAGTCTTCTTAAATGGCTGCCTGGGAATTCTAGCTGTATGCTCCACCCTCATAACTCTTGGTGGAGGGAGCATGAGCATAGCAGAGGGCATGGCCAGCATTCTAAAACATTTGGGAATCTCTAGCTGCCAGAGTACTGTGGTGTAAAACCACTTTGGCCTTCCCTCCCCCAGCTGTGTTAGGCACTGATGGAACTCTGGATCTTACCCAAGAAATACTTTGCATCATGTGTACACTTGTTTTATTGATCTATTTTAGAAGTGGTTTTTATGTTGGTGCAGAGTTCTCATAAGGCAGCATCATAAGGCAGATCTCTGAGTACAAACTGAGATCCGTGCTACACCTTGCAAGAGATAATGGGGTCTCCACATCTACTGGTGATTTTTTTTGTGTGATGTAGACTTTTGTCTCCCTGAGAATGGTACCAAGACCAGCTACTCATTTCATGTAACCCACTAAATAGCTATCACCAGCTTGTAAAAATTTGACTCAGTAACTATTAACTTAAATTGGATTTGAACCAGTCAACTGAAGGTGAAAGGCCCCATATTGTGTTACTGATCACCCGAATCATCTATTATTGCTAAAGTAAACTTTGGCAAGTCTTCCATTATTTCAAAAATAAAACCCCAAACCCACATTCTAACAACAATCATGCACATTCCTCTTATCCCTACACTCCCCCATTTTTTTCTGATTTTACATAATCATTTGTCATTACCACAAATTGATTTTAAGATAGAGATAGAAGGGGGGGGTTCCAAAGAGGATGGAGCTCAGCTGTTCTCAGTGGTGGCGGATGACAGAACAAGGAACAATGGTCTCAACTTGCAGTGGGGGAGGTCTAGGTTAGATATTGGGGAAACACTTTCATTAGGAGCGTGGTGAAGCACTGGAATCGGTTACCTAGGAAGGTGGTGGAATCTCCATCCTTAGAGGTTTTTAAGCCCTGACTTGACAAAGCTCTGCCTGGGATGATTTAGTTGGCGCTGGTCCTGCTTTGAGCAGGGGGTTCTACTAGATGACCTCCTGAGGGCTCTTCCAACCCTAATCTCTATGATTCTATATCACAAATTGATTTTAAGATGGGCAATTATTGGAATACCTGCTGTCTACAGTAAGTTAGTGACCCACTGCAGGGACTGCTGGAGGGGTAAATCATAAGTTGAGGTAGCTTTGTGGGTGCTACTCAGTGTTTGGTGGTTTTCAAGTCACATGTGCATTCCTAGCATGTCTAATGACTGGATTTAGGGGAAAAGAGAGTGGTGCTTGCAAGGGAGATCTGGAGTGCATGGTATGGTGATACTAGTAGTTTATGCTGTACCATATATATAGTACTTAATGCTGTCAGAATGCAATGAGATCAACAAGCATTGGTCCTGAGCAAATCAGCCAATGGCAACACCTACACTGACTCCAATGGAATGGAGGTTTGGCTCACAGTCTTAGATGTCCAAATAGCATTGTTTTCTGACATTTCTGGGTATATTTGCATTCTGTGCTGCTTTCATCCTAAATTTGAGACCTGCAGAAATGCAGAGTATAAATCCTACCCCCAGACCCGCAAAACACACTCTGAATGATTAAATTGGTCTTGCAATGTGCAAATGTGTGCATATTAGCGCATACCAATATGAGCTCTAATTTTTACATTTGATTGAATCTGCACTCTGACTTGTGACTGCTAATGTGACCTGACCATATCACCAAGAGTCCTCTTTATAATGAATTTAGCCCTGATTTCAGTTAGATGTTTCATGTATTATGATTCATGTTATGATAACTTGCTGAGCTAGTAGGTTGTGTAAACTCAGAGTGCAGCTCTCCAAGAATCATTATAAGGCAAATAATTTTTTTTCTCTATTGGAATAGATAGGGGAGATTTTCTATGTGAGAATGATTTCTCATACATTCCAGTTGAAATCAGGAAACTTTAACCAAGGTTAAGAATCTGACTGATAATGATGATCATCATTTTAACTTCCTTTTTGAAGCAGGGTCAAATCCTTCAGGGTCAAATGCATAAAGGTTAGTAGCAATTGGACATCTAATGTAATGAATGCCAGTGAAAATGAGGTAGGATCCAAGGCTAAAATAGGGAAAGAATAAGCTAAAAATTACTTAGACAAGTTAGATGTCTTCAAGTCACCAGGGCATGATGAAATACATCCTAGAATACTCAAGGAACTGAACCATTAGCGATATCTGAGATCATTAGTGATTTATCTTCAAAACGTCATGGAAGATGGGAGAGATTCCAGAGGACTGTGACCATCTGTAAAAAAGGAAATAAGGACAGCCCAGGGAATTACAGACCAGTCAGCTCCACTTCAGCACCTGGAAAGATAATAGAGCAAATAAGTAAGCAATCAATTTGCAAACACCTAGAAGATAATAAGGTGATAAGTAACAGCCAGCATGGATTTGTCAAGAACATATCATGTCAAACCAACCTAATAGCTTTCTTTGACAGGGTAACAAGCCTTGTGGATGGGGGAAGCAGTAGATGTGGTATATCATGAGTTTAGTAAGGCTTTTATACTGGCTCACATGCCCGTTTCATAAACAAACTAGGGAAATACAACCTAGATGGAGCTACTATAAGATGAATGCATAACTGGTTGGAAAACCATTCTCAGAGAGTAATCATCAGTGGTTCATAGTTAAGTTGAAAGGGCATATCAAGTGGGTTCCCACAGGAATCTGTTCGGAGTCTGGTTCTGTTCATTAACTTCATTAATGATTTAGATAATGGCAGAGAGAGGAAACTTATACAGTTTGCAAATGATACTAAACTGGTAGGGATTGCAAGTGCTTTGGAGGACAGGATTAAAATTCAAAATGGTCTGAAGTAAACAGGATGAAATTCAAAAAGGATAAAGTATCCTACTTAGGAAGGAGCAATCAGTTGCACACCTACAAAATGGGAAATGACACTGCATAGGAAGGAGTACTGAAGAAAGGGATCTGGGGTCATAGTGGATCACAAGCTAAATATGAGTCAACAGTGTAACACTGTTGCAAAAAAAGGAAGCCAACATCATTCTGGGATGTATTAGCAGGATTTTTGTAAGCAAGACTCAAGAAGTAATTCTTCCGCTCTACTCTGCGCTGATTAGGCTTCAACTGGAGTATTGTGGTCAGTTCTGGGTGCCACATTTCAGGAAAGATGTGGACAAATTGGAGAAAGTCCAGAGAAGAGAAACAAAACTGATTAAAGGTCTAGAAAACATGACCTATGAGGAAAGATTGAAGAAATTGGGTTTGCTTAGGCTGGAGAAGAGAAGACTGAGAAGGGACAGCACAGTTTTCAAGTACATAAAAGGTTGCTACAAGGAGAGAGGAAAAATTGTTCTCCTTCACTTCCGAGAATAGGACAAGAAGCAATGGATTGCAGTGAGGGCAGTTTAGGTTGGACATTAGGAAAAACTTCCTGTCAGGGTTGTTGTCATCCTAGCATATGCGCCACATGTCTCAGGTGGCCCGTGACCAGGATTCATCACTGAATTTGGTCCACTGGTTGGATTATTAGCTTGCTTGGGCTGGGTAATGATGGGGAGTGCGACATGAATGCTAATCCATGCCCCTTTGTCAGGGCACTGGACTAGAGAGAGGTTGTGGAATCTCCACCATTGGAGATTTTTATGAGCAGGTTAGACAAACACCCATCAGGGATGGTCTAGATAATATTTAGTCCTGCCATGAGTGCAGGGGACCAGACTAGATGCCCTCTTGAGCGCCTTTCCAGTTCTATGATTCTATAATTCCTAGTATATTTTTCTTGGCATCCAGATGTCTGACACACATGGTCAGTGTGAGTCCCACAGCGCCCCTTTCTTCAATAAAAATCTTTTAAAATTATGCAATAGGTAGTCCAACCCCCTTCCTTTTGTGGCTTCAAATAAAGCCAAAAATCATGCACTCTTGAACTACCTTCAGGGTCAAATGCATAATGTAACAGCTTACCGCCTGTTTGATTTCCAGCCGTAGGCCCTCTGGGGATATATCTTTATTGTTATGGCATTGCCTTGTAGCACTACAGGCTAACAGGATGCTTTGAAGGCTGAATTGATCTATCACTTGTCGATATGAAATTCTAGCAATTACTGAAGTGGGATGGCTGCAAAGAAGCTGAAAAACATTCCCTATTGATTGGCTCATTGCTCCAGAGTATGATGAACTTGTTTAAGAAAAATTGATCTGACAAATTGATTTTTTTATCAAGGAATCTTATGAATGCAATTTAAGTCACAATATGTTTTGCCCTGCAGACTTCCCCCCATGAGAATTTAGTTTAACAAAGGGGAAAAAAAGAAGTATGGGGAATTATTCTGAAAAACTTCTCAAGTTTTATTGGTTATTTTGGAATTTCCCCCATCCCACCCATCTCCTTTTAATTGTTTTTGCTCCAGTAATGCACAGTGCATGGGAAATGATTTGTTTCATAATCCAAACTGCCCCCAAATATATATTATAATGCTGCGTCCTTCACTGTCTGACAAGCTGCAGCCTCCATATTCTTGCTGCTATCAATTATTTGTATTGTAGTAAAGCCTTAGGAGGCCCATATGTGGATCAGGATGTCATTGTGCCAGGAGATGCACAAGGCATTGTTCACACTTGGATTATGGTTCAAGGAGTACACAATTTAGCAGGGCCGGTGCGCCCACTAGGCGACCCTAGGCGGTTGCCTAGGGCGCCAGGGGCAGCTGGCCGCGGCTGCCGCCCGCCTCCCAGCTCCGCGGCCAGCCACCCCCCGCTCCTGGCTGAGCCGTGGCTGCTGCCTGGCTCCATAGTTAAGCCGGGAGCCGGGGGGGGGGGGCGGCTGGCCGTGGCTGCCTCCTGCCCTCCCAGCTCCGCGGCTGAGCCGGGAGCAGGGGGGGCGGCTGGCCGCGGGCTGAGCTGTGGCCCGCAGGGGGTGGGGAGGCTGGCTGCCATTGGGGGGGGGGGCGGTGTTAGCTGGGGGGGAGGCTGCAGGGGGGATAGTTTTAGCTGGGGGGGGGAGGGCACAGGGGGGGCAGTGTTAGCTGGGGGGAGGGCGCAGGGGGGGCGCAGGGCTGGTGCAAGGAAGTTTCGTCTAGGGCGCGAAACTTCCTTGCACCGGCCCTGCAATTCAGATAGATATTGCAGTGTGTGCAGTTTGATTACATTGGATGAAATCTGGCATTGCAGGGGTGGCTGGGTGTGTTTGCACATATTTGTTTGGACCACAAAACTAGGTGTGAAATAAACAATGGGACAGAATTGAAATACTGCCCCTAGCCAACAAAACACTTGCAACAAGGATGCATGTTACTCTTTTAATGCCACAAACCCATTCCCAAAAGTTGTGTGTTCAGGAATGGTATGCCTAGATGTGGCATCAGAACAGAATGGCAAAACTGCCATGCAGTGTGGAAGGATGTGGGATTGCAAATGCCCCCATCCATGGAGTCTTCTAACCACCCACATTTATAAGCACCTAAAGTTTGAGCCTGTTTGCCCCATTTATGTCCTAAATCTTTTCACTTGGGGTCTATTCACATCTTGATATATAAGCATAATTCTCCCCTTGATGTGTATTAATGGAACTTATGGCTCTCCAGTAATTACAAGTAAAACTGCTTTCTTAGGTGTCGGTGTTTCTGCTTTGAGTACCCATAAAAGTACTGAAGCTGTGAAGACAATGGATCCAGAACACACACACAACTTCAAGTTGTTAGTTTTGTTATTAAACCAGAGCCCTCCTGTTTAAAGTACTTCCCAGATAGCACGTGGGTTCTTTTCAATGCAAGGCACTGCTTTCAGCAAAATTGTTAATTATAGATCATAATAAGCTGTTAGGAGCGAAACACACACATAATTTGAAAGTGAAATGAGGCAGAGTACATAGATAAAGCAATTGTTTGTTTAAGAGGTGATTAGCAGCAGCAAAACAAGCAAACTGATACTTGAACCTGAAAGAAATTACACCCGTTTGGAATCGTTAAACTATTTGCTTATTTGTGCATTGCAAAGGTAAATGCATAATAGTGTCAGTTTTTTTTCTCACTGTGTGCTGAGTAGTTCAGCTGATATGTGCCACGTTTCAACTAACATGGTATTAAAAGAATAGCCTGTCACAGGGAGGAAAAGGGGAAGTGCCTCAGTTTCACAGAGGAAACCAAGTGAGATTTAAATTGTTCTGTACTATGATAAATTATAAGTCTTTAAAGCCACTGTAATCACGGAATGAACAAAACACTTTGCCTTGGCTAATTATGCCTTTTGGTCTCTGTCACTTTCAAGTTTATTCTCTTAAATGTTACACCGTGTGCTTGTTTTCTGTATCAAGGAGTGTTAATCTTAGTGCCAAACACTGATTTCCTGCAAGGGTAAGTGAGCCAAGAAATATTCTGAGTCCAGATCAAGCTCTATACCATCAAGTTTATCTAAACCACTTACCCAGTTAAGTGTTGATTTAAATGTGAATGTAGTCTGACTTTCATAGGATGGTTGCGTTTGAAATGGAATATGACATTCAGATACCACCATGATGACAGCCCTACAAATACACAGGATGGACAGAATATATTTATTGAGACTGTAAATTAGAGCTATCTGACAATAAGTGTTTTAGATTTTACATAATTCATATTTTTCCTGTAATCACACATGGTCATGAAAGGTCACTTTTGTGCAAAATGTTGTTCTTGTAAAATTTTGAAACAAAGCAGAAGTTGTGAAGCCTGTTGAGGACTGCATCCCACTCCCTAGCCCTCCATCTTCAACAAGGGTTGTGATTATATTTTCTGCCAACAGATTTTAGTTTCTTTCTAGCAACTATCATCATCTTTGTGGGTGTGGCCTACTTCCTCTTCTCAGGAATTTTTGGAAGCATATATTGTCTGGGGGCTCCTCTAGACAAGCCCGTGAAAGCAAGTCAAAGTGGTTTCTGCCAACCCCTTTGAAAATATTTCACAGATCTTAGTGAGTAAACAGTTGAACCTCAGAATTATGAACAGCTCAGGAACGGAGGTTGTTCGTAACTCCTGAAATGTTCGTAACTCTGAATAAAACATTATAGTTCTTTCAAAAGTTTACAACTGAACATTAACTTAACACAGCTTGGAAACTTTTTCTATGCTGCTGCTTTTAACCATCTTCATTTAAATGAAACAAGCACAGAAACAGTTTCCTTACCTTGTCAAATCTTGTTTTACACTTTCCCTTTTTTTAGTGGTTTACATTTAACACCATACTGTATTTGATTTTTTTTGTCTCTGCTTCTGCGTGACTGCTACTTTCAGTTCCAAATGAGGTGTGTGGTTGACTGGTTAGTTCATAACTCTGGTATTCCTAACTCTGAGCTTCTACTGTGCTGTTGTGTCAACCACATTACTGATGCTAACCATTACACAAAAATAAAGCCAGTGCCTGCCTGAAAATCTTAGTCTGAGGCTGTTAATGGAAATAGTAATTTGTAAATGAATATTAGAGAATATTTATACCAGACCTGATTCAGAGTTACATGAATCCAGTCAGGTCTTGACTACACTAGCAAGGTATTTAACCCTAACTCTCCATTGTGGTAGCAATGGTGAAAGCTATAGGATAGACCACCCTCAGGCATTTTAGCATCATGTGGTCTAAACTTACTAAGTGAAACTTGTCTTATTCAAGGGACTGCCAAAAAAAGTTGCTTAATGGAAGTGATACTCTAATGAAGTTGGAAATAATTTGAATCATTATGTGGGTGGATGCTTTTGGGTCTGTCTCTCTTATAATAGAAGTTTGAGTGCCTAGGGCTGCTTTTTCTAGATGTTTCACTGTGTGTATTGTGCTGGAGATTAAGCAGCTCTCTGGGAATATGTCTTTGATGTATGGGCAGTCACAAATCTCATTGAAGCAGGTAGGTGTGATAGCGACCTTCCATTCACGCTAAATGAGGGAGCAGTTAAGTATCCCTTTATTTGTGACAGTTGAAACAATAGAAGCCATCACCCAAATCACAAACAATATGGCAAGGCTGGAGTAAGAGCTAAGCTATGCTCTCTGAGGTCATAAGCAGCCAGCAGGAAAGCAAGCAGAGAGCAGCAGGCAACAAGAGAAGCGCTAGGGAGAAAGCTGAGAGAGATCGATCTTCGGGCAGAATGCTGGCTAGAAAGAGGCTTGGAATTGTGACCCAGGAAACTACCTCTTGTTTGATTCCCACTATATTCAGAGAAACAGGACTTTGTGTGTATTCTTTGTACCCATATATCCTTCTGTGTTGTTTCTGAGCACCTCTTTCCATCCAAAGTCAAAGTAATGCAAAATATCCCCAACAGTCATTACTACCTGCCTTGAAGTGGTGTCGACAGAAAAATATTAGGGTTTACAAAGTGCTTTGAGATCTCCAGGTGGAAGGCGTTATAGAAGCATACAGTGTTACTTTGTGTATTATGATGGTTATTTATTATTCCCTTCAATAAGGTCCTTCTGGCCACTTCTTCATTTTCCATTTCTTGACATGAACCCAAACTTAAGAAAAGATTAAGTTCCAAAAATTTCACATAACCATTCTTTGTTTTAATTTCCAAGTACCTTTGCACTCCTTGGCTCTGCTTGGGAGGTGCAGCAAAGGAAGTGTTGTTTAATACAATGAGAGAGACTATTCTCTCAACATTTCTAGCCTGATTAAAAGCTGGAAGTATTAAAAATCTCATGAGCAAACCTATTCTTGGAAGATTTCATCTGAATTTTTCAGACCTGAGAGATTTGGATAATTCAGATCAAATACTTATTCGAATTGTATCTCTCATTTCTCTGAACCAAACGTCCAGACCAGGTGAGGTTCACCCATCATTAGTAGAGATCGTGGAAATGCTTTCCATTACTTTCTGTAACTTAAAATAGAGCACATACCAGTTGATATTGTAAGCAATTACATTCTTTTAAAACACTGTTTAGCCTACGGATATTTGTTTATCTGCTCCTGTCTTCTTGCCTCTTCTTTTCAGTCCTTTAATAGGCTCCTCACTATTAAAGCTTCAGGGACATCTAACGTCCATTTGAGACCGAAAAAATCAATGCAACAGTCCCACAGAAGAATCCTATGGTTTTGACCATTTATCTGCTGACCTTGTGTGCCTGATAAAACAATGCAAGGCCGCCTGAATTTCCTCCCTCAGTGAGTTGTGTGTCTCTGCCAGAACAGTTGCACTGAGACATGATAACTTGTCTTCATTAGGGCTCTGACTCATAACCCAATTAATGGCATCAAGAAATGAAGCACGGTCCTTGAGTGCAGCTGCCTTTTGAAAGCAGAGTCCCAACATGTGCTGAGCACTATAATAAATGATGCACTGGAGAAGACGCACTAGATACACTCCGCTTGCACACGAAGGCTTCAGGGGAAAGAAAAACTGTTGGCTTTGTAAGACTGTTTTCATTTCTGAGGAGGAAATTTTGGTATTTAGGAAAGGAAGAGGACTAGGCCTGTGACTAGAGCTGGGCATATATTATGCAAACTTCTTCTAGGACTTCTGTCAATTTATCTTCATCCTCTGCAATAATCCTTTTCTTTTTTACACTCCTGACCCAACCCCAAATTTGACCATGAATCCAAGATGGGCCAAACTCTGTGGCTAACACATATCAACCAGGAATTAGGCTATGATAAAATAAGATGGTTGGGTTAATTATTTGTGTGACCTATCACAGAATGTGAACCTAGTTTCTCTCAGAAAAGGGTAACTGAGAAACCCACAGTGCTTGTTTAAACAAATTTGTCTTTGGCTAACGTTAAACCTCTTCAAAGTCTTTACGTAGGACTTAAGTGGGACATAGGCCTGTTGCTAGCCTTTTGCATAAGTGTGAATGTAACCCATTTTATGGGAAATCCCCTATGTGGTGTGCAGATGATTATTGATAAAGGAGCTATACGAATTTCTCCAAGAAAGCATTCTGTATAACAATGGCAAGGGAGTCTGTTAGCCAAAAGAGCACAACTCTTTGGTCTAGAGCTGGGGTTCCTAAACTTGGTTTGCAGCTTGTTCAGGGTAAGCCCCAGGCAGGCTGTGAGACGCTTTGTTTACCTGAGCGTCCGCAGGTACAACTGCTCGTAGCTCCCAGTGTTTTACCCTGAACAAGCTGCAAACCAAGTTTGGAAACCCCTGGTCTAGAGACATCACTACACTAGAAATAAATTGTGACCAGAGAAACTTTAAATTGTTCAAACCATTATAGTTAGCTAATGGTGGAGAGACACTTTTCATTTGGATGGAAATTTCATAAATATTCAAAGGTTTAAGTTTTATAGCACATTTATTTCCTCCTTTCCTATTGCAAAATGTTTCATAGATAAAATGAAAATTTTAGGGCTGTCAAGCGATTAAAAAAATTAATCGCACGATTAATCACACTGTTAATTTAATAATTTAATAAACACATTTTTTTTAACAAGCGTCCTCAACATGGAATCATGTCCTCTGGAATGGTGGCTGAATGTTTAGCATATCTGGCATTTAAATACCTTGTAATGCTGGCTACAAAAGTGCCATGCAAATGCCTGTTCTCACTTTCAGATGACATTATAAATAAGATGATGGTAGCATTGTTCTGTAAATGTAAACAAATTTGTTTTTCTTGGCGATTGGCTGAACAAGAAATACGACTGAGTGGACTTATAGGCTTTAAAGTTTTGGGTTATTTTGTTTTTTGAGTGCCGTTATGTAACAAAAATCTACATTTGTAGATTTCACAATAAAGAGATTGCACTACAGTACTTGCATGAGGTGAATTGAAAAATTATCATTTATCATTTGTACAGTGCATTTTTGTAATAAAATAATATAAAGTGAGCACTGCACACTTTGTATTCTGTGTTGTAATTGAAATCAATATATTTGAAAATGTAGAAAAACATCCAAAAATATTTAATACATTTCAATTGGTATTCTATTGTTTAACAGTGCAATTAAAAGTGTGATTAATCATGATTTATTTCTTTGGGTTAACTGCGATTAATCGAGAGCCCTAGTAAATTTCATACTCAAATGTAAAATTATGGGGTCCTCAGGTTACATTTTGTCAAACCTTTTCACCCTTATCCAGTAGATGTTACAATACTTTGTAATATTTCTCCTCTCATCTATTGTATCCCAGTATGACCTGGAAGGTGCACAACAGTCATTGGCTATTAGCACAGGCCTAACTGGAATTGTCAGTAGGTAAATATGTCCTCCAACTGTATCAAAATAGATTGATTGATTGGAATTCTCAAAAGAGACTAAGGGAATTAGGGACCTAAATTCCAGAGAAATTCAATGAAGTTGGGTGCCTAATTCCCTTGAAAATCCCAGCCTAAGTAATAGGCGCCGACTCCGTGGGTGCTCCGGGGCTGGAGCACCAATGGGGAAAAATTGGTGGGTGCTCCACACCCACCGGCAGCCACCTGCCATCCCCGGGCCTGCGCCTAGCTGACTGGAGCACTGGGCGATGTTGCGGGGCCCCGCCCCCGACGCCGGGTGACGTTGCGTCGTCGGCGGGGGCGGGGCCCCGCGACGTCACCCGGCGTCGGGGGAGGGGCCCGGCGGCGGGGGGGGGGGGCGGGGCCCCGCCCCCGAAGCCGGATGTCAGCCCCCACCGGCGCCACTGGAAGTCGGCGCCTGTGGTCTGAGAGGCCCTGTCCCATTTAATTGTGTTTGCACAGACGCATGGGAAAGGCCTAAAAACCCAGGAAGAGAACCACAGTCTGAGAGGCTAAAGTGCCAATGCTAGGCCAATCTCAACTACACCTCACTTCCCAGATCTCTCCCAGGCTTGTTTCAGAACTGGATATGGAATAGAGATAGCACTGTTCTTAGTGATAGATCAAATTTAAAAGGAGGTCTTATGGAGAGAGGTCAAAAAGACCATGATAATATTGTAAGAGCTCTCAGCAGCCTTACATATTGTTGATCATGGACAGCTGATGCACAATCTTAGAGGTACTCTTAGACACTTCACAGCTCATGGATGTCCAGATAGCAGCAATGGCCAGAAATGCCTCTGGAAAAAAATACTAGTGCCTCTGTCTGTAAGTCATCATCTTCTGAGTTGCAGAATGACTCTAGCTCTGTACCAAGGTAAACAACCCTCCCATATCTGAGTTATCTTGAAGGAAAAACATAAGTATTAGATCTTAACATAAATCCATTGGGGGAAGTGATAAGAGCATTTGCTGCTCTTTCTAGTGGCACTGGATTGTTGCCAATTCTTGTAATTTTATCACAAATCTTGCGGTCGTTGATGTTTTACTGAAAGTTCCAGCTCCTTAGGCAAGGGATTTTAAAAAAGAAAGTAAGCTTTGAACATTTGTGCTTCCAAGAAAAGATTGAAAATGTGACACGAGTGCACCATAAAAGCTCAAAAACCAGAAGGCCGAAAAAAAAGAAGCAACATTTATTATCTACTATTATCATGAGATATTTTTTTTAAGTCAATCTCTTTCTTTTTGGTGGCCTGACTCATGGTTTTTGAACATTTGGGGTTGGCAATATTGATATAGAACTCTTTGTAAATTTATCTGAGATCTATATACAATAACATATTGCTTCCACCTGGTCTTGATTTCCTGTCATGGATACAGGACAGTCGAACTGTGTTTGCCAGTACACAGGCACTGATCCTGCCAAAGAATGTTAGTGGGCACTGCTGACCTACTAATGCAAGTGGCTTATTACTTTCCTGATATAAGGGAAGGAGTAGCTCTCCAGAGAGAGGATTTAACTGTGGGCTTAGATGTCTGCAGGAAGGAACCCTAGTGCAGCCAAGCCTGATGAGAAGGTTTGAACTGTTTTATATATCTTTGATTAACAAAACCTGGCCTCAAGAAAGGGGGATTAGCTTGGACTCTATTTGTATGTAGACTCTCCTCCCTCTCTGCCCTGTGTGCTTTATTTGAGAGCAGGTTGGGAAAAGATACCATAAAAGTCTCCATTGAATCCCCAGAACATTGCAATAATAGGTAAATGTCTATTTATATAGTTCTCAAGGGTCCAATTCCTCCCTACCCCTTGAAGAGATGTGGTAGGTGGTAGCCAGAGTCCAGAAAATGTTGGTGGCTGACCTCTACACAGGCTACTCAATTGGGAGGCTCCTTATGCTTTCCTTCTGATTTGCACCTCCACACAGGGATCAGCCACAATGTAGCACTTAACATATACAGCAGTTATGTCATGGGAATGCAGCCAGTTTTGGGGTAGAATGTAGGAGCTGTTTAACAATGCATGCGAGCACTATGCAACACACCAAGATATACCTGTATAGCATTTTTCATGTTCAAAGTGCTTTTCAAACATTGAGTAAAATTTTCTGAGTATAAGTCCTTGTCTGCACTACCAGGGTAAGTCAACCTAAGTTACACTACTCCAGCTACTCCTAAATTACGCTCTCCCGTCGACTTAGCTTACTCCTCTCGTTCCGGAGGAGTACCGGAGTCGACCGGAGAGCACTCTGCGGTCAATTTTGGTGGGTCTTCACCAGACCCACTAAATCAACCCCCTGCTGCATCGATCGCAGCACCGTCTATCTCCGGTAAGTGTAGACATGGCTGAAGAGACTTAGGAGCCAAAATTCTGTTGACTTTCAATGAGTCTTAGGTTATTTGTTTTCTCTCTTTAGTCTTCCTATCAAATTAGAAAGTACATTCTGGGCACCACTATTCTTCCAAAGGAGGGTAACTGGAAGGAAGATAGAGACATAAAATAAACAGAGTATGCAGTGAAGATCAGTTTGGTATGGAATCTGGATTTTTTTTTAAGGGTCAAGTATATGGGCACTGCAATTAGCTGGATTTTGAAATTTAAGGTAGACATATCTCACTGTAACTGAGTTAAAGTGAGGATGATGGCTTATTTGGCTCATAAAGTTCTTGGGCTTACTTTTTTTCCTATTTCCCATTGGTCTTTGTATTGGGAAAACAAATACACTATCTATACGGACTCTCAGAGAAGTTAAATAACTACATGAAGCCTTGCAAAATAACGGTTGTATATTAGTTACTGTATTAAAAAAAAAAAGGCAAAATCCTAAAATGCCTGGCCATTTTGCCCCATGGTAAAGTTTACTGATGCTAATTAAGTTGGAGACTTGTATCTGAATGTGGATTGGACTTCTGCTTACTGGATTGGTAGGAGAATGTGAATGTTAATGAGGTGGATTCTTGCTACGAAAGTCATAATCACTCTTGTATGTAGGCTCCGCCTGTTGTTGATAGTTTTAAAGCATGCCACTGGCTACAGCTGCAGAACTAAGAGCTTGCGTATATTCCAAGCCAGAGGAAGGGTTCTGGGAAGTGATCATAGATGTGGTTCATAGGGGATGAGTGAACAAATATATTTCAGTTCCTAAACATGAAAACCTATTTCAGGGATGAACACTAGGATTAAAAATGGGTGGGAGATGTTGGGAGAATGAAGACAAAAAAGGGAATAAATGGAACACTTGTTCTTAACAGAACCCAGTTAATCCATTTTAAACTGAGCATAGTCTGACCCTTAAACTGTCATTTATGTCTAAGAATTTCTACCAGATGTTTGGTGGCATTGAACACCTTTGCAGTGTTTCACTTTTCCATCTCGTTCCAAACAGGCTAATCACCTGGATCACCTGGATCGATCGGATTTCAGCTGTCGTTAAGACTGCGCCGATCACAACACATCTGCCATTCTTCTCGCACTCTTGCCTTTCTTCTCCACGTTCGTCCGAAACGTTTAACGATGTCATCTTCCCATCTTCTTGGAGGCCGACCGGGGGGTCTTTTCTGTTCTCACGGGTACCACTCAGCAATGATTGCGGTCCACCTGTTATCCGTGAGCCGTGCTGTGTGGCCCGCCCATCGCATCTTATGTCTGCTTTCCACGACAATATCTTTCACACCGCTGCGTTCTCTGATGATTTCATTTGGTATATGATCCAGAAGGGAGATTCCCAACATAGCTCGTTCCATTGCCCTTTCAGCTACCAACAGCCGTTGCTCTTCTCTCTTCGTCAGTGCCCACGTTTCACTGCCATACAGCATGCCTGGCAGCACTGCTGAATTGAAAATATTTTTACGTGTGGTCTTGTCAGTTTTTCCTTTGAGGACGTCCTTGATGGAATTAAACGCACACCATCCTGCCCGAATCCTCTGCGAGAGTTCTCTGTTCAGGTCTTGGCGCATATTAACTTCTTGGCCCAAATATATGTACTGTTCCACTTCTTCGATGTCTTCTCCTGTTACCGTTATTCGGGCTTTTCGTAAGACGTCTGATCGCATATATTTTGTTTTGCAGCGGTTGATTTTCAGGCCGACCTGACTACTTTTCTTGTCGAGTCTTCGTAGCATGCTCTGCAGTTGGTTGGTGCTTTCGGCAATTAGTACAATGTCGTCTGCAAATCTGAGATGAGATAATCTCTCTCCGTTTATGTTGACACCGCTCCTCCAATTGATCTTGTTCATAACCATTTCGAGGCAGGCGGTGAATAGTTTTGGTGAAATTATATCTCCTTGCTTTATGCCTTTCTCGATTGGGATGCGGAGGGGAGTTTCAAGGAGAGTAATGTCTGTTGTACATCCAGTATTCGCTTCCTTCAACAAACTAATGTACTGCGTGTTAATGCCCTGCTCTGCGAGAGCCTTTAATACTGCGTTAAAGTCAACGCTATCGAAGGCCTTTTCATAGTCGACAAAAGCAATGCACAGCGGGAGTTTGTATTCCCTCGCTCTTTCTAGGAGCTGGCTAAGGGTAAATATATGGTTGATTGTACTGAAATTTCTTCGAAACCCTGCCTGCTCTCTCAGCTGTTGTTCATCCAGACTGCGAAAGTCGATTCGTTATCACCTTTGTGAAGAGCTTGTAGATGTGAGAGAGCAGGCATATAGGGCGGTAGTTCTTAAGATTTTCTCGATCACCCTTCTTGTGCAGCAAGATGGTATTTGACTCCTTCCAGCTTGATGGTATTTTTCCTTCTTCAAGATATCGACTGAATCTTAAAGCGAGGGCCTTCCAAAGTTTTTCGCCTCCTGCATAAATAATTTCTGACGTTATTCCATCTTTGCCTGGAGCTTTTCCCTTCTTCATCTGGTGTAGTGCGCTTCGGACTTCGCTGACGATTATTGGGGGGACGTTTTCCATCTCGTTCCAAACAGGCTAATAGTACAAACAATTCTGTTTTCAAAATGTTATTTCCGATGAAGTGCAAGACAAGTGATAAAGAGAAATGATTTAATTGCAACAATTTTTATTAAAATACATTTCATAGCTAAACTTCCAATAAAAATTAGAGATGGGCCCAAACCTACCCGCCCCCACACCCCGCCCCGGGTCTGAACACTCCAAATCTTAAGGTAGTTTGAATTCTGACTCAGTCTTGCAGCTCAGAACCATCTCTCACTAAAATGTTTTTCTGTCTGCATTTAGGGACTGATCCAAAGTCTTCTAATAACAATGGAAAATTTCCATTTTGACTTCAATGATCTGTGAATCATGCCATTGGTAAAAGTAATATGTTTGCATCAAATAGCATAATAGGAGGAGCTGGTAGTGCCAGCTACAGTTAAGGTTGCCTGATACTTCCCATTTATAAGGAAGTTTTCGGTTGCCTATAACTTTTCCAGACATCCAACTTCTGCAACAAAGAGACAAGGTTCCATGGACAATAGCCTCATTCACTACAGAAGCCTGATGCATCTCAGATTAATATTGATCCTGTGCACTGAATGAAGCAGGAGTTATGTGGAAAAAAATTGTATGTGATCATGTAATTAAAGTCTGTCCTAATGCATATGCGTAAGGGAGCCAAATTAAGGTTGCACAGGCACCCTTAATTATAGCACTTCCTAACTTTTGAGTGCTTGATTTTGCATTAACTTTTCATATTGGATGTAATATTACCATACCTTTACTATATTTTATTAACAGTGTGGCTTCCTTTGGCTTAGTGAGGATTTCTAGGTTGATCAAACAGATGCTATTTCAAATTTCACCAAGATATGTAAAGGTAGAAAATGTAGATTGGAAGGCCAGACATCACCACCATGGAGCCTCACAGAGCACAGTCCCCAAAACGTAAAGTATAGGTGAATGCAAGATGATGGTGCCTGCCACCTTGACTACATCAACGTGGCAGTGCTACTGCTGGGAAGTGAATGGGGCAGAGTGTATTGGGGAGGAGCAACAAAGTCAGTCAAGGGTCATTTTAACTTGTCCCATTTTTAACAATGAGCATGGAGGTTGCTCTGCCCTTGGTTTTTAATATCAAACTCTTTGGTTACTATTTTTTTTTTCTTGGGTACCTATTCAGAATGTTACACAGATTTATAAAACACAAACAAAATTCCAGTAGATGGGAAGTTTTACAGATTTCAAAGACATTCCCAATAAAATTCCTCCCCGTCTGTCCACTCCCACTCCACATCTATGGAAACTTCCTTGTTCTCCACAAATGAGATCCTATTCACCCCCTTAGGAAACACCTGAGAAAACAGGTTAGGGCATGCTGCAAGGTTTTAAGATCAGCAAATCCAGGCATTTCCAGAAAAAGCTGGGGAGTAAATTCCAAAGCTGAGAGCTCTAGAGTCTTCACTTGAAAACACCATGTCCCCAGCCCTCTCCTGGTTAAACCAGAGAGTTCTCAGCTCATGCATCACAGCTGATTGCAACTGTTGTGGTTTTTCATAAGGAGAGAGGTGGTTTCTAAGGTGGTTGGGAACTGAAGCTTATGTAAGGGGACTGTTATCCCCTTACTAACATTCAGAGCTCCCAGTACCAAAAGGGGAAGGGTCGATGGGACTGACAGTCCCCAGGGGCAATGGGGAGAGGCCAATGCTCCAGGTCAGCCTGATTGACAGGGCGGGCAGGCGAATCAGGGAGTCAGGAGGTCAGGGGTGAATCCCGTCCTCCGTGTGAGCTGAAGGTGCCTGAGTCAGAGTGAGTGGGGCCGAGCTGAGGAGAGGGCAGAGCTGAGCTGGGCCAGATCTGGAGGGTCCAGAAAAGCAGCCCAGAGACACAGACCTGCCCTGGGAGCAGAGCTGCAGTCCAGGGAGACAGACCTGCCCTGGGGGGGAGAAGCTGCAGCAGCCAGAGCCAGAGGGCCCAGGGCAGCAGCCCAGGGAGCTGGAGGCAGAGCAGCAGCAGCAGCCGTGCTGAGGCAGAGGAGCTGGAGCTGAGGCAGAGCGGTGGAGCTGGAACTGGAGCAGTCCGGAGCCGGGTGCGGTGAGCAGCTGGGGAGAGCGAGGGGGACCCTGGGCAGTGGGCCCAGCGCAGGGAGACGCCTCAGCCAAGAGGCCCTGCAGGCCGGACGTGCAGGGGGATCTAAACCCCGACAGGGCGGGGGCAACGCTGGGAAGAAGGGTCCTGCCACCCAGAGCCTGCGAGCGTGTGGCCACCGCCAGAACAAGTGTCCAAGCCACAGCGTCCCTGCAGCACAGCCAGGGCCTGAGAAGGAGCCTGGGACTTACACAGGAACAGACTGAACTGCCCTGACATTGCAGAGACACTGTTGTGATGTTCCCTGCCACAGAGCGGGGTGATGTGTTTTCATTAGCCTTTCCCATTTTTCCTTATTCCTGTTACAAATTAATTGTTAATTAAATAATTTGCATTTGCTTTGAATTGTATGCAGTGATCAGTGGGTCAGGGAAGCATCCTGTTTAGAGAGAGTACCCCGGAGTGGGGACACCCTACCCCCTGACCTAGGTGACCACAGCAAGGTTGGGGGTCGAGCCCCCCAGGAATCCTGGGCCCAGCCTTGTTGGGGTTACGAGGACTCTGCCAGACAGGAGAGTGCAAGGGGAGTCCTCGAGGGCAGGGAGGCCTCTGGGTAAAGGAGGTGGGAGCGAGGACTCAGATCCTTCCGCTAGCCCATTTCACCGGGGTAGTGCAGAGACGAGGAAAGTTCCCCACAAGAGCGGGACTATTCCCCCGCTTACATAATTGGCGTCACGAACAGGATCCTATTCACAGGGTCCACCCCATTGGTTTACTGGTTGCATTCTGGTAGCACTGTCCAGGCCTGGTCAAGAAACCTACCATGGCTGGAATTGAAGAACTACGGGCCCAGTTTGCTGAACTTCAGCGCAGATTGTCAGACCAAGCTGAGGCATTACAACAAGCTAGAACAGAACAAAGAGAAGCCTTATCACTGGCTAAGGCTGTAATAGACCAACAGGCAGCAGAAGCTAAGAAACCCCCAACTATTTATGTCCCACGGGAGCAGAAGGTCACAGAGTTTGGTGGCTTCCCGACAAGACCAGGAGACATTACAGTAGAGGAGTGGGTCAAGTCCGTGAAGACGGCACTGCGTGTGCTAAGAGTACCTGAGGAAGATCATGTGGACTTCATAGAGGAACACCTCAAGGGCCAGGCCAAAACCACAGTAAAGTTCATGGCAGTGGCGGACAAGAAAGATGTGGAAAAGGTGTTTGAACTCCTTCTAGAAGTGTATGGAGACAAGGTACCTATTGGAACTCGACTAAAGGAGTTCTTTGAGAGAAAGCAGGATCCCAGTGAAACTGTCCGGGCATACGCATATGATCTCCAGGAGAGAATGAGTAAAGTGGAGCGGCGAGACCCTCGACGAGTTCCAGACCCAGATACAGTTTTGAAAGAGCAGTTAGTGCTGGGGCTCCGGGACGACTCCCTCCGCCGTGAAATGAAAAGGAGGTTTAAGGAAGAGCCCAGTAAGAAGTTCCATGAACTCATGCAGGCTGCCATTATGTGGTCAGAAGAAGAGGAAGTTCCTGTGGCAGAGACAGCCAAGCCTAATCCCCATACACGAAGTGGGGGCCTAGTGAATGCAGCTGCTAGTGAAAAGGCCCTGCCCCAAACACAGCTAACATTGGAAAGCCTAAGTGAAGCTGTCCAAAAACTGGCTGTCCAACAGGGGGAGATGCTGAAAGTGATGACTGAGGTGATGAAAGGAAATACCTCCACTAATGTGCCAAAATATCCAAGAGCTCCAGGATCCCGAAGATCTCCACTGAAGGATGAGCTAGGGAGGTACATTTGTTACACCTGTGAAAGGCCAGGACATACTAGCCGAGATTGTACACTGAGAAGGAGACCGGAGTCCCGGGCACCTGGAATCCAAAAGACACCAGGAGCGAGTAGCCCACCATCAGGGAAAGGCCGAGTGGGGACAGAAGGGTTTCTACGGCTGTCCCTAGGAAAAGGGCCTCATGTCAGCAGTGAGGAAGAGAGCCCTGATGATGATAGCGTGTTTGACGACTTCTGTGGCCGAGCTTTTGGGGACTGCTTGACAGTGGAAATAACCATAGCAGGGGTGAGAACCCGCTGTTTGATAGACAC
The DNA here is from genome assembly GCA_033296515.1 of Macrochelys suwanniensis. Taxonomy (NCBI): domain Eukaryota; kingdom Metazoa; phylum Chordata; order Testudines; family Chelydridae; genus Macrochelys; species Macrochelys suwanniensis. The sequence continues at coordinate 41,715,182 of CM065780.1, read as the reverse complement.
TGGCTCAGAAGTCACCACTATTTCTGAATCATATTTCCGAAACTACTTAAAAGAGAGAGATCTGACCATGCATAATACCCGATTTGTACAGCTAACGGCAGCTAATGGACTTGCGATCCCTGTCGTGGGGTGCCTTGAAGCCGATGTAGGGTACATGGGTCAAACAATCCCCGGGAAATGCATCTTTATCCTAGAGGATACAGCTTCAGAAAAGACTTTAATGGAGGACAGAGTACCGGGAATTCTTGGAATGAATATTATAAGAGAGCTGAAAGAATTACTGTTGGTAGGAGAAGGAACCCAGGAGATGAACCGTCATGGGCAGCCAAAGAAGGATGCTATACTGAAGCGGGTACTAGCCCGAGTGGAGAGACATGGGCGTTTCCCAGGTCCCATGGGACAAATTGGCTTTGTTAAGGTGGCAGGAAGACAGAAGGTGGTTATACCCCCCTGGAGTGAGAAGATTATTGATGGGCGCTGCCGGATGCCAAGTGACCTTGATGGATACAGAGTGCTTGTCGAGTCAACACCTGGGGCTAGTCTCCCTAATGGGCTTCTGGTTGCAAATGTACTTGCTAATGCCAGTAAGGGAAAAGTGCCAGTCAGGCTGTTAAACTCAAGTGAAAAGGCCATAAAGTTGTGTCCCAGAACCAGGGTGGCAGAGGTACACCGACCTGAAGGAGTGGTGCCCCCAGTGAGGGTGGCCCTGGAAGAAAATGGGGAAGAGCTGCGGGTGACAAAAGTGGAAAAAGGAACACAGGCTATCACATCGCAAGTGGCACCCGATGGAGAGCTACCCATTCCAGTCCAAGTGGACCTCCAACAGTTAACCCCTACACAGGCCAGCCATTTGAGGGCGCTACTGGAGAAACATCAAGAGGTCTTTTCCAGGGATGAGCGAGATTTTGGTTACACCACCACAGTGACACACCAAATAGCCACTGGAGATGCTGTTCCGATAAAACAGAGACACCGGCGGATTTCACCACAAGTGTTCCAGGAGGTAAAAAAACACATTCTGGACTTAGTGACTCAAGGTGTCCTTAAGGAAAGCCACAGCCCCTGGGCATCACCTGCTGTGATTGTAATAAAAAAGGATGGTGGGGTGCGATTTTGCTGTGACTACAGGAAACTGAATGAGGTAACACACAAGGATGCCTACCCGCTACCCCGGGTGGAAGAGTCACTGGATGCATTAGGAAGTGCAAGAGTGTTTTCAACCCTCGATTTAACTTCTGGTTATTTCCAGGTTGCAGTGGAAGAACAAGACCAGGAAAAGACAGCAGTGACGACTCCATTTGGGCTGTTTGAATGGACACGTATGCCATTTGGCTTGTGTAATGCACCTGCTACATTCCAGAGACTAATGGAGGGGGTGTTGGGAGACTATATCCTAGAGACTTTGCTGATATACCTGGACGATGTTATTGTGTTTTCCAAGGATTTTGAGAGTCATATGGAAAAATTGGACTTGGTTTTCACACGACTGAAGGAACACGGATTGAAGCTGAAGCCAAGCAAGTGCTGCCTACTATGTGAAAAAGTCAAATTCTTGGGCCATGTGATTTCGAAGGATGGAATCCAGGTAGATGAGGAGAAGACCAGGGCGCTGGAAAATTGGCCGATCCCCAAGAATGCCAAGCAAGTGCGGCAGGCTCTAGGTTTTATGAGCTATTATAGACGATTTGTCCCAAAGTTTGCGCAGATGGCTGCACCTCTATATGGACTAGTGGGACAATCGGCCCAAAGGAAGGGAAAGGACCACTGCTTTGTGTGGGATGATGCCTGTCAGACAGCTTTTGACGAATTAAGACATCGGCTGATGTCACCACCTGTGCTTGCATATCCCGACTTTAGCCTGCCATTTATAGTGACAACTGATGGAAGCCTCCACGGCCTAGGTGCAGTGCTCAGCCAGAAGCAAGAGGGGACTGAGCGTGTGATTGCATATGCGAGCCGAGGGCTGAGGAGGTCAGAAAGAAATGATAAAAACTACAGTGCTTTTAAACTAGAACTGCTGGCCTTGAAGTGGGCTATCACTGAAAAATTTAAGGATTACTTAGTGTACTCTAAATTCACAGTGATCTCAGACCACAATCCACTCCGATACCTGGCAACAGCTAATTTAGGTGCAATGGAACACCGGTGGGTGGCCCAACTTGCTGAGTTCACTTTTGAAGTACAGTATAAACCTGGAAGGCAGAACATCAATGCTGACACCCTGTCCAGACTGCCTCTGGAGGAGGAATCGGAAGAGGGCAAGGATGTGGAGAAAGACTTCTTAGTCATTCCTGCAGATGTTGTGCGGACGTGTTTGTGGCTAGAGAATCCAAAGCCCGAGGACAAAGTGATGGTAAAGGATACAGTACAAAACCTGGTGAAAGGAGAGAGTGCAATAATCTCGGGATACTCATGGGAGGAGATTCAGACTCTGCAACGAGAAGGTGACGTTGGACCTGTCTTAGTGGCAGTCATGAGCCGAAGGAGGCCAGACCGGAGATTTGGGGCCAGATATCCCCAGTCTAAGAAGCTAGCTAGACAGTGGGAACGACTTAAATTACACCGTGGAGTGCTATTCCGGGTAACATATCATCCCCGAGATGGCGAAGAAGTGTGGCAATTAGTGGTGCCTGTGTCACTACGTCGTCAGGTTTATGAAGCCAGGCATGATCATGGGGGGCATTTTGGAGACAGGAGCACTCTTGAGGTGATAAGGAGAAACTATTACTGGCCCACGATGGGTAGTGATGTGCAAGCATGGGTCCGTCAGTGCAAACGGTGTGCCCTAGCCAAGGATGTGTTTCCTCCCAACCGAGCCCCTTTGACCTGTACTAACGTGACAGCCCCAATGGAGGTCCTAGCAATGGATTACACACGGCTAGAGAGATCTTCAGAGGGGTATGAGAATGTATTGGTTCTCACAGACATGTTCACCCGATTCACTGTTGCAGTTCCGACTAGAAACCAGACGGCACGGACAACGGCTGAAGTCCTCATAAAACACTGGTTTGTGTACTATGGTTGTCCAGCACGGTTACACTCGGATCAGGGGAGGAATTTTGAATCAGAGGTGATATCTGAATTGTGTGAGCTGTATTGCATTGCCAAAAGCCGAACAACACCCTATCATCCACAAGGAAACGCTCAGTGCGAGAGGTTTAACCGGACAATGCACGACATGCTAAGAACACTCCCGCCTGAAAGAAAGCGAGCCTGGCAGGAGCATCTCCCTGAGCTGGTGTTGGCCTATAACAGCCATGTCCATTCGTCGACAGGTTACGCTCCTTTTTATCTTATGTTCGGGAGGGATCCCAGGTTGCCATTGGATATTCTGGACAGAGAGGGCCCTGAAGAGGCTGAGGTGACCAATTTGGATGACTGGGTTAAAGGTCACCATGACAGGCTGAAGATAGCCTGTGAAGTTGCTCTCAATACAACTAAAGACACAGCCCAAAGCAGGAAAAGGACTTATGATCGCAAGTCCAGTGGGGCTCTTATCAGGCCTGGTGACCGTGTACTAATTCGTAACCATAGACACCGGGGGCGTAATAAAATACAGGACAAGTGGGAGTCAAATCCCCACATTGTAGTCGCTCACAACAATCCCGAGCTACCAGTTTACATCATCCGGCCTGAGCGAGGAGGTCCTGAGAGAGTAGTACATAGGGACCAACTAAAACATTGCACTCTTAGTCCAGTCAGGGACCATAGGAGGCGTAGATCAGCACACCCTGAGGAGACAGAAACCAATTGGCGAATGGTTCTAGTCCCACAAACTGAATACACGGGGGAACAGAGTGGGGCAAACACAAACCCTAATGAGAATGGCCAGATTCCTCAAGCTGACCCACTATTACCCGAGAATAGGGAAATAGAAAATATGAGTAATGAACCACCATTTTTAAGAAGGTCCCAGAGGGCTAATAAGGGTGTACTGCCTGTTAAATTTAGAGATGATTATGTGATTGGTTCTATGTAGTGTTTTAATTAATATTGCTATGTACAGTATGAAGAAGTAGATGTGAAATGTTTAATATGTTAAATGTTCTTTTGATGTTAATGGGTTTGATATGATGTGGGTATATGTTGTTAATAATGGGTCCGGAGGTATTAGTGTAAACATTGTGGTTGTGGCAGAATTTTAGCAAGGGGGAATGTAAGGGGACTGTTATCCCCTTACTAACATTCAGAGCTCCCAGTACCAAAAGGGGAAGGGTCGATGGGACTGACAGTCCCCAGGGGCAATGGGGAGAGGCCAATGCTCCAGGTCAGCCTGATTGACAGGGCGGGCAGGCGAATCAGGGAGTCAGGAGGTCAGGGGTGAATCCCGTCCTCCGTGTGAGCTGAAGGTGCCTGAGTCAGAGTGAGTGGGGCCGAGCTGAGGAGAGGGCAGAGCTGAGCTGGGCCAGATCTGGAGGGTCCAGAAAAGCAGCCCAGAGACACAGACCTGCCCTGGGAGCAGAGCTGCAGTCCAGGGAGACAGACCTGCCCTGGGGGGGAGAAGCTGCAGCAGCCAGAGCCAGAGGGCCCAGGGCAGCAGCCCAGGGAGCTGGAGGCAGAGCAGCAGCAGCAGCCGTGCTGAGGCAGAGGAGCTGGAGCTGAGGCAGAGCGGTGGAGCTGGAACTGGAGCAGTCCGGAGCCGGGTGCGGTGAGCAGCTGGGGAGAGCGAGGGGGACCCTGGGCAGTGGGCCCAGCGCAGGGAGACGCCTCAGCCAAGAGGCCCTGCAGGCCGGACGTGCAGGGGGATCTAAACCCCGACAGGGCGGGGGCAACGCTGGGAAGAAGGGTCCTGCCACCCAGAGCCTGCGAGCGTGTGGCCACCGCCAGAACAAGTGTCCAAGCCACAGCGTCCCTGCAGCACAGCCAGGGCCTGAGAAGGAGCCTGGGACTTACACAGGAACAGACTGAACTGCCCTGACATTGCAGAGACACTGTTGTGATGTTCCCTGCCACAGAGCGGGGTGATGTGTTTTCATTAGCCTTTCCCATTTTTCCTTATTCCTGTTACAAATTAATTGTTAATTAAATAATTTGCATTTGCTTTGAATTGTATGCAGTGATCAGTGGGTCAGGGAAGCATCCTGTTTAGAGAGAGTACCCCGGAGTGGGGACACCCTACCCCCTGACCTAGGTGACCACAGCAAGGTTGGGGGTCGAGCCCCCCAGGAATCCTGGGCCCAGCCTTGTTGGGGTTACGAGGACTCTGCCAGACAGGAGAGTGCAAGGGGAGTCCTCGAGGGCAGGGAGGCCTCTGGGTAAAGGAGGTGGGAGCGAGGACTCAGATCCTTCCGCTAGCCCATTTCACCGGGGTAGTGCAGAGACGAGGAAAGTTCCCCACAAGAGCGGGACTATTCCCCCGCTTACACTTAGAGCTCCCTTCAAATATTTCCGATGCAAAGCAGCTCTGGCAGGAGCTACGCTGCTACAGGTTTTACATCACAGAACATGCAATTGAGTTGCATTTCCAAGAAAGAAGTTTAGCTTGCATCAGCAAACATGTAATGTTTTCAGTACCAGCTGATGTATTTTCTGTCTCTGCATGCCCATTATCCCGCCTTTAGGTGCGATGCAGTTTACTAACCTCCACGTAGTTGTCAGCTCCTAGAGAAGGGCAGACCTATTGTCCCATATCCTCCTGTCTATGAATATCATAGAATTTACTCTATAGAAGTTGAGATACCTTGAGTGACTGGAGGCGTAGGGAGTTCCCTGCATTTCCATTTGGCCCTTGCAAGAACTGCAGGGGAATGTTCTTTACTTCCTGCTTTCCCTTACTGAATGCTCAGAGAAGGAGCAGGCATAATCAATCCCATAGTTTCTCACTAAAATACAATTACCTGTCCCAGAATAAAATGTTGCTCCACTGAATGTTTTTCAGAACCACTCCTAAAAGTTTCCTGGTAGACCAGTGAACCTAATGACACAGGAAACATTTAGATATCAAGTGGGGAGATCTCTGCTATGGATTTCATGCTGCTGCTCTAATACTCAGATGAGATCTTTTGCTAAGAAATAGCCATTACCTCCCCTTTCCACAGAAAACAAATGGTTATATTTAAGTAATTTTGTCAAGCAGCCTGCACTGAGTACTATTGTGTTTTTTTTAATCTACATTGAATTTGAAAGTGAGACTAACATGGTATGAAATTCAGACATATATAATAGCTGCTTTTGGAATATGGAGCCACCTATGTGGGTGGTGTGATATGACAAAGCTCTTGTGAGATCTGGGAGTGATGTTGATTCACTGGGCATCTTCGTGAGCCTGTTGGGACTAGAAGTTGCAGACTCAAGGACTGGCAATTGTTGATGTGTAAAATTCAATAAACTGGCCATTACCCGCATTTAGAATACAATGCTAATCAGCTTGAATCAAGGATGCTTCTGTGTTGATTATTTCTTGCCTGTTCACACTCAAACATACAGACAGAACAGATGGTCATCTAGGGCAGCAAAATATTAGGGGCAGCAGGGTGTTTAACGACTCCTGATCCTCTGAGTTAATGTGGGATTGGAGAAATTTGAGAGGCATACATCTTCTAGTTCACCTGCCCCTAGATCCAGCACTGTCTGGTGTGTGCAGACTGAATGGGTTAATTCAGCCATTCTTCCCTCCAAGATAGATAAATTTAAGAGCAATGGCGAATCGGGCTCTTTCACTCCTCTCTGAACTCTCATCTGTCACTTCCTTGTCTTTCCCCCTTCTCTCAGCCCAAGACACAAGCCTTACCCACCTGTCTCTCTATTTTGCACACACAGCTGATTGTTATGCATATCAATTGCAACTTTCCGTAATGATTTCAAAAAGTCAGAATATAGTATCATAAACTTACGTGCAGCTCAAATGTTTGTACTGTACATTCATTATATCTGATATTTAGGAAATTAGGTGTATGTATCAAGTATGTCTGGGGCGGGGATCTTTTATGTTTGAAACCCTTTCACCAGCCAACAAGATATCCTAATTTTACCTGTATTGCATAGTCATTAGAGCTATGTGGGGGGTTGAAATTCAGATTTTGAGATTTCTAAATCTGGCTTCATTCAGAGTCCAAACATAACTTGAAAATTTCAAAACTCTCTGGAGGAAAATTTAAAATAATTCAGTAAATAAATAGTAGTAATTTTGGATTGATCAAAATGTTTCATTTCAATTTTGACCTTTTGGGGGATTACAATACAAAGTAAAGAAATTCTAAATGAAAAGTCATTTTAAAACAAAAAATTGAAATGTTTCATTTTGAGTTGTTGAAACGGGGCCTTTTGATGTTGTTGGAATAAGTTTGGGTTTTTCTACTGAAACAAATTTCTGACGATATCAACACAACTTCATGAAGCATTTCAATTTGGATGGAACTTCATAGTCTGACAGAATATGGTTCCATCAAAGCTTTTCTCACCAGCTCTAATAGTCGTGCTGGGCAGACTGCACAAGATTTAAATTTCACTATATCCTGATATATCAGTATAGATTTTCACTGGAATTTTCCACATGTAGGGCATGATTCTGATCTCACGTTAGTAAGCCAGATCCCCAGCCACTTTTCCAACTACTGGCTGCAGTGCATGGCCCTATAGGACCCCTGCAGTGGTGTTAACTGAGGCCTTCTCTAAACATACGTTGTGCTAATTTAACTAAATCAGTTTAGAAATTTGACTTAGTTAAATCAGTCGCACACCTTTCCCTCATCTTCCCCCACCATCCCTGTGGAAATACTCTTCAATCATTTTCAGAGTACCTTATATCCGGTTAGATAGGTTGGTAAGGAATAGACACAAAGAAAGGGGTTGCACTGATTTTTAACTACATTGGTTTCTTCTAAAGCATATTCGTTAGGTCAATGCAACTTGAGGCATGTACCCATACCATTGTAACTAAAGATGTGTGTCTAAACCAATTTAGTTAAACTTGTACAAGCTTGCATATAGGTACTCTTATTTCTCTTCAGGAGTGGCTTATTTCAGTTTGAGCCACCTTTCCACTTCTCCTTTCTTTCCCTGCTCAGATTCAGTCTAGTGGAGCTATATCAGTGTAAAGTTACTGAGAGAGTATAAGAATAGTTGTATGAATATTTACATCTGGGGGAATAGAAATCCCCTGCAAATGGAGGGAGGGGGGAATAGGAGTGGGAGTGAGGAGAGGTCCTGGAGGTTCCTACCTGCTTCTGGGCATGTTCCAGCCCCTCTAGGTCCCTGCACTTGCCTCTGCCTCTCCACTTCCGAAGCTTGCACAAGTTTACATGGTGGCAGAGCCTCCACAATATTGCCATTGCAGGTTCACTAACCCCTCTCCCCTTGCCCTTGTTGGTTCCTCCCCCTTGCTTAAATCCTCTTCTGTGTAATTGCATTTCCACTGACCATTGTCTTAGGTCACTAATCTGGAAGAAAGTCCAGTAAAGATAGTAGAAAGAGAAGGATCTGCAAAAGAGAAAATGAGTGGTCATGATGCTAGAGAAAGTAGCTCCTGCTGGCTCTGCAAAGTTGGGAACATCAGGGTAGCTTAAAGAAGCACTGTGCTGCTGCTAAGAACAGTAAGTGAGATATGATATATATGTGTCATAGGTATGGGGGCTACACATTATGATCCAACCATAGAACAAGCAACATGTTTAGGCTCTGTCATAAGTAGAGCTGTGCTTTTTAAACCAGGCATGACACACTTACCTGAAATGGATGCAAGTCAACTGTTAAGTTGTAAACAAAGAGCTTCACAACACACCCACAGTGTGAACTGTGCTAGAACATGCATTCTTACCATGATGTCTGTGTGTGTCTTGATGTCCTCTGAGAAGCCATTTCATGCTCCCTTGGCAGGTGACGGAGTGCCAAGAGCACACGTACACAGAGTGGCAACAGCAGTGTGTGCAGCAGTGCACTCTGGGATGTCCTACTTCACAAATAGCTGTGAGGAAGAAGGACCAGCCAAAATATTTACACAGGCAGCAGTATGGTATCCCATGTACACAGCAAAATAACAGTATTAACATCTTGTTACAGGAATATAACCACGTGCCATCTTAAGCCACTAACAAAATGATATGTGGTTAGCTGTCATGCTTACTAACCACGTATTAAACAAGTTGTGTGAATGATTACAGATCATGGTTAGAGCCAGCCATGTTATTAACTGCTTACAAACTTGGTTTTAAAACAAATTCTATTGTACATGGAGCATTAAAATTATTTTGGGTTAGGAAGAGGTGAATTGATTTGTATAAAATAACTGACTAAAATCTTCACTGTACAGGCAAGTCTCATTTTACGCGGGGGTTCCGTTCCGCGGTTCGCCCGTAAAGCGGAAAACCGCGTATAGTGAAACGCCATTGACTTGAATGGCGGACGGAATCGCCCGCAGTACCGATTCAGTTTTTAAATAGTTTTTTTTTTCTGGTTTTGCCGACTGCGCAAAGCTGAATTCGCGCATTTTAAATGCGCCTAAGATGCAACTCGCCTGTACACTCAAGTAGAACTTTTGATACTTAAAAATGTATAGATACTTTTTTTTCATGTTCCCATGCCTCTGTAAATCTCTGGTAAATAACCAGGCCTAGAAGTGAAAGTGCTGTGCCTACATACAGTCTCTGTGAAAGGTTATTCTCATGCTATTTCCAACATGGCCAGCTCCAGAAAATCAATTGAGGAAACTTGTTTGTGAGATTTTCATTTTGCTTTCTTGATCAGAAATATTTGGATGTGTTGATCAGTATCCAAACTTTTGGTTGTATAACTAAACTGAACTTCTAAAATTACTGCTGCATTTTTGCAAACAATCCGGATGATGTGGTTTGAAAATTGTATTAGGGTTCTCATGTCTGGGTTTGCCTGACATGGACTGATGCAGTGGTGCTGTTTTCTGGGATATTGGCTTGTTGACACTTCCTGGAGCTGATTTTGCACCTGTACCTCCAAGAGGCTGACCTCATCAGAGACCTGGCTAGCAGGAAATTAGTGAACGGTGGCAATAAGGTTTGGGCTGTACCTGGGTATAGTGGTATAAATACTGGCATCGAATGTCTTGGTTATGGAGGCAGAATTGCTCTAGGGCAGTGTTTCACAAACCTTTGGCTGCTGTGCCTCCCCTTCATGAAAATGAAATTAATTCTCCCACCCCCAAACCCACCATGTGGAGGGACCCATCTTCTCTGCTTCCCCAGCTAGCCCTTAATACCGCCCCCCTCCCCCCAATATTTTGGGTTATGCTGATGTAGGTAATTCTCCTATCAATCATGTTTCCATCAGGATCTGAAAACTATTTGTGCATGGATACAAACTGACCTTACAGCCAAAGAGAATTCAGAATTCAGCCTAGGCTAGCTTTTTCTACAACACACTTAACAAGATATATTTTTTTAAAAACTTTCCATTTGCTAGTTTGCAGGACACCCAGTTAGGAAGACAGTCCAGAGGACCCGTATTTCCTGCAGCTATGGGTACTTTAGTTAGTTTAGAGATAGAATAGCACAATTAACACAAGCAAAATTTTTCTCACTCTATTTATATAACCTACTCAATTCCTTTAATCTGCACTGGAACAGGATCTTGCAATCCACGACTTTAATTAAGTTTCCCGAGTTGTGTGAACTTCATAACTTTTCTGCATAAACAAGCTGGCTCACTGAACACATTTTTTTTTTTCAAACTCCCACCAGCTGAAGCAAAAATGTCAGTTTTTTTACCATGATAATGATCTTACATTTATATAACACTTTCTTACAAACAGTACAAAGAACAAATTCCTTGAGTAGAGCTGACAGATCTCCCAGATTTGCTATACAATCCTGCCTGCCTTTAAAAGAGCAGAAGAAAACTAATTCTTTGATTCCAACTTACTAAATCAAGCCAATGCAAGTTAAACATCTCCAGGGTGTACATCACTGTACAAAGCCTATGTGAGTGTCTGGGCAGGTAGAATATAAAGCTGTATGTGCAGTACAGTGCTTTCTGATATGTTCTTTATTGGTTCATTTCTTCCTTCCCATCCCTCAAGAGTTGTTACAGGCACCTTGCTTTATTTCCCAGACAGCAGCCAAAAAGCCACATGATCATGTGATGAACCATCTCATAAGACAACATTTCAGGTTGGACACACACCAATCATTCTGGACAAAGAATGTCCTATCCAAATGAAGCTGGAAAAATCCAGGCAAGCCAGATGGGTAATTGTCTGGAGTATTCAGGGAAATGGTAGATATTATGGTTCACTGACTGTCCAAGGTGGCTTGGCACATTTATCATTTTAAGCCATCTAGAATCATAGTAACCAAAACCCAGTAGCCTGATCCTGTCAGTTTGATTTTGTTCAGTACAGTCAGATTTTTGGCCTAAGCATTACTTGTATCTCTATCATGAATAAGGTTTCTGTGTTGAAAAAGTAATGGGGGGTGAAGTAGAACTTGACAATAAAGGAAATGTTTTAAGCCTTAGCTACTAACATCCTGCTGCTTTTCATCCAGGAGTACACAGCATTTACACAGAGCAGCTCGAGAGCTGAAAATGAAAAGTCTTATTTTAGTCTTATTTATGTAAATATCTGTATAGCTAATAAATATTCTGTAGATTTATTTTTGAAACCATAAGCAAAGTTAAAATCTGAAGAGGATGAAGCAGCTTACATCAACACACATGCAACCAGTGCTACTATAGCTATATCTGGAAATCTCTGTTCTTAGCACCAAAGAGTTTTTGCATTTTTAAAATTATCTTAAATCATATTTAGTCTTTATAATGTCATATGAAAACATTTTGCTGAAATTCAAAGACGCTATTGATTCATTTTATATAATAAAGTAGATAAAAACAAGTTAAAATATTATTCAGTACAAGAATGGATATAATTATATGCCATCTATATGTTGCCATAAGTCAGTATTGACCTTTTTATCAACAACTTAAGAAAAAACAAATAAATTGTTTTGTGATAGGAATAGCATACTAATTAACTGAAAATGTAGTCCCATGATTTATTTACAACAATTTTTAAAAATTAGATGGTTGATCTCTTTAACAAATGCTCACAGTGTAGGTGGTCAATACCAGTTTCTGTATAATGATGAAGAGTGAATCCTGTTGAATGCAGTCTCCTTTTACTTTGCTGGAAAGATTTTTAGCACACCAGCCTCATAAAAATCCAATCTTTTTGCTATAAGGAACAGCTCTTCACTATTATAACAGCTACAGGGGAAAAATAAAAGATGCTACAATTATATTTTCTTACCGGGGGTGACCTCTAGTGTGAAACACAGGCATTTTAGCATTCTCTTGGGTTTGAAATGACAGCTTTTTGCCAATTACACCAGATTTCTCATATTATGTGAGTGTCTAGAGGACCACAGATAATTTGTCTTTTTTTAAAAAAACAAACAAACATTTTATGTGTAGTAATTCTGCCCTCTCAATCCAGAAACTTCTAGCCATGTTTCTTTATATTTTTCCTGTTTTCTCTTTTTGTGTGTTAAATAACTTCACTTTTAAATTGCCCGATTCAGATTCTGTCCTGAGATTTATGACTTCATTACAGGAATTAGAACTGGAAGGTTTCTAAGCTCTTGCATGTTTATCCCTATTTTTCCTCTGTGTTCCCCCCACCCCCATGCATTTAGTGTGTATATGTATGTACAGATAAATCCATAACTAAGTTTTGTTAAATAAGTCCCAATTAAAGAGATGTCAATGAATATTAAAGTTACAAGGTCTCAAAAATCAGGAAATGTTAAAGTCAAGGATGTATGTATAACTTTAACTCCATCCCCTTATATATATGCATGAAAGTGTGTGTGCACACATGTATGTAACAATATCATTAATTACATGATGGCATACATGTTGATCAAATACTTTAATATACTAGTCTACACAGGTTTTTCCTTCAGCTTTAGATATAGATGTGCACCATCTTGTAGTGCTGTACACTTTGGGTATTCATGTATATGAAAAATATATGATCAGTTCTTGATATAGTTATAACTGTAAGTACTACTGCACATGTACAAGTTACATAAATTCACAAGTAACTTGGCTTCCTAATTAACAATCTAGTCCCTTGAATTGCACATGAGAATGACATGGAGTTTATGTCCAGTACAATATAAAATAGTTTAGTGGTATTCATAAATCCATTTGGAATCTGTGAGGAGTATAAAATCATTATAAAATAATAATTTTCTTCTTTGCAGAGAAACATATATGGAATTATCATAACTCCAAATGGTGTTATCAATTTCAATAGGAGATGAATAATTATTGAGGATGTTCTTAATTCATTAACAAAGAGGACTTGACTTCGAAGACCATCAAATAAAAGCCATATTAAAAATAATTTACTGCATGTTTTTATTCTCTAATTAGGGGCTTAACCAATGTGGGCTTGTCAGGAAAGCAATATCATTAAGAGAGAATTTAAAATGCAACATGTTAATCAAGGTGGAGAAAATACAAGAAAAGTCTGAATAGGACATTTTAAGCATCTGAAATTCATCTGAAATTAAATATAAGAAACCATTCATATTCATTTTGCTGCATCCTTAAATTGTCATTACTTCTGCAGCCCAAATGCCTCAGGCTGTGACGTTGTCAGATATCTCAGACTAGGGAAATCTAAGGCCGGTCAGCATTTGTCTGGGAGCCTTCTAAAGACCAGGGTCCACAGTGGTCTTGATGATTCAGAAGGACGCACTCCTTCCCTTGAGTCAATATTGAGCCCATTTCTTAGCATGGTGATAGGAGGCATTGTACTGTTGAAGATGCCATCTTTCAGGTGGTCTGTAAAACTGGAGAGTTGAACCAAGATTTCCCCTCCCCCACATCACAGCAGGATTCTGTTTTGCAAGAGGAAGGATGATGGCCAGGGTTTGCCTTGGCCAAATTCCAACAGTTCTAATTACACTATGCCAATTTAAATTACTCTGCTAGTTTTAAATGACACTCTCCTCAATTGTTTTACAGTGGCTTTTTGTTCCAACTCAAAAGTGGCTGCTCTTCAGATTGTTCAAGTTACTTTGGTGTTAACATTTTGAAAATGATTTGGGATCCTTTGATATGACAAAGCATTATAAGGGAAGCATTATAACATTCTTAAAACAGCTCAGTATTCAGAAGCAGGTCTTTTTAGAAGCAGATGCAGATTGCTGCTTTCAATTAGAGTGTAGTATACATGGCACATGCTGAAGTGTATTTTCTGTGACTTTTTCCACTTTTCATTGAGTCATAACTTTGTGTCACATTTTCAGATCTTGTGCTCATTCATTAATGCACTTAAATTGTTTCACATTCCACTTACTGGTTGTATTATTGTATAGCAGACATTGTAGAGCTTTAAGCCTGTTTTCTCAATACAAGTTTGTATCCACAGGTTATATTAAAAAGGGAGGTCCCTGTTATTCCTGATGAAATAACCTTGTTCCCTAGTTTGTGTGTGTTTCAATCTCTGGAGCTTCCATTTCAGCATCTGGATCTCAGTCTACAGTTGAGCAAAAAGACACGAGAGTGACCAACGAATGTTCAGTTAATAGGGAGATGAGATCATGATTAATACAAATGAGATAATGGATATTGGAGCTAGAAGGGGTGTACTGGGGGTCCTGAGATCCAAGATGAGTGGACGAGTGCTTACACTTCAGGGCACGAGTTCTTGTTCAGGTGATGCAAAGTCAGATTTTGTAAACTTGATTTAAGCTGCAGAGTCAGAAAGCAAGTACTCCAAGTTAGCCCAGTCATATTCTAAAGTTTGTGTGAAGTAGTGTGTGGCTTAGGTTGAACTTGAAGACTTATTCAGGGCTGTCTTGTAGTAAAGTGACTTTTCTTTTTAGTTATATGTACACTTAGTTGTACTGTTGGTAGGAATTAAATCAGTCATGTGAAACGAAACTGTAACTTTTTGCGAAACTATTTAATGGAAATGGCTTACTGAAGGATCGATTGGATTTTGAGTCAATATGGACCCACAGAAAAAAGAAATGTTGCAGAGACCTCCAATCATTATATAGACCTCCAAAGCCAGCCTTAGTAAAAGAAAACACAGGTCTAATATTGCCATTCCACTAGTCATTTTGCAGAAGGAGATTTTTTAAAATGTATACAGTATCATCACATATTCAGAAATAAGTGTTCAAAACCCTTATGGTGAACAGGGGCATGGAGTTTCCTGAAAATGCTAAAGTAACATTTGCCATGTGAAACTGTCAATATCTGAAAGCTTACTATGTGCTGAGGTGGAGAGATCACTGCACTTGGAGAGGTGTTTTCACATATACTCTAGACGATCATAGGTAGAATGCATAGGGGGGCATTTTTCCTCACACACACCTCTCAAAATAGCTATATTGGAGAAATGTACCTCTTACACTTATGGGAGACTTATTATTACATGAACTGTACGTATAGATAACCCTTATTGAATATCTCTCCTTTTCTCCTCTATCATCCCATTTTTCTTTCTTTTCCCTGTTTTTCTCCATTGTTTTCCTGGGTCTGGCTCAAGATAACAAGTTCTGGGATGTGGGTTTTTTTTTATTATTTCAGGAACAGTTTTTGGAAATGGAGATTTCTTGCTCCTCATATTGGTTCTTGTGAGAGACCTTTTCTAAGACCTGGGTGGCTAGGGTTGATTGCCATAGAGCTGGTTGAAGTACGCTGTCTGTCTAATGAGATGTCTTTGCATAGTGCTCAGTTTACATGGTAAGGAATATTTTTTTCTGTATTTTCCAAATCACAATGCCCTGTTCAAAATACCTGCAGAAACTGCTTATTTATGGTGAATGTAAAGGGATCCAATTCATCCCCGGTATAACATCATTCACTTAAACCCAAGGATGAATTTGGCCCAAGTGTCTTTAGTTTATATTCATACTGCAGTACTTGAAATACCCTTATGTCGTTGTTCTACAGCTTTGCACATTTACATAGCCCATTCTAACTCAGTCATATAGCAGAGAGGTGAGAGTGACTGCTAATGTGGTTTGTACTGGGCAATGGGGATATTATGGCCATGTAAGTCAAGGCTGAAAGTAAGAAATTTGGCTCAAGAAGACCAATCCAGTCAGAGAGCACTTCTTACATACGCAGTTCTGTAAAAAAGTCTTCTCACACCCAAACTTCAATAAATAAGAGCGTTTTTAAAAAATCAGAGTCTTTCCTCAGCTCACAATGGGGCTGGTTTCCAGGTCCAAACCCACAGAAAAAGGAGGGAGAAACATCACTGTTCTCCTTTTTTTTTTTTGTTGGAGTTCTTGGGTTTCCTTCATACAGGCCTGAGCCTGCTGTCAGTGGCAAAACTCCCACTGACTTCAATGGGTGAAGGATCCTGGGTTAATGGAACAATTAGTCCCAGATGAGCCTAGCCCAGTCCAGCCCCCTGCTTGGCCTCCTTGACTTTCCCTGAAGTGAAAAACAGATGCCTGTTGCAAGTTCCAAATTAGAGAGTGAGTAATAATACGCTCCCTGCCAGATACAAGGCAGGAGCTTACACCCTGGTACTAAAGAATTTTTATTTTAAGAGAGACCCTACAGGTTAATGTTTCCAAGTGGTATGTATATGAGAGGATTGCTCATCAGTCTTCTTATTTTTTGCACAAGTACAATGAAAGCATAGTTCTTCATGCATGTCTCAGAAGATTTTAACAGCCACACTGTTCATTCAAAACCTCTGAAGTCATAAGAGCAGAGAGATGCAAATATTTTAAATTACTAAACCCACCATTCAGACAGCCAATGTATGATCTTTCACAGGGAAATACCCACTAAGGTTTTATGTCACTCATTGGGTAGTGGTTACTTTCAAACACACCCACTTTAAGAGTTGACTATCAATGATCTTTGCTACCAATTAGAAAATTAGTGCTGTGTATCCTCTTTTTTTTTTAAACCAACCTGCAGCTAGCCAATGTCCAATGCAATTCCCGACAACAGTATGTACTATGAAATACTTTCCACTTATCTAAGCCCTATTTTTATGAGGGTTTTGGATGTCTCTAAACGCTTTGAGATAGTATACGGTAGTTAGAATATTGAGGATATCTGCAAGCCTCCAGCAAGCTATTTGTTCAGAAGATGCTACCAGTATGAATCTCTTCTCAACCTTTTTCTAATCAAAATACTAATGGGACATTTTATTTGCCTATATTATGCTTGAATTATTTTTGAGTTTTAACTATATCAGTGAATTAGATCTCACTCCTTCGTAGTGTTTTCTAACTTTTATATCCTTGACAAGTCTGTCCCTGGAAAGTATTTTGTAACATAAAAATTATGCTACTAGTTCAAAGTAGCATTTTCTACACTCACTCCACATGTGGATAAAGTGTAAAATATACTGCTAGGTGTGTACACAAATTTTAGAATTCATTCATTTGCAAATTAAGAATTAAGAGACACAAAAAGTAGATAATTTCAGATTTACCCTTTGCTATACTTACTATATTGTGATTTATCATTGGTGTTTGTTTTTGGGGACAAATTTTATGAATGTGTCCAAGATCATTACTTTAATTGAAGAGCTGTATATTGGAGTTCATGTTATGATTCTGTTTATGCCCAAACATCAATGGTGTGAAAAAAATGACTGTGATAATGAATGCAATACATCAAAAGTGCCTAAGTGATGTAGGACCCCTACATCCAATTATCAAAATGACTTAAGTGCTTAGGCACTGAGAAGCCTAAGTCCCATTAACTTTCAGTGAGAGGTAGGCTCCTAAGTCACTTTTGAAAATAGGCTCCTAAGTTGTATGTATTTTTTAAAGTAGCTTTGTCTCCAAAAGAATATTTTATTTTGTTCATATGAAATTACACATAGTAGCACAAACCAATAAACAATTTTTCTTGTTTTTTTTGTTTCTACTGCTGTAGCTGAATGATCTTTACCTTGAAATGCATCATAATACAATGGAGGACTAAAATGATTGGTAAAATAATGTTGAGAGGGGAAATCCATTGGCTTCACCTACAATATACCTACTCTGTGGATAAAAAGCAGACTTTAAGCTTTGGTACCCTCAGTCCTGCACATATAATGAACCATACAATTCATTAGTTTAAATTTTATGAAAAGTACCTGCTGTTTAAAGCAAGCACTTTGGCTTGTAATGGGCTCTGTTGCATTTAAGATCCTTTCTAGAGACATTTTATTGACCAGACAGCCCAATTAGGTTTGTAAAGTAATGTCAGGATGATCTGTCTTTATAGGTGCTCTGTGTTAATAGCTCTCAGGACTCCATTAAAATTGTGTGGATCCAATATCTGGCAGTGTAAGAGTGAAGCAGGAAATTAGTATATCACACACTCATAGTAAACATCACTTTCAGACGTGGCATTTTTCACAACACTCCAGTGTTTAATGTCTGTCATTTAAGCTCTTCTTTAGTCATTTTCCTTGGTTTTATCCACTGTTCTGTTGCTATTTGGAAAGGGTGCTGCTGTTCTGCCTCATTCATTTGCAACAAATGCTTGGAACAAAAACATGTTTAAACTATTAATGAACTCATTCAATGAAAATGAGAGCATGAACAGCTTCCAAATCTATGTAGAGTACTGGCTATGAAAGTGGACTTACTTGAATAGTGAATAAGGTGTTAAAAGAATGACTGTGATAATGAATGCAATACATTAAAGTACAGTCATTATTGTTTAAGAGTCTGATTTCTGCTCTTCATGTCAGTTGACCCACCTTCCACAGCATATCACCTAACATTTGATCTCATTTATTTTTGCTTTCATCTTTTATCCTTACTTCCGAAATTTCAGTGCAAGTACCACCACAATTATCTTGCCATCTTCAGATATAACTACATTTTATATTTCAGTGCTCATTTTGGTCATAGTCAGTAAGTTGGCTCACATAACACTCGTCTGACTCCTTTTTATACTTCTTTTAACTAGTCTTAATGTGTACAGCCTTAGGGCCTGCTATGACATCCTCTTGTAGTTTGGTTTTCCAGTAATTCTCGCTTAACCTTTTCTGTCCCTTTGTATATACATTATGCATTCATTAAACATTATGCACAACTTTTACCATCTGCTCATGTGTAATAATTCTTTATACGTTGGTCCAAATGCTTGGGTTATGTCTGCACAAACCTCATTGACTTCAATATAAGGTATTCATAACCACTCTCCTTCTGTTGAGAATAAAGTTACCCTAAGCTTTAAAGGCTCAACCCCGAAGAACTTAAAAAAAAAATGTTGCTGTGATGGTGTATGAGTGTGCATATAGGGTAGCAGGTCTGGAGGGCTTTGGGGATGGCATATTCAACCAAATAGTCATGGCCTTCCAGAAGGGAAAGTCAGGATGCTAAAGGAAGAAGACCGGTATAGTATATCTTTACCATTTCCAGAGAAAGCTCAGTTTTAATCTCTCCAGCATCATGCAAACTGGAGCATGGTCTGGGTTATAAGAGGATATCACTCCATCAACCATCTGATGGAGGATCCAATAAGCCTTTTCTTTAGACACTCAGGGCCTAAGTCTGAGCCTACTTATATTGATTTTACACTTTTGTGACTCCATTGACTTCAGTGGAGTGACTCCTGATTCTCACCAGTGTGCAATCAGAATCAATCTCTCTCTCTCTCATTCTGTCTCTCAGAATCTTCTTAACAATACTCAGCATTAGCAATAAAGATCATATGACCCAGATACAGCAAGATACTTAAGCAGATGCCTAACTTTATGCATATGACTATTCCTACTGCCTCAACTGAATTAGGGTCATGGTGAACAGGATCAGTTCAGCCAGTCCAGCCTAGCTCCTCATGAAATATGGTGGTAGTTGGAATTCAGGAGACATGTAGGAAAGCAAATTGGAATGAACTAAGAGCTATGTTGGAATATGGCTATACTTGTCTTTGACTCATATCTTTTGCTCCTCCTAAGCAGGCTGCAGTTTCCTGTCTAGTTATTCTCCCCTAGCTGTGTCTCAGCTCCCTCCCATAAATATATGTAGCTATGTTTATTTCATATGTACATAGATTTTGATGTAACACTTATTTAGTCTTGAACTACAGCACTAGCAGTAAATATGAGTGGGTGGGATTTTAGTACTGCCAATCTTTACACACAAAAAACTAAAAATGAATAAAGTGAATTGAGTGCTTATTAGAGGTGGGGAATTAATAGGCATAGAATGAATGGACCTTTATGGCCTTCCCTACAGAGTTCTGCCAATACACGGATTTATCTTGATTTTAGTAAATCTTTTGACAGTCCCAAATGACATTCTCATAAGCAAACTAGGGTAACGTGGTCTAGATGAAATTACTATAAGATGGGGGTGAAACTGGTTGAAAGACCATACTCAAAGAATAGTTATCAATGGTTTGCTGTTATACTGGGTGTTGTTTCTAGGGTGGTCCTTCAGGGGTCTCTCCTGGGTCTGGTACTAGTCAATATTTTCATTAATGACTTGGACAACAGAATGGAGAGTCTACTTGTAAAATTTGCAGATGACATCAGCGTGGGAGGAGTTGCTAGCACTTTGAAGTCTTTGGACAGGATTAGAATTCAAAATGACCTTGACAAATTGGCGAATTGGTCTGAAATCAACAAGATGAAATTCAATAAAGACAAGTGCAAAGAACTATACTTAGGAAGAAAAAAATCAAATGCACAATTATCAAATGGGTAATAACTGGCTGAAAAAGTAAAAAGTAGTACTGCTGAAAAAGGATCTGGAGGTTATAGTGGATCACAAGTTGAATATAAGTCAATGATGTGATACAGTTGCAAAAAAAGCTAATCTGGGGTATACTAACAGGAGTGTAAAATGTAAGGCATGGGTGGTAATTGTCCTGCTCTTTTTGGCATTGGTGAGGCCTCAGGGAGAGAGCCATGATTTAAGAAAGATATGGACAAATGAGAGAGAATCCAGAGGAAAGCAACAAAAATGATAAAAGGTTTAGGAAACCTGACCTATGAGGAAAAAATTAAAAAACTGTATATGTTTCTTCTTGAAACTAAGTGGGGACCTGCTAAGTCTTCTTCAAATCCATTAAGGGCTGTTGTGAAGAGGACGGTGACCAATTGTTTTCCATGTTCGCTAAAGGTAGAAGAAGTAGTAATCAGCTTAACCTACAGCAAGGGAAATGTAAGATAGATATTAGGAAAAACTTTCTAACTATATGGAATAGGCTTCCAAGGGAGGTTGTGGAATCCCCATTACACTGGTCTACAATTTTTGAGAAGTCGTCTGCTTCAGAGATAAAATGTGCTATTTAGTATGTATTTTGATGTGCTGAATTCAAATATGACAATTAAAACAACTGGCTACTGTTTCTAAGATATTTAAGTTTTTACATTTTATGTCTATGTATATTGCGTAGATAGTAGAGTTTTAATCATAAATTGTAAACCTAGGTCTTTTTATGTGTTTATGGTTGCTTTACATGATACTATTTCACCTGTCCTGTTTATGTAACACTAAAAATCAGCAAAGGGGTTATATAAATAAAATTTATTATGAAACAAAAGGCAAAAAACTATTATGTACATAGTTTAGTCCTATTCAGTGTCTACTCGGTGCTTCTTGGCTTGTCTGTTGTATTCGTTAAATGGAGCATCTCTTGTCACTGTCCAGCAATAGTCTGCAAGCACTGATGGGCTCCATTTGCCCTGATAGCGTTTCTCCATTGTTGCAATGTCCTGGTGAAATCGCTCGCCGTGCTCGTCGCTCACTGCTCCACAGTTCGGTGGAAAAAAATCTAGATGAGAGTGCAAAAAATGTATCTTTAGTGACATGTTGCAACCAAGGCTTTTGTATGCCTTGAGGAGGTTTTCCACCAACAACCTGTAGTTGTCTGCCTTGTTGTTTCCGAGAAAATTTATTGCCACTAACTGGAAGGCTTTCCATGCCTTTTTTTCCTTGCCATGCAGTGCATGGTCAAATGCATCATCTCGAAGAAGTTCACGAATCTGAGGACCAACAAAGACACCTTCCTTGATCTTAGCTTCACTTAACCTTGGAAATTTTCCACGGAGGTACTTGAAAGCTGCTTGTGTTTTGTCAATGGCCTTGACAAAGTTCTTCATCAGACCCAGCTTGATGTGTAAGGGTGGTAACAAAATCTTCCTTGATTCAACAAGTGGTGGATGCTGAACACTTTTCCTCCCAGGCTCCAATGACTGTCGGAGTGGCCAATCTTTCTTGATGTAGTGGGAATCTCTTGCACGACTATCCCATTCACAGAGAAAACAGCAGTACTTTGTGTATCCAGTCTGCAGACCAAGCAAGAGAGCAACAACCTTCAAATTGCCACAAAGCTGCCACTGATGTTGGTCATAGTTTATGCACCTCAAAAGTTGTTTCGTGTTGTCATAGGTTTCCTTCATATGGACTGTATGACCAACTGGAATTGATGGCAAAACATTGCCATTATGCAGTAAAACAGATTTAAGACTCGTCTTCGATGAATCAATGAACAGTCTCCACTCATCTGGATCGTGAACGATGTTGAGGGCTGCCATCACACCATTGATGGTGTTGCAGGCTACAATATCACCTTCCATGAAGAAGAATGGGACAAGATCCTTTTGACGGTCACGGAACATGGAAACCCTAACATCACCTGCCAGGAGATTCCACTGCTGTAGTCTGGAGCCCAAAAGCTCTGCCTTACTCTTGGGTAGTTCCAAATCCCTGACAAGGTCATTCAGTTGACCTTGTGTTATGAGGTGTGGTTCAGAGGAGGAGGATAGGAGAAAATGTGGGTCCTGTGACATTGATGGTTCAGGACCAGAAGTTTCATCCTCTTCCTCTTCCTCGTCTGACTCAAGTGAGAATGATTCTGGTGCATCAGGAACCGGCAGTCCTTCTCCGTGGGGTACTGGGCGTATAGCTGATGGAATGTTTGGATAATGCACAGTCCACTTTTTCTTCTTTGACACACCTTTCCCAACTGGAGGCACCATGCAGAAGTAACAATTGCTGGTATGATCTGTTGGCTCTCTCCAAATCATTGGCACTGCAAAAGGCATAGATTTCCTTTTCCTGTTCAACCACTGGCCAAGATTTGTTGCACAAGTGTTGCAGCATATGTGTGGGGCCCACCTCAGGTCCTGATCTCCAATTTTGCAGCCAAAAGAAAGGTGATAGGCTTTCTTAACCATAGTGGTTCTACTGCGCTTTTGTGATGCAAAAGTCACTTCACCACAAACATAGCAGAAGTTATCTGCACTGTTCACACAAGGACGAGGCATCTCTGCTCACTTTGGCTAAACAGAAATGTGTCCCTTTGCAAAATCAAACACTGACAAATAAGAGAGCACGACACTGTATGATTTCTAGAGCTGATATAGGGCAATTTGTTCAGCAGAGTGATGTAAGCTTCGTTATGATTGCATCATCCATGACTTCTAGGAATAACATGATGCAATTCATATCATGGATGACGCAATACCAGCTTCAGATTGCATCATTCATTGTTTTGCCTAAAAAGCAAGTACTGTCCAAACCCAGTCATAGATTTATTCATAGATCCAGTCAAAGATGTATTTTAGTCATTTCTGGTTTAAATTGAGATCCCTTCCCTTGATAACTCACTTATCCTCCGCCATTCCCAAGTCAAGGGTCGTATATACTGACCCAATAGCATGTCTTGAAAACTAGAGCCAATCAACAATTTTAAGCATAATTTTTGTTCTCAGTGACCCAGAATTAGTAAAGTTTGACTACATTTATTTCAGAAGCATTTTGGCTGTAGAGCAGTGTGGAAGTTTTTAAGGATTGGTTAGACAAACACCTGTTGGGGAAGTCTAGGTATACTTGGTTCTGTTTCAGTGTGGAGGGATGGATTGATGGTCTCTCAAAGTCTTTTCCAGACTTACATTTCAATGATTCTATGTAACTTGTGTGATGGCTTTGTGGTGAAGGCAAGTGAACAGTACGGAGTAGTAGGAAACCAAAAAATCCACTTGTTGCCTCAGCAGAAATTTTGTACTCAGATCTCTGAAGGTGAAATGCTGCTGTATTACTTCACTGCACCAACTATACACTGATGAGATTGAATTATACCTGGTGTTTACTGCACAGTTTGACAGCCTGAACATGTGACACATAATGTTATGGTGCGCTGAAACCCAGCAAATACTACGTTTGCTCAATATGGATTTTTTCATCTCTCTGAATAAGAACAAAGGGAAACGACCTAATGTGACTATTCCAATCATGAATTACCATTGGATTTTTATTATTACTTTTTTTTTTTTTTTTTTTTACTAAAAACTGAACTTGCTGTGTTTCTGCATGGCATCTGACACTTTAGAATGTCCTCTCTCCATCTAGACCTCAGATCTAGTTTGGCAATAACAGCCAGAACTATTAAAAAAAACAAACAATAAAACCCACCCATTCAGCAGGAGAAGCTTACTATAGAGTGGCATTTTTAATAATTTACAAGCTGTTTATGTGACAGTTACAACCTAGGAGAGTTCTAATTATTGACACTTTTTTAAAGCCCTCATGTTTTTTTCCCACTGTGAAAACCTTGACAATGCATTTATAAGCAGTTAGTGATCTTTTGCTAATAAACTGCTATTTGTAAGCTCATGTCATTGTAAAGAGCTGTTAACACATTTAAAAGCTATTAATTATTAATTTATTTCTCTAATGTTCCAGTATTGCTTACCATATTTCTTCTGTCTGCATATACTAAATATCATGCTGCTTCATTGTACGTAAAAAGCCTTGTTCATCACTTCCATCATGAACACCTTCTAGTTTCTTTACCCTCACTCATGTAATCTGGCAACCTATGACCATGAATAGCCAATGAACTTATTAAATGTGGGGGAATTAGAGGAACAAATCCAGTGCTGTATCTATATTTCATTTAAAAATCTCTCCAAGCAAGTCAGTGTCAGGGATGGATTGACACGTGTGTCTTGCAAGTCATGTTGGCAGTGAGGATGCAGCTGGGAAAAAATGTTTGTGGGCAAGTTGTGCAAATAGCAGCCTGTGTTATGGAGAGACTGGGGAGAAGAGCTGGTGAAGGTAGCATACCCTAGTGGTTAGAGCACAGGATTGAGAATCAAGAGCCAGGTTCTATAGAAAACATAGAATGTGCTCATGTAATTAAACACTATATAAGCAAAGCATAAGCAAAAAGGGCAGAATTAATATTTCACAGCCAACCTTGATACAAAAGGAAGTATTTCTTCTCACAACCCACATTCAACCTGTGGAACTCTTTGCCAGAGGATGTTGTGAAGGCCAAGACTATAACAGGGTTCAAAAAAGAACTAGATAAATTCATGGAGGATAGGTCCAATAATGGCTATTGGCCAGGATGGGCAGGGGTGGTGTCCTTAGCCTCTGTTTGCCAGTAGCTTGGAATGGGTGAAAGGGAATGGATCAGTCGATGATTACCTGCTCTGTTCATTACCTCTGGGGCACCTGGCATTGGTCACTGTTGAAAGACAGGATACTGGGCTACATGGAACTTTGGTCTGACCCAGTATGGCCGTTCTTATGGTATTTCATAAATTTTGACTGGTTGACTTTGCCAGCATAATAAAATTGTTTTAATTATTTGCATGTAATTATAATACTCAAACTAAACCTAAAGAATTTAGATATATTGGCAGTAGGGCTGTCAAGCGATTAAAAACAGTAATTGTGCGATTAATCACACTGTTATACAATAGAATACCATTTATTTAAATATTTTGGGATGTTTTCTACATTTTCAAATATATTGATTTCAATTACAACACAGAATACAAAGTGTACAGTGCTCACTTTAAATTTATTTTTGATTACAAATATTTGCACTGTAAAAAAAATAGTATTTTTCAAATCACCTAATACAAGTACTGTAGTGCAATCTCTTTATCATGAAAGTTTAACTTACAAATGTAGAATTCTGTACCAAAAAACCTCAACTCAAAAAGAAAACAATGTAAAATTGTAGAGCCTGGAAGTCCACTCAGTCCTACTTCTTGTTCAGCCAATTGTTCAGACAAACAAGTTTGTTTACATTTGCAGCAGATAATGCTGCCTGCTTCTTGTTTACAATGTCACCTGAAATTGAGAACAGGCGTTCTCATGGCACTGTTGTAGCTGGTGTCGCAAGATATTTACGTGCCAGATGTGGTAAAGATTCATATGTCTGTTCATGCTTCAACCACCATTCCAGGGGATATGTGTCCATGCTGATGACAGGTTCTGCTTGATAACAATCCAAAGCAGTGCGTACTGACGCATGTTCATTTTCATTATCTGAGTCAGATGCCACCAACAGAAGGTTGACTTTCTTTTTTCGTGGTTTGGGTTCTGTAGTTTCTGCATTGGAGTGTTGCTCTATTAAGACTTTTGAAAGCATGCTCCACACCTTGTTCCTCTCAGATTTTGGAAGGCACTTCAGATTCTTAAACCTTTGGTCGAGTGTTGTAGCTATCTTTAGAAATCTCACATTGGTACCTTCTTTGCATTTTGTCAAATCTGTAGTGAAAGTGTTCTTAAAATGACCAACATGTGCTGGGTCATCATCCGAGACTGCTATAACATGAAATATATGGCAGAATGTGGGTAAAACAGATCAGGGGACATACACTTCTCTCTCAAGGAGTTCAGTCACAAATTTAATTAACACATTATTTTTAATGAATGTCATCAGCATGGAAGCATGTTCTCTGGAATGGTGGCCAAAGCATGAAAGGGCATACGAATGTTTAGCATATCGGGCATGTAAATACGTTGCAATGCCAGTTACAAAAGTGCCATGCAAATGCCTGTTCTCACTTTCTGATGACATTGCAAACAAGAAGTGGGCAGCATTATCTCCTGCAAATGTAAACAAACTTGTTTGTCTGGGCGATTGGCTGAACAAGAGGTAGGACTGGTAGACTTGTAGGCTTTGAAGTTTTACATTGTTCTGAGTGTAGTTATGTAACAAAAAAAACCCCAAATTTGTAAGCTGCACTTTTACTTCAAAGAGATTGCACTACAGTACTTGTATAAGGTAAATTGAAAAATACTATTTCTTGTATTTATCATTTTTACAGTGCAAATATTTGTAATAAAATCATATACTTTTATTTCAATTACAACACAGAATATAATGCATATGAAAATGTAGAAAAACATCCAAAAATATTTAAATAAATGGTATTCTATTGTTTAACAGTGCAATTAAAACTGCGATTAATCGAGATTACTTTGTTTTGAGTTAATCGCACGAGTAAACCGCGATTAATCAACAGCCCTAATTGGCAGCAAATAAAAGTAGATTAAACTTGGAAAAATGCAAGTTGATATATCAGGAGTTATATTTAATAAAAGGGAGAAACCTCAGAATGATAATGGATAGCAATTGGGATATGAGTTTGCAGTGTAGCATGGCAGCAAAGAAGGCCAGTGCAGTTCTGGACTGTATATACAAAGGCATCATATCATTGTAGTTACTCTGAAATGACCACAGTGCTGTCCAGCGACGCTGACTTCCGTCAGCGTTGCTGGGTGCTGACGCCGGGCCCCGTCCCCGACGCCGGGCCCCGTCCCCGACGCCGGGCCCCGTCCCCGACGCCGGGCGACATTGCGGTGCCCCGCCCCCGACACCGGGCCCCGCCCCCGACATCGGGTGACATCGCGGGGCCCCGCCCCCAACGCCGACGCAACGTTGCCCGGCGTCGGGGGCGGGGCCCCGGAACACCGCCTGGTGCTCCGGTAAGCTAGGCGCGGGCCCAGGGGCGGGCGGGGAGCTGCCGGTGGGTGCAGAGCACCCACCAATTTTTCCCCGTGGGTGCTCCAGCCCCGGAGCACCCACGGAGTCGGCGCCTATGGTGCTGTCATGCCTCGACTATCTCCTGCTTTCATGACCAGAATCTCCTCTTCCATGGCTCCTGAACATCAGCATCCTTGACCTTCAATCGGTCCAAAATACATGCATAAAACCATGTTCCTAATCCACCATACTGACTATCTTTAGCTCTTTTTCAGATCCTTCCCACTGGCTCTTCCTCGCTGCCAGGATCAACTCCTTGGCTTCACTTTCAAAACCTTACACACCCTGGAGGCTCTTCATACCTGTCTGCTTTTGTCCCTTTATTCTGTCTTTCACACTCTTTGTTCAACTCAAAATGCAGCTAACAAGTTCCTTCGTGTGCTTCTCCCTCTACCATTTCAGGGCCTTGCTCCATGTGGCCTCATTTACCTGGAACTTACTCTCTGAACCAGTCTGATAACGCTTAATGCTTTCCTCTTTAAATCCCTCCTGAAAACACACTAGTTTTTGATCAAGGAGGCCTATAAACCTTGTCCTACTTGTACATATTCTAAGGTGTGTGTGTGTGAATGAGTGTGAGAGAGAGCACACACAAATTATGGAGCTAACAAGATCTGTGCTTAACTTTACCCGTTATTTGCATTGCTTTAATCAATTCTCTTTCCACCCTGCTGCTGCTCCTTTGCTCTGTATTTTGTCTAATTAGATCATAAGATCTTTGAGGCAGGGGCATGTTCTTCTTCTTTGATTGTGAAGTGCTGTACACTTAACATCTATGCACTTGTGAAGTGCCATACACGCCGCAGAACTGCTGGTGCTTTACAATTATAATCTATGTATCTACATTTTGAAGGCGAGTTTGTTTGTTCAGTAGTCTTTTTATTATGGAAGGCTATTTTGTCTTCAGTGATGTGTACAGGGTGATAAAAGTGAATGACTGAAAACATTTCAGGTATGAATTTCAGTATGCATCCAGCTGAGATTTGCTATATTATATATTCCACATATTATTGTTATTATTTTATTTATTTTTCTGTATGAAAAGCTTCATTACATTCATAACCGTCCTTTATGCCCTGATGACCAAACCCAAATATTACTTGAAATTGGAGGAACTTCACAATTTGCCAGGTCCCCTCTAAAGTCCCTATGAAGTGCTGCTGTGTGCATGGATGCCAGCATCAATTCTTGATTAGTCGTTTGGGAAATTCAAGAAGTCATTGTGATAGTCCTGAACCTTAGTATTGATGGAAATTAATGGAGAGTCTCCCATTGCCTTCAGAGGGTGGTCAGACAGGGTTGTAGTGTATCACTGCTAGGGTGACCAGATGTCCCGATTTTATAGGGACAGTCCTGATTTTGGGGTCTTTTTCTTATCAAAGCTTCTATTACCCCCCACCCCTTGTCCCGATTTTTCACACTTCCTGTCTGGTCACCCTAATCACCGCCTGCTATTCAGCTATTAGCAGCTCAGCATATTTTGTTAAAGTGCTGCAAGTCTTTTCTGAGAGCTCTTCCTCAAATTGTGTGCTACCTTGGACTTAAAAGGATCAGCCACTAATATCCCTGCCTGTTTGGTTCATGTACCTTAAGCTGCAAGGAGAGGCGCTCCCATTTCTCTTCCTTTCTTCCCTTTTATTTGAACACTTCTTTTCTCTACTCAGAGATGATAGAAGTGACCTGGATCTTCAGATACAGCTCTTGAGCTTGTCTTAAGGGAATGAGAGCTCATCGCTTCAAGGCTGTAGCAGGAGATGTCATCAGCAGCCACAGTTGAAAATCTAGCTTTATTCAAAGCCGATATCAGGCTAGACTGAGATGCAATTTGCATGAGGAAAAGAAATATCTATATTGTGTTTTCTTAATTGCAATGGCAATGAGCCTGTTATAAATTCCTGCATATATGTATAGGGTTGCCACTAAAGTCAATGGCAAAACTTCCAAGGTGCAGAATCAGACCCACGGTACTTTACTGCGTTCTGAGTTGAATAAAAGCACTATGGTAATAAACTCATGTAACTGAAGGAGAATCATTTGAAATCCAGGAGAAAGGGTCAGACCAGCCTTAGTAATAGATAAATGAATAAATAAACAGTTAAATTAAGAGTGAAGTGCTATGGAGAGTGTAATGCAGAAATATATGGGGATGTCAGTTCAACTTCTTTCATTTTAAAGTGTTTGAAAATCTTGCAAATGCTGGGGGGTGGGAGTGGGGGGCGGGGGAGGGGAGGAGAGGGGCAGGAAACAAATAAACAAAACCCCAAAAGCCCTACAGCAAAGTTGTCAGACACTTTGGGTCTTTGGCTGTCAGAAAGAAAGGTCATCCTGCTGCCTCTCCAAAATGCTAACAGTAATCTCTCGGAGGCAGCAGCAGTAGTTCTATTATCAGCTGAGCAAGGCCCCATTGTCAGTGATTGACAAGGTTTCCACCTCCAGATTTCTTCCATAACCATGCTTAATGACTTGGGGCTTGCAGGCTACTGCGTGTGATGAAAATTCAGCAGGGCTCAGGGAGGTTGAAAATTCAGCAGTGGGCCTCATGCGATGTGCATTAGCGATCACTGCATTTGGCAGCAGAATGTTCTGCTTAGCAATGTGGAACATTTTAAGGTAGAACATAGCCACATGCATAGGAAAAAGCCATGAATGCACATAAATGTTAGAGTTTAAAAGGGGGTAATAATGCATTGGTAGACACAATCATCACAATATTGGCTAGATAAGGTGGCTTGATACTTTGAACATCTGTAGCATCTTTCATCCAGGTATTTGAAATGAAATCACTTTACAAACACTAAGTCCTAAGCTTCATTACACACTTCTGTGGCAGATGTTATTCTCATTTTACAGATGGATAAATGGAGGCACAGAGAAGTTAAGTGGTTACACAGTCAGTGAGAGAGCCAAACATAGAACTCGGAGATCCAATCCCTGCTTATAACAACTAGATAGTGATTTCTGTTAGGCTATCTTCCTCATGAAAGTGCAAATTATATAGATGTACTTTAAACTCTAGGTTTAAAAAAAAGATTTATAGGAGATCTGCAAAGGTCACATGATTAATAGTTCACACTGAGCTGGACATGTTGCACAAGCAGATACTTGACCTGCATGCACAATTTTGATAATTGCATGTGTATATGTGTTTAGGTTTCTGGTATTTTGAAAATCTGAGAATCATTAGTATCTGGGGTCTCAATACCATTCCTAAAGGACAGATGTCACTATCAAAACTAATACTATTTGGAACACTTGTTGGCAGTCTCTGCAGATAAGAGGAGGATCAATAGTGTGATTCTTCTCTCACTGAATTCAGTAGAGGTTTTGGCAGTGATATCAGTGAGAGAAGGATTGGGCCCCTAAGTGAGCATGGAGGCTGTACTAGACTCTCACCTCAGAGGTCGGTCTCTCCAGGTAAGGCTTGAAGCACATCAGTGGGGCCGGGTGTAAAAACCTTGCACTATTTGACTCTGTTGTGCCAGTTCTGTGAATAAGTAAATGAGTTCAGTCTCCAGGTGTTCAGTCTGGTACCTTTCAAGATGATCAAATTCAATTTATAAAATAATTGTATAGCTAGAATTTGAGAATTATCAGCCTATCACTAACAGCTTTGCTCAACAAACTGTAGAAGGGAAGCTCTCCTTAATACACAACAGTAGCAGACATGTTATTTGAAATACTGTATATACTTTTGTAAAAAGAGCAAGTAACAATTTCCCCTACCTTTGGCTGTCTTCTGTAAGTTCATTGGAAAGGATGTTCAAGAACAGGGAGGGAGGAACAAAATAAAAAGATCAATGTTGGAAATGCACTGAAATCCCCTCAGGGACATGCTTGAGTAACTAGATCCTGACCTTGGGAAGTAAAAACAAAAACATGGTAGCAGGGTTAAGACTCAAGACCCAGTAGCAGAGCTGAGACAGTTTTGATGTTTGATGGCTTTGGACAGTGGAGGATCATAATCAACAAGAATAGCCTGTGAGATTCAGAGAGCGAACTCAGCATCTTTATGTCAACTCAGATGTGTTCTCCTAAAAAGCAGGGCTCCCTTGTCTTAGCGCCCAGGTAGGGACTAATCTTAATTCTGCAATTGAGCTTCCGTTGTGTGGAGCTTAAACAGAGGGCTTTGGAACTGGGAGCCTCAAGAAATGACTCTCCCCAGACTCATTTACAAAGAGGTTTCCACAACTATGCTTTCGGCCAAGCATGCAGACCTTCACACACAGTATTTAATGTACGGTATAGTGCCGCTTTCATATCTACTTTGCAACTTCCTTCCCTTTCCATACTAGGACTCGTACCATTTATATATTTATTAATGATCTAGAAAAGAAGGTGTGTGGCAAGATGGCAAAACTTGAAGATAATACAATATTATTTAGGTTACTCAAGACCAGAGAAGACACT
The DNA here is from genome assembly GCA_033296515.1 of Macrochelys suwanniensis. Taxonomy (NCBI): domain Eukaryota; kingdom Metazoa; phylum Chordata; order Testudines; family Chelydridae; genus Macrochelys; species Macrochelys suwanniensis. Next base: position 41,683,070 of record CM065780.1, on the reverse strand, counting down.
GAGAAACTTCAGAGGGACTCATGCAAGCTAAATAAATGGGTGACACAATAGCAAATGAAATTGTGTTGACAAATGCAAAGCAATGCAGACTGGAGGGCATAATTTGATGTACACATGTACCTTCCTGAGCTCCAAATTAACTGTATTGGCTTAAGGAAAAGACCTGGGCATAATTGTGGACAATTTAATGAAAACTTCTGGTCAGTGTGCAACAGTGGTCAAAAAGTAAATGGCATTAGAATGTATAAAGAATGTGAGGATAATATGGAAAAAATGATGGGGGAGAATATCAAAGCCTCAAATGAGAAGCACTAGCTGTCACTGACTTTCAGTGGGAGTTAGATGCCTAACTGCTATTTGTCCCTGTGAAAATCTCCCCCTTAATGCCATTATATAAATGAAAGATACATCCTCAACCGATGCACTGTTCAGTTCTGGTAACCCCATATCAAAAAGGATACAGCAGGAATAGAGAGAGGTTCAGAAATGGGAGACATGGGTAGTTGGGTGCATGGAAAAAAACGCTCCTGTGAAGAGATTTGGAAAAGATTGGGCTTCTTTGCCTTAGAGCAGGAGCGGCGCCAGCTTTTTTGCCACCCTAAGCAGCAGTGCTGGGTGAGGCTTCCGCTGAAGTGCCGCTGAGGACCCAGGCGGCTGAAGAAGCTCCCGCCGAAGTGCCGCCGCCGAGGGACCTGAAATGCCACCCCCCAAGTCCTGGCGTCCTAGGCGAGTGCCTAGGGTCGCCTAATGGTAGTGCCGGCCCTGCCTTAGAGATAATGAGTGAGGGGATATGATAAAAGTTTATATAAAAGAATAAATGGTTTAGAAAAGGTCTCATGATATAGAATCAAGATGACATTGAACTGAAAGGTGACAAATTCAGAACTGATAAGAGAAAACACTTTTTCACACACAATGCAAAATTAGCCTGCCACCACATAACATTGAGATCAAGTGCTCAGTAGGATTCAGAAGAACTAGATCTTTATATGGCTAATAAGAATATCCAAATTTGGAAGGGCTGTAAACCCTCATGTGACCAAGCATGAGCCAAAATCTTACTATTGGGGATTGGAGGTAAGCTTTCCTTGGTACTATCCCTTCACAACCTACACAGAGTTTCCTCTGAATCATCTAGCACAGGCCATTGTGTGAATCAGAATACTGGAGGCGATGGACTACTATTCTGATGTAGTATGGCTGTTCCTCTTAGGAGCATGTGTACCAAGCAGAAATCAGTTCATGCTCCCAGAAGGCTAGTGAGCGAGTGGGTGCTCTGTAACTCTGTTTAATAGACTTCAAACACCTGCATGAGTTCCTGTGTTGCTTCCACTGTTCTTAATATGATGTCCTTTTGAGAGTAACCAGACATCACAATACAGAGGCACAATATAGGAGCACAATGGCGTCTCCTATAATTGACTGACTGACTACAGTTTTATTTGTTTTGTTCTATGCCATGGATGCAGTAAACTTGAGAGAAACAAAGGAATATGCAAAATACTTTTGCAACAAATGGACATGTCTGCCACATAACAAATATAGGGAAAGGGGGGAAAAAAAGCTTCTATGGAAATTCCAGAAAAGACCTCTGTCCAGATGAGAGAGCTGGCTAATGATAAGACCTTCCTATACAAATATTTTCTTTTCCCAACTCCTCTTTTTTTTTTTCACCTGCTAAAGCAGCAAATCACAGTCTAGCTCAATTTAAGATATAGTAGCCCAGGGGAATTATTGTGACAATATCTCATCCAGGTGCAGAAGGCTATTCTGTAACCTTCTGTGTCCAGAAGGTTATGAAAAAATCACAAGACTAGAGCCCTCTGTGGCTGCCTTCCTTGGTTGCCATAAGGATGACAGTTCCATGGATGGTTTGGAAAATGCAGCCGTTAAAGTTAAGGAGCTTTTAAAATATTTTCTTGGAATCAGTTTTCATGGATACTTTTTATTTCATATGGTTCCATTCCAGTCGCCTGTAGTCCCTTGTCTAACTGTTTACTTATCTGTACAGTATAACTGTACCCTGATTAATTCGAAGTCCTAGCTAAACAAATAGGCCTGTGCATGCTTCATAGGTACCTATATCAGTCACTCCCCCAAACCTCGCACTTTGCTTTGTGGATTCCTGTATGGAATAACATCTGCAGGGTCCCATTTCTCACCCGCACATTCTATGGCTCATGTCACTTCTCTGGGTGATTCCTGATTGCCTGAGACCCTCTGTGATAGGGTATGGTACCTCCAACCCATTGCTGGTTTGTTTGACTTTATGAAGCCAGAAGTGAACCGAAGTGCAGGTTTCCAAGCAGGGAGGGAAGTTAGGGAATTCGGTATGTGCTGTAGCTCACTGGCATTGGAACAAGACAGAACTGTGACTAGGGAATTGATGATGGATCTTCAACTGGTGAGTTGGATACAAGAAGGTGAAAAAGCAGAGTCCTGTGTAGTTGTACAGTGTAGGTCACCATTTTGACAGTCATCTGAAATTTTTACTCTTTGTTTATTTTAACAAATAATAAACTCTTTTCATGAACGGATCGTGCTGCATTAGTAGAACTGGAAACTACTTGTAATAATTTTGCATCTTTTGGCTCATGCTTTGTTTGTGAACAATTGATGATTTCCTTGAATTAAATCTGTCATTAGTTCAGGTCTGATTTATTGCCAATCCTGCACCTCCATCCAATGTAGAATTCCCTTCCCAAAATTACATTGGAGGGTGTGATGCTGCACTACATATGCTTTATGAAAATTTGCTTATGAATGTGAATATGATGTAACTGGAATATGCTTTATGCAAAAGGTGTCTTGTAAGGTATCATTACAAACCTTATAATCTACTGAGTGTGTTGATCCTGTTTGTTTGCATGTATTATTTATATGTCTGGAGTTAGGAGAATAAGATATAAACTTGTACAGTAACTCCTCACTTAATGTTGTAGTTATGTTCTTGAAAAATGCGACTTTAAGTGAAATGATATTAAGCGAATCCAATTTCCCCATAAGAATTTATGTAAATGGGGTGGGGGGGTTAGGTTCCAGGGAAATTGTTTTTGCCAGACAAATGGCATCATATACATTTTAAACAATTTTAAACAAGCAATTTAATACTGGTATGTGTGCGGGGGTTCAGGAGTCAGGGCAAGGGGCTGGATGTGTGTGTGGGGGGCAGGGTTTCTGGGGGGGTCCGGGGGGCAGGGAAGGGGGCTGGGGAGGTGTGAGGGGTTGCAGGGGTCAGGGCAGGGGACTCGGGGTGCGGGGGGTTTAGGGGTCAGGGCAGGGGGCTGGGCAGGTGTAAGGGGTGCAGGGGTCAGGGCAGGGGGCTGGGTGTGTGTAAAGGCAGTGCAGGGGGCTGGGAGTGCAGGGGTCAGGGCAGGGGGTTGGGGATCTGTGACAGGGTGCAGGGGTCAGGGCAGGGGGCTGGGGTTGTGGGCTGGGGTCGTGAGGGGTACTCACGGCAAGGGGTTGGAGGGGGTATGCCCCATCTCCACCCCCACCCCCTTCCTCAAGGCCCTGCCTCCACCTCTTCTTCTCCTTCTTCCCCCACAGAGCGGCGAGCGTGCTGAGGCTCCACTCCGTCTCCTTCCGACAAGCAGCTGACTGGCAGGGAGAGAAGGGGAGGGGAGGGAACGTAACACACTGGGGAAAGAGGTGGGGGAGGAGCTTGGCTGCTGGCAGAGCCCTGCTGCAGCAGGAGCTGGCAGCACTAAGCTTCTGCCCCCGCGCGGGGGGTGGGGGCGGGGCGGTGGAGCAGAGAAGAGCAGGCCGGGCTCGGCGCCATGGTAAATCCGGTACTGTTTAGGAGGGCGGAGGAGCGAGGACTCGACACACAGGCTCCCCCTCCCTCCCCTGCCTTCTCAACGCCGCCAGCCAGCTGATTGTCGCAGGCAGGAGGCGGGGGCGGTGAGAGGGGGGAGATACACTGAGTCCTCACTCCTCCCTCCTGCCCACGGCAATCAGCTGGCTTGCGGAGTTTAGGAGGCAGGAGGGAGGGGGGAGGAGCAAGGACTTGGCAAGCAGGCTCCCCCTCTCTTCCCCACCTCCTGCCTGGGGCAATCAGCTGGTCTGCGGCAGGAAAGGGAGGGAGAGCCTGCACATGGAGTCCTCACTCCTCCCCCTTCCCTCCTGCTCCAAAAGGCCGCCAGACAGCTGATTGCCGCGGGCAGGAGGTGGGGGGACGAAGGGGAAGGCACTGATCCTTGGGGTCTGCTGGTGGGCAGGAGGCACTGTTGGGAGGGAAGAGGGTGTAGGGAGGCTGCCAGCTGTGGAGAAAGCAGGCAGCTAAACAACGTAATAGTGGAGCATTGCACAACGTTAAATGAACATGTTCCCTAATTGATCAGCAATGTAACAATGAAACAACATTAACCGGGACGACTTTAAGTGAGGAGTTACTGTATTACTGATGTAAACACATTAAGTGGAAGCCATTAAGTGTGCTTCAGAATCAGTGAACTGTAAATGGCTCTGTTTACTTGCAAACCTTCCTGTGTATGTGTGGGCCAGCCCAGGGAGAATGGAGGCTGGGGTCTCACAGGACATGTGACCATGTCACATGATACTGAAATCCATCTTAAATCTGGTACTTTTCCATTTAGAAGGAGGGGTGGGGATCCAGAGAGACAAAAGATTCCCGCCTTGTGCCAAAGCTATAAAGGGGTGGAACAGGAAAAGGGGGCGACCAGTCATGAGAAAACCCCGAGTTTCCACCTAAGATGTCTGCTGGAACTAACAAGGACTGTATCAGGGGAAAGGATTGGGCCCAGACTAGGAAAGAATCTAGTCTGTGAAAGAAGCTTATTGGAACATCTCTGAGGATGAGATATTACCTGTAATCAGTTTCTTAATATATTAGGCTTAGACGTGTGTGTTTTGTTTTATTTTGCTTGGTGACTGACTTTGTTCTGTCTGTTATTACTTCAAACCACATAAATCCTACTTTTTATACTTAAAGAAACCACTTTTGTTTATTTATGAACCCAGAGTAAGTAATTAATACCTGGGGAAGCAAACAGCTGTGCATATCTCTCTATCTATGTTACAGAGGGTGGACAATTTATGAGTTTACCCTGTATAAACTTTATACAGAGTAAAATGGATTTATTTGTGGTTTGGATCACATTGGGAACTGGGTGTCTGGGTGCTGGAGGCAAGTAACCTGATGATGTTTTCACTTAAAGCCTGCAGCTTTGTGGGCGTGGTCCAGACCCTGGGTCTGGGTTGCAGCATGCTAGTGTGTCTGGCTCAACAAGGCAGGATTCTGGAGTCCCAAGCTGGCAGGGAAAACGGGCTCCAAAGTAACTTCAGCATGTCAGGTGACAGTCCCAAGGGTGTCTCTGAGACCGAACCTGTCACGGGGGGGAGAGAGATTTTACTTTTTAATGCATGTTGAAAGCTGCTCAGAGGTTTGGAATGTTAGAAGTAGTCCTAACAGAGATGGATTAGTGGGCTGACTGTAGGTGAGGTGGTCACCAATACAGTATAAATGTAATGAATCCAAGGGCTCTACTGTTTATCATTTGGATTTCATCACTGCACATGAATGGGTATGTATAATATTGCAGTGGCATATAAAAGCTCCGGTCATGGATCAGGGCCCCATTGTGCTAGGTGCTGAATGAAATATATATGTGCCCTACAATTTCAAAAGTGACTAGTAATTTTAGGTACCTTAGTTTTTAAGTCTAGACATCGGCAACCTTTGGCACGCGGCTCGCCACGGTAAGCCCCCTTGTGGGCCGGGCCAATATGTTTACTTGCCCGCGTCCGCCGGTTCGGCTGATCATGACTCCTACTGGCCGCGGTTCGCCGTCCCTGGACAATGGGGGCTGAGACGGCCAGCACATCCCTCGGCCCACGCCACTTCCTGCAGCCCCCATTGGCCTGGGACGGCGAACCGCGGCCAGTGGGAGCCACGATCGGCAGACGCGGCAAGTAAACAAACTGGCCCGGCCCGCCAGGGGGCTTACCCTGGCGAGCCGCGTGCTGAAGGTTGCCGATGCATGTTTTAAGTGCTCACCTTACAACATCCTACAGAGGCCTGATTTTGTTGCTTAAAGGTAGTATATTCTAACTCAGAGCATTCACAGGACTTACTATTACCTGAAATACATTTGTGTTCTGTGAGTTTTGCTTTGTTTTTCAGGGAGTAAAAATATTTTAAATAGTATGATAGAAATGTTGGCCTTCAAAATTCCAGCTCCCAATGAAATGTGTTTAAATGCATGTATGAAGTGTGTTCATTACGCATGGAAGCTATATGTATTATCTGATAAAAATGTCAAGAAAAAAATGTAACTTTTAAATTTTATTTTTTATATGTTAAAATTTCATGGCCCCACTGATTTTTCATATTGTCTGAAGGCTTGTTGTGAGAAATCCATTTTGTCCCTGCACCTCACAGACCAATTGGCTGGTAGACTTGAGAGGCTTGTGAAAGCTGCAGGTAAATTAATAGCAGAGAATGTGCCTGAGGACCATGCCTGGCTGCTCCTGAAATCTTTCTGAAGCCTGAATTATTTGTATTAAGATAGGCAGGCACTCAGGCCTCTATGAGTCAATTCTTTGTAACAGTTGCCAATATTTTTATACCTGAGAGAGCTGCTTCATTCTTTATTATTGCTCAAAATCAATACTCCCATTGCCCTCACAAAATGCTATACAAGCATTATTGGCATTTCACTTGGCAGTGAAGGGTATCAACATCAATCTCGCCAACTGCACACTTCACTAACCCTGTTCCACTTCTCTGCTGTGTATTTGTATTCCATCTGTGATGCTCTCTTCTGCTTGATTTGAATGGGAATCCTTAGCAGAGCTTCAACACCTTCTAAGATTAGAAAATGGAAAGGCATCATTTAGCCATTGATTAAAACACTTGTGTGTGTGCTTTGCAGGTTTTGAAGCCTAATGAAATGTCATCTTTTTAAAAAAAAATTGCTACTAAAATCCATGTATTATTTAAAATAATAATAATAATTAATAATCTCCTGACCCAAACTGCAGCTTCTATTCCAACAAATTGCCATGAGATCTAGGTCATTTTCAAGGTTTATGAAATCCTTTTAAATTAACATGTCTTAATTCACAAACAATCCCAAATGCAGAAGAACAGCGATATATTGCCAAACAAACCAAACATATTGTACACCAGTGTAAAGAAAGACTCTTTTGAATAGCAGCCGCATGTTACTCTAATTGTGTACAGCTGCACCAGTTTGATATGCTAGCTCAGTCACGAAGATTTGCATTCAACATGCAAATTCAGCTTTAAACATGCAATTTCTAGACATACTCTAAAATGGGAATTGTTCAAGGCATCCTGTCTCCTGCAGAGCTGTGTATCACTATATAATACAGTAGCAGGCATAGTTTGTTCAAATAACGTCAGAACCAAGGCATGCTAGAGCACTGTTAATAAAATAATAATCTCTTCCATGTATCTGCATAAAAACCAACCAAACAAACCAACCAACAATCTGCTCTTCTTCCGCTTCCTAGTTACTCCTTAGTATTGACTCCCTGCATATTTTCCCCAGTTGCATGATTACTGTTTAGTTCCCCTCAGGCTGCGATCTAATAAAGAAATATTGAGGTGAGTTATTTTTGCCCCAAAGTGCAGGAAGCTGTTTGGGCAAGGTAGATTTATTGTCTATGCACTGAGATTGTAGCCATGTTAATAACATTCAGGAATTTCAGGATTGCATTCAATTTTGTGAGAGACAGAACTATTAATTCCTCCCCAGGAGTGAAATGTTTGAACCCTGCTGTGTCACTTGCAACAATTTTCCAATACCAATGTCTGAGCAGAAGAATTTCACTCTGCCCCTTCTTGTCTCGCCTTCTCTCTGCCTCTCCCCCCTCCCAATATCTTTCCTAGCCCCACATGAGTATATTTTGGGAATGTTTATGGAACGATTATCCTGAAAATCTATCATCTGGATGTTGAATAATAGTTTTCTTCCTGCATTTTAATAGATTTTGAACATATTTGTTTGGGTTTACCTTCTATTCAGAATACCATCCTTGGTGATAAGCAGACCTTCCTTAATAACACAAACTATGACAACGCTCAAGCAAAGCAATTTGCTAGTGTTTGTATGGAGAGGGAGTTGGATAAACAAAAGGCCCTAGATACTGACCCTGGGATTTTGCTTCCTTTTTTATTAATATATGCTATTTGGTGCAGTCTGGATCATTCCAAAGGCAAAATATTTGTTACTCAAAAATATGAACCAAGGATAAAAATCATCCTGGACAGGGATGATTTAGCAGGATGTAGGATGAAAGATGAACTCTGTCAGAGGCAGGGAAATCCTCCTTCAAGTTAGAATGCTGTCCACTTAAACAGCTCTAAACATTGATGTAGTTCAGGAAAACAATAGGGTGGGGGTAAACATCTGTCAGTATAACTGAAGTATAAGGATAACAATGAAGGGGGGAATCAATAGATAAAATCTCTTGTATGCATCCCTTGGCTCAGATTTTCAACAGGCTAAAATAGCTGTACATTTTACATACTGATTATCTGTTATATAATCAGTTACAGCTAGTATGTTTGTCAAGAGCATAATGATTAATATATATATAATTAAAAAATAAACATTATATGTAATAGTACAACTGTTGCTACTAACCCTCTCCCCCAGGATTCTGTGTTAGCTACTGCAGTGCCATGCAGATAAAGCCCCCCACAGTTTACAGGTAGATTATTTTCCAGAGTAGCATGTTTATTTTATATCTTAAAATCCATTCTTTGTGTTTGTACATCCAGTGGTCACCAAGAAGGTTAAAGGTTACACCACTTCTAACAAATCAATGCATACTATTTATGCTCAAAATCCATTAAACTGGTGGGAAAAGATAGTATATTGCACTGAAATTGCATTTTTTAAGTTGTTAAGCACTAATGAACCTGATGTACAAGGTGCTGAGTCCCTCAACTCCCCTCCTAGATGCATAACATGGAATGATTTAGGAGAAATAAAGAAAAGGGTTTAGAGCCTCAATCTGTTCCCACAGAAGTCAATGGTATTTTGGTGATTTGATTCAGTGCAAGCAGGAGCAGACCTTTGATTAAAATACTCTAAACTCCCATTCTGTATCCCAGCCCTCAAAAATCTACAACTGTTCATTCACAGCATCTGAGGTCATGATTCTATGAGTTGTTCAGCACCTCAAAGGAAGTTGTGGACACTCAACACCTCACTAGTTCAGGCTCTAGAACAATAAGCATAGCAGTATTTTATATGTGTGTTGAAAATAATAAAGCCCTGTACTGATGGTAACACAACTTTTCCTTGGAAATATTTCCTAACATGAATGACCATAGGACCTGCTGCTCTTAGTGCTTTGTGCCTGGAACTCCCTTTGATGTCAATAGGAGTTCTGTGCACAGATATCTTATAGGATTGGGACCTTAATTTAACTTACCTTCAGTATTTAATATAATTATTCTCCTCCTGTGTTTCAATAAAGCAGCATGCTTTAATTCTGTAAGGCCCCAATCTGACATGGTGCAGCAGTTCTGGTGGGGCAGGAATTAGCAAACAGTTACTGGGGACAAAAAAACATAAATAGAAGCTTAAAGTTAATATTTGGGCTTCTAAAAGAATGGCCTGGTTTATGAAAGCTTTGGGCATCTAGTTGCTCTGATAGAAACCAAAAGAAGCTGCTAAGTACTGAGCATTTCTGAAACTGAGGCTACTTATTTAGGAGCCTGTTTAGGCTCCTGTTTTTGTGTGTGTTTGGTTTTAATTAATAGCCTGGGATGCTAGAAAGAAATACCTAAAAAGGGAAATTTTTATGCAAAATTGATAGATTGACAAAATACTACTGCCATCTTTGAGGGTCACTGCTGAGTGAATCTAGAATGGGCTATTTTCTGCTACATTATGTTGTTGTAATACTGTTGTTTCCAGAAAATCTCTCTTTAGGAACTTGCCAAAGTGATTACACTGAGTAAACTTTAGTGATTGGTTACATTTGTACTCTCTTGTTTTCCCAGGCTATAGTCCAGACTCTGTCTGCTTTCAGAAGTTTTCATAGGCTACGGACAACATTCAGGGAGACCATTTATTCTAACCCCCTGCTCAAAGCAGGACCAATCCCCAACTAAATCATCCCAGACAGGGCTTTGTCAAGCCTGACCTTAAAAACCTCTAAGGAAGGAGATTCCACCACCTCCCTAGGTAACCCATTCCAGTGCTTCACCACCCTCCTAGTGAAAAAGTTTTTCCTAACATCCAACCTAAACCTCCCCCACTGCAACTTGAGACCAACTCCTTTATGACTTATTTCTACTGACAACTCAAGAATATACATACACCAGGAGCAAAAAGGATGGTAACAAGCATTCCCTCTGCCCCTGAAAATGGCAACAGTGCCCCCTCAGTACTTACCCCAGAAGCTGGGGTACAGCTACTGTGCTGGGTTATTAGAAGAGCTAGACCAGCTGCACATTTCTTCTGCTTCTCCACACAGAGTCCTCTAGGCTGGAGAGATGGTTGGACTCCCAAAAGGAGTGGTATTTGGAGTTAACACCCCATTGAAGCAAATGAGGTAGTTTGCACATCTCAGAGTTATTGTTGCACGCTATATGCTGACTCAGGTAGCTGTTTCTGCATTGGCTACACTCAGGTCATGCTTTCAAGGTTTTCTTTGCAACTGTGTAGGTTAGAAACATACTTTAAAAATATTGTTTTGACTAGGGTGACCAGACAGCAAGTGTGAAAAATTGAGATGGGGGGGGGGGGGGGGAATAGGAGCCTATATAAGAAAAAGCCCCAAATATCGGGACTGTCCCTATAAAATCGGGACATCTGATCACCCTAGTTTTGACGAAAGCAGAGAATGTCATGTAATCACATGACTCCCAGAGCTGGGACCCTAAGTATGGGCCATTAGTGCTTGTGCCTTAATCAAGCTCTGAAAGGGAACTGAGCACTGACCAGAGACCTTCAGAATGAGCTCCCACACCAAGGATGGTGGGATCCTCTGAGCCAAGTGCTTTGTTGTCCTAAATTTAGAAGACCATTTCCAACTTGGGGTCTGAATCCTCGTGTTCCAAGGTTCGTACATTTATCCACCATTGCCTTGGTACACAGTGACTTATTGATCAGTTTGATATGTTGTAAAAGACTTGCGAATTCTTCAGGATGAAACTCACCATTTAAGAAGCTGCTGCTGTTTTATTTTATTATTGCACTGTGGAACTTTTATTATTGTGAAATGTATCTGATAATTGAATGCAGTGGACCAGCCATAAGCAGGGGCAACTTCCACTCAAGTCATTAGGACTTCTGCCCATGTATACTAGGACTGAATTTGACCTGGGATGCTTAAATAGGAACCCTGTCATCCAAGTTGATGCTGTTATTCTGTGATTAGGCTGGGTCATTCCAATAATTAATAGTTTGGTATATGAAACCATTTGTTGGCTCATTTCATTTTCTTTGCATCTGACTGGGGTGTCTGATTAGATGCAAATAATTTTTTCCCAAGGGAAGCACTGTCTGATTTGTGACCTGTTTAGCATTAAATCACTACAATTTCTGAAAGAAAGCTCTGCAGACAAATGTTGAAACTGTGGTGTCCGCACTTTTATTTTCTTCAAGCATGGCACCCAGCTGCATCACTGCCAGTACTTTTTGTTCATTTCATCTTGCTGAGCCTGATTGCTTCCTTCATCCTTTACATCTCACACCACTGCACCAAATTCTTCTTAGGTCTGCAGTTGCTCACTTGCATCATTGCACAGTCCTTGTATAATTCTAATCTCAAAGACGCAGAAAAAAACAATTACTCTGGAGACAGAGACAGTACAACAGATGGGAGGGGGGAGGATGTGGTATATTTAAATATTCGCACTTAGTAAGGGGAATCATGGAGTCAACAACTAAACCCTCAATATGTGGCAGTGGTCAAAGAAGACCACACACAGTATGGTTGTATAATAGGATGGAAAATAACATAGAGGTGCAAGGGGGTGTTATGCCTTGGTGGAATGCCAGCTCAATGGTTAGCTCTAAAGTTTTATACCTGGAATATTTTAAGCATTTAAAGTACTTTTTTTTTCCTGTATAAAAGAATGCACCTTTCTCTGCTCCTGTCTGTCTCCCTCAACCCCCTGAACCCTTCCTCTATGTCTTCTCTGGTTCATTTCACCTTCCATGGCCTCTGTACGCCCCTGTCCTTGCCTCCCCTGTTTCTATGATCCCTCTTTCCATATCTACTTCTCTCTTCTTTCACCTACATTTCCCCACCACTTTCCTTGCCCTCCCAAACCAGTACTCTCTTTTTTGTGCCTTTCCAGACTGTCTGTCCCCCATCTTCCCCAGCAACCTCCACACTACCTATGTCTCCAGCCTAAAGACCTGCTTACCCGCAGCCCCCATTCCTTGTCAGGCCTCCATCTACCTCCTTAGCCCATGTCCCCAGTTCACATTCTCGCTGGCTTCTGCTCCCACTCTATCCCTCCCAGCCTGCTTCACCCTCCTCCTGCCCTCCCACCACATTTCACCTGTGGCGCAGCACCGCAAAGCATCAGCTGCTGCAGCAAAATCTTGACTCAGTAGCAGGTCAATTTGATATTTATAAACAATTATATTTTAATCACTGCTCTCTGTGTATGAAGAAAAACAGCTTTTCATGGCTTTAAAAATTCCCCAACAGTCCTCTGAGAAACCACTAATAGGCACTTCTCCTCAGTATGGTCAACAGAACAAACTTAGAGTCTATAAGCTAAAACATTCTGCATATATGATGAGTTTTATATATTAAAGCTGTTACATTTTTAAAATACCATAACTTTAAAACTCCTTTTCTGATTTCTCCCAGACTTTTCCCAAAATTGATATGCTTTATTTTTTGGGAAACTTAAGAGGATTTTAATGGACCGTTTTCTCCTTCCTTGTTAATTCAGTAAACCCAGGATACTTCTGCAGGATGTATCTTTCTCTAACTGCCCCCAAACCCACATCAGTCCTAAAATATCACCCTTCTCTTTGGTCACAGCCCTCTAAAATATCCTTCATTTCCCTCTCCCACACCAAAACAACCTCATTTCTTTTATAAGCTCTTTGTGAGCATGAGCATTGCAGATGATGTAAATAAGATCCAGTTCAAAAAGAGATGCTGTAAATTGCAAGTGGAGATTATCTTTGAGCTTTCAGAAACCAAACAAAAATGCAGCAGGGTAAATTAGGCTTATTTTTCATTTTTGGATCCTTGGTGAAAAGATTAAATGTATCCGTTCGGCTTTATCTGCAAAACATTTCAGAAAGCTTGGTGACCTCCAATCACAGCTATACTTCCCAGGTACAGTGGCGCTGTTGATGAGTAGCGGGAATGCTTGTGAGAGCCGGAGACAGACATTTGATCAATCTTTCAGATTGGTCCAAATTTGTAGCAAATTCTAGCCAAAGAACAGAAAAATTCAACAAAATAGAAAGGGCAACAATAAAGAGTGATTTAAAAAAAAGATCCCTTCATAACGCACTGAGGTGTGTGGGGATCCAATATGGCATGTGTGTTATAGTGGGTAATACTGAATCCCTGTTTCACGTAGTTGAGGGAATGAGAGAGAGGTCTCTCGTTGCAATCAAGCTGTCTTGTGTTTGGATTTCTTAGGAAATGATCCTTCTTTCAGACATACAAAAAAGAAAGTCTAATGCAAACGTGCGAGAGTAGGAGGTAACAGTTTACTTTTGTTCTAGCTTTTCATCGGCAGTGCTATAACAACCACTAATTTCATATTTGTAGAATGAAGTGTATTGATTCAAGAGTGAGATTCTTTCTGCTTGCATGCTATAATATGAGTCCCACTCATGTCGTCGTAGCGTAACATGAAATGAAATAAGAGGAAGGGGAGGGAAAAGGAGAGATGAGACACATGGTGACATTATTTGCAACTAGCTCAGCACTCATCTTGAAATGATTTGGTGCTCAGGCTCTTCAACAAGCATGAGAAGGATAATAATCTGCCTTTGTTTTTAGATTCCTTTGAGCTTTATTGTAGAATAATTTAATTAAAATACATTTTTATTGCCATTTTACTGTCTCTGTCTGCTCTCCTTACTGCTGTAATTTCCTGAAAAGGAGATGTATGACATCCTGTGGGCATCCGTGGTAGCTTTTCAATCATCAGTTCATGTTCTCTGCTATTATTTTCATTTTGGGAAAAGAACAATTTTTTTTCCTTCACAAAAATGAGTGGTTTGATTATCTGATGCAGAACTAGGAAAATTAAACCCTTTTCTTTCTTTTCTGGGCACACTGGGGTCATAGTGATGGAAAATCTCATACATACAAGTTTTGTTGAACTATTTGTCTAGAGAGGAAGGTTGGTCTCATGACTGAGACTCAGGAGACCTGGATTCAATTCCCAGTGCTGCCACAGGCTTGCTGTGTGATTTTGGGCAAGTTGCTTGTTCCAGCAGTGCTCCAGTTATGAAACGAAGATAACCCTTTTCCTCACTGTTTCTTTGTCTTGTCCATTTAGCTCTTCCAGTTAGGGACAGTCTCTTACTCCATGTATACACAGTGCCTAGGACAGTTGGGCTCAGTTGACACTTTTATACATTACTGTAATAGAATAATACTCTTTCCATCCAGTTACTTATAAGGGCTTCGTCACCCTAGTATGTGAGCTACCCCCTCTGTATTCCTATAGATGATGATTGTGACATTTTTCACTTTCTTGATGAATATAGAAGCTCCTCAGTGCAAAGTTGTCACAGGGGTGAAAACTACATTTTATGCAAGGCTCCAGCTTGCAAACCAAGCTAGCCAAAAAGTGTTTTTGTTTGATCTTTTCACAAAACTGATGGGAAAGCCTGTACCCGCCAATTTCACTTTACGTGGGAAGCTTCCTGCTCAGCTTGCATCTGATGCTAAGCTGCTAAATTCTTTGCAGTGGGCTGAGTTTCACAGACAGTAATGTTCACAGTGTGGCAGCTCCTACTGAGATGCCAAGTAAAAGGAGCTGAAAAGCACGTTTGACTAACTCACTCCAGACAGAGCTTAGGTGTATAATGAAAGTTAGAATGAGTCTCTCCCTGCTGGATGGGGGGTCTTCTTCAATGGAAATCCATATATGATTTATTAATAAAATATCTATCAAGTTGTCTTATCTAATTTGCTAGCTTGCATCAGAGCACACTCTGCCAGCAGAATGTATGGTATTTGCATTGTTCAGTTATCACCACGATTTTCAATGATGCAGAATAATAAATAAATAAAAGTGCATGGTCCATAAATGCATCTGAAATGGACTAATTTAAACATGCCAGCTTGAGAGAGTTTTCAAAATTATGTCTCCCACGCATAAATCATGTGACTTCTTAAATATGCAAATCAGGCTGTCAAAAAGCCTGGTCAGTGGTCCCCTGCCAGCTGATGATAGAACAACTAGCTTTTGTCTTTTTCAGGGAACACAGAATTCATTGTATTCTTTCAGATTTCTTTAAAGGACTTTGAGAAGCTCTGGAGGATGAGTGCCATTAGTTGATATTACATCACTTGCCTTTCGGCACTAAGAAGTTTACTTTTTCTTATGATGTGAAATATATGCAAAATTGTGGGACTTTTGGTACCACCATATCTAAAAATGTCACAGTTGATGCAGTGCTAGGATGGTTAGTGGACTTAGTGATATTTAAATTTTATTTTTAAAGTTTAATTGCTTTTAGTTTGTTTGGCTTTGCAAAATATATTCTATACAACTAGTGCCTGATTATCAGAGGTGCTGAGCACTGAGAGACCCCACTGATTTCATTTGGAGGAGTTGTGCTCAGTACTTTTAAAAATCAGATCTATAACTTTTATGATGAGTATTATGGTGCATCAGAACACAAAAATGAACATTACAGTTTGATGTGTAGTGCCACAAGATCATGAAGGAGAAGAACCATCTGAGGCAAAAATGTGCCTGTGGCAGTGGCCCTCCTTTCCTTATTTTGTCTTCTGTATGATTACTTTCTTTAAACTATCTATTCTGATAGCAGCATTTGTACATATTTTGTGCCCTCATTTGGATATATATTCATTTGGATATGGAGGATACTAAGTATCTGCTACCAGCTTGCCAGTGTTAAGGTCATTAGGATCCCATCACTATAGGATACTGGCCATAATCCCAATAAACGAATGTCGATCAGACTGATGAATGACAGGTGATGAGTTTGGAATAAACACTGACCTTTTGACATGTAGAAATAAAACATCTATTGTATGTTTGGAATCCAGGTTAATGATTACTCTACTGCCCGCACCGCCTTTTTCCCTTGGTGGCAAGTTGTTGTTGTCATGCAGGAGTCTGAGGCCTACTGTGCCACTGGCATAGTAGCTGAAATATTCTGATCTTGTAATGAGGCTACAGGTCAAATCTGGTGTCTTTAAATATTGATCCCATTTTCTTACACACAGCAGTTAATGCACGTTGAAAATAACAAGCTACAGATGAAAGATCCATTTTATTTGAAGGTTTTTAAATGTCTCGTCTTTTTGTCTGATAAAAATAGACTTTTAAAGCATTTCCTCTGCAAAGCTAAGACTTGTGCACTCCTGCAAAAGCTGCCTATGCACCTCTGATAATGATCAGCATTTTGGAAATCAAATTACAGGGAGGTTTTGGTTTGCCAGGAGATGATGGGGAGAAAACACGCACATTGCCCATAAACATTACAAGCAGGGATATTTCTAGTGCCTGAAAAGATCCAGGCTTAAGCCTGAGGCTAAAAACATTAACAGGCAGAGAATCTGCTGCCACCTGCTTCAAATCATTTCTGCCCGGAGCATGAAGAAATAGTTTTATGGGCAGACATTGCAACATAGATAGAATGAAACATAAAACAAAGTTCTGACCACTTCTTATCATTAAAGAATATGCCCCTTTTTGTAAGAAGGGGATGTTAACCCTTGTGTTCTGGCGAAAATCTGATTTGTGCAATCACTATTCATTATAAATAACGTTGGTCAACATTATAAATAACAATTTTCGCCTCATTTTGGTTAGTGAATTGTTAACACATTGATCCTGATTTTCTTTTGATATGTTTATAATTTGTAACAATAGTCTAAATAGTTCAGCTGACTATGGATTGTTCACAAATTTTTCTTTTTGACTATTTGCTGTTCGCATAGTGTAGTTGGTTAATTAAGTCACATGGTATTGGTTCTGCTCCTTGACGAGGTTACTGAAAGTTTTCTAAAACAGGAGAATAATGAATAATGCTCTTGCAGTAGAAATGTTCAGATGAATAATCACTCATGCTACAATTTGTGGCACCTTGGAGATCTGCAAATATTTTCATCAGTACGTGGCAATTATCTGAATACTCAAACTTAATGACTATTCTGGGCCTACAAAATATAGTGAACTGAACCAGGTGCTTTTGCATGTGTGAAAATATTCAAGAATATTTTTTTCCTATTGTAGTAGCTTCTTAAATCACATTCTGAATATTTTGCGATTCTAGGACAAAGCTGCAGATATGTGAATCCATTTTACCTACTGGGTTTGGTGGTAGATGTGTCATTTGGTTTTTTTTTTAAATGGAGGGATATCTAGGAGAAATTCTTCCTGCATCTTTTCTGTTGAATTTGTCTATTTCAGGCAGCCACTGCTGGTTTGCATCATTGCTACAAAGGTCATTGGCCAAGCTTATTAAAGGCCTGATTAAAAGCCCAGTGAAGCCCATGGGATTCTTTCCAGTGACCTCAATGTACTTTGGATCTGGTCTGAAATGTAGAGTAATCTACTTCTCTGTGCTACTGCGTATGTGGCTTGTTGCAGAGTGTGTTGGTCCAGTATGATTTTGTTCTCTTGATTGGCTGCTGCCTTTTTTGTGCCTTCTTTTAACTATTGGTCTTGTAACCTTGTGGGGGTGTGCTATCAAAAGTGCTTACAGAGGTTAGTCATCCAACTCCCTTTGACTTTAATGACTAACTACCTTAGGCACTTTTGAAAATTTCCATCCTTAGGATTATGTCTACACTGCGATTAGAAACCCGTGGCTGGCTCATGCCAGCTGACTCAGGCTCGCAGGGGCTTTGGCTAAAGGGCTGTTTAATTGTGGTGTAGACTTTCAGGGTTGGGCTGCAGCCTCAGCTCTGGGACCCTTTCACCTTGCAGTGTCCCAAAGCCTGGGTTCCAGCCCAGCCCAAATGTTTACACCACAATTAAACAGCCCTTTTGCCTGAGCCCGAGTCGGCTGCCATGGGCCAGTCACAGGTTTTTAATTGGAGTGTAGATATACCCTCAGTGTTTTGTTGCTGTTGTTTCTTGGTTGTATTGAGTGTTGCTGCTTGATTCCTCTCCTTGCTCTTTCTCTCTCCTGCATTTTGTGCATGTGTGCTGCAGCAAGAGGGGAGGAGCAAGTTTATCCTTCCCTTTGGAATCCTCTTGAACTCTACCATACTGTCCTTCTCTCACTGGTTTTATTTCTCCTGGTTTTTTTAATTTTGTTTGTTTCTCTCCCCCCACCCCTGCTTGTCGATGTTACTGTTAATATTAATATTCCTGCTATGCCCTTTTCTGCACTAGATGGAGCTCTTTTGAATTTATGGTTTATCTGACAGTGTAGTGATGGGCTGTTCAAGATCCTGGCAAAGATTGGCTGCCCACCGAAGCTGCTAAGCGTGATCCAGTCTTTTCACGACAACATGAAAGGCACAGTACTGTATGATGGCTCGTCCTCCGATGCCTTCGATATCCACAGTGGAGTAAAACAAGGCTGCGTTCTTGCCCCCACGCTCTTCGGCATCTTCTTCGCAGCGTTGCTGAAATGTGCCTTTGGAAATTCCACAGAGGGAGTCTATCTCCACACCCGGTCTGACGGGAGACTTTTCAATCTGGCTTGACTAAAGGCCAAAAGCAAGGTATGGGAGGCAACAATAAGAGACATGCTGTTTGCAGACGACGCTGCCCTGGCCACCCACACAGAAATCGATCTCCAGCGTCTGATTGACCGCTTTTCCAGAGCTTGCGAAGAGTTTGGGTTGACAATTAGTCTTCAGAAGACCAAAGTTATGGCCCAGGATGCGGAACATCCAAGCATTGCCATCAATGACTATGTGCTAGAGGTGGTCAGTCAGTTCACCTACCTTGGATCTACCATCACGGACAACCTCTTACTGGACCCTGAGATCAACCGTAGAATCGGCAAGGCCTTCACAATTTTGGCCAGTTTCTCACAGAGTGTGGAACAACAACATGTTGACCATCAACACAAAGGTCGCTGTGTACCGCGCATGTGTGCTAAACACTCTTCTCTATGCCAGCGAAACTTGGACCCCCTATGCTTCGCAAGAAAAGAGACTGAATACCTTCCACATGCTCTGCCTCCGTCGCATACTCGGGATCACTTGGAGTGATCGAATAATGAACAACGAGGTGCTGGAACACGCCAAGATCTCCAGCATGTTCACTCTCCTCCGTCAACGCCGCCTCAGATGGCTTGGCCATCTAAGTCGCATAGAAGATGGACGGATCCCCAAAGACCTGTTGTATGCCGAACTTGCCTCTGGAAACAGAGCTACAGGACGGCCCCACCTTCGCTTCAAGGATGTCTGTAAGAGGGACCTGAAGATTGTTCAAATCGACATCAACAGCTGGGAAGAGCTCGCCCAGGACAGATGCAGATGGAGACACGCTCTGACTACTGGATTGAAAACTGGTGAAGACAAGCTGCGGGAGCTTGCCGAGGAAAAGCGGATTCAATGGAAAAGGAAGCAGCGGCTCCAACCCACAGCTGACACCGCCTTCAAATGCAGCAAATGCAATCAAGACTGCCACTCTCGTGTGGGGCTCTACAGCCACAACAGACGCTGCACAACCATGAACTAAACATTCCCCATGGGCGCATATCCATCGTCTCTCGAGACTAACGGACGCCAACAACAAGTGATGCCAATGCCTGCACTATCACAGTTGTCTTCTTCAGCACAGAGCTCACTGATCTTGGTGCCGTACCATTTGGTGGTACTGTAGAGCAGCATTGGGTCAGAGGGTAAGCCAAACGTGCAGAAGGGGTGCTCTCCTTAAGCAGAGAATGTTCTTTCATTTTGGACAGTAGTTGTAGCAGTTACGTGAAGAAAAAATGAGGATTCTGTTGCATTCTTATATCTTCTGTAGCTGGAATTGCCCAGTGGTGTCCTGGCTGGATTTTGTTTTAAACATTGTTAGGGAATATTGCTTGGGTTCATGGCTCTGCTTATTTTTCCTGGTTGTAGGACCTGTTGCCTTGTGAAACCCTGGTGTAGCTGAAGATTTTTATCTCTTTAGTACTGCATGGAAGATGGAGAGAGGTGTTTGAGGCAAAGATCGCACCTTCTTCGCCCACTTATCTAGAACAGGACGTCAAAGTACAGCATTTATATTCAGAGGAGACTTCTGGTGCTATACCTACTGGTCTTAGCTTTTGAGGATTCCTGGATAGTAACTAGGTCACATCCAGATGACATAACCAGATTAATCAGGACAAAGACAAGGAGAGTTGCTCTGCTTTCATCTTCATTGTCCTCCTGAGGAAGCATCTGTCCCATCGGTGACTAAGTAATGGCCTCCATTCTTCTGACTCCATTCACACAGCGCCTCATAGCCCATCAATGGGTGAGGCAGGAGCATCTCTGTCAACAAGCATTGACACCAGCTGCACCAAAGCCCTCATTATTGGTGGCACTAAGATCCTGGCATTAAGATCAGTGGGCTCTGTGCTGAAGATAACTGTCATAGTGCAGGCATTGACATCAATGCAGAGTGCCCCTATGTATATAAAATCTGCTCTATTTTACAGCATCCTCAGATGTGCTAAGTGTGTTACACAAATTGTAAAGGATAAATGCCTTCCTTGAAGTGCTCATAGTCTGGAATATAGACATGACAGCAAGTGACAGTAATAGGCAAAGAGAGTTGATTCCTCAGTTCAGTCACACGCAGATCTGGAGTGTGTGGGGGGTTTTTTGTTGTTTTTTTTTTTGGTTTGGTTTGTTTTTCTAAGCCTGAACTCCTTTCTTGTAGGTAACATGTTGAAGGTGAGTTTTTAGGAGGCATTAACTCAGGAAAAGGCACGTAAGCTGGGCAAAGAGGGGTTGGGAAGGATAATGCACCATCGTAAGCCCGTAGGCTGGACCGTAAAATCTTTTTTTAGTATCACTTATTTTTTCAAACCAGATGCCACCGATAGGGGTATGAGAGCGTTTCTGAAGACATGAGGCAAAATAGCAGGTACAAGTGATACCCAGAGTGACAGGTCATGACTGTAACCAAGTTTGTTGACACAATGGACTTAAAAATAGGGTCAGCCAAAGGAGGGGCAAAGAGGAAATCCTGAACCAAGAGAGCAATTCATTACAGCTGTCTGTTTCTGGCTACATTTCTTGCACCATCTTTACCATTAAACTAGAGGAAGTAAAAAGGCTGCAGAGTACATGAGTGTTTATTTAAATCCTCCTGTGGTCCATAGCACTGAAGAAAGAAAAAAATGTTTAATGCAGTTTCTGCTAGGCTGGTGCTAATTGTTCCCAAGGCAGGAGAATAAACCCTTTTTCATGTTCCTGTCACGCACTTTATCCAGGTAAACTGTATCCACAGGTGCCGAGGCAATTTTCACTCCAGGGTTCTCCCGTGCAGAGGCTGTACAATTAGTGTAAACTGAGGATTACACTGTCATGTGAACAGATGGACATTAGGCATTGCCCAACTTAGGCTAATATTATATTTATAAGCTGCTGCTGTAGTGATCCAGGATGAGTACACTAAAATCTCCCAACAAGTTAGCTAGAGGAGCTGTAACTTACCTTAAGTGCATGCGGCTCTGAGTCAATGGAACTCTGGTTAAAGTCTCACCGTTCTCTCCATACTGTCCTAATAACTTGCTTGTGTGCTGACACTAATCATCATCATCTCTAAGTAGTATTGATCTTTTAATGTCTGCCAGTCAACTTCATACAGCATATACTGTCACCACAAAGCCTTCTGTTAGGAAGCTTTATCTGAAAATAAGGCTATTAGCAGCTGGTTTTAAATTCTGTCGAAGTCTAGTTTCCACTTCCTAATGCACAGTCTTCTATATAATGTCTGATTATCACTCTCAAGTCCCAGGAACATGAATATATCCCCAGGGGAAAGGTGGGCGGGGGGGGGGGGGGGGCGGGAAATGTTGTATAATCAACATACCATTTATTTTTTCTTTTTCTTGCTCTGATTTTTGTTTTGCAGTTATTTACTTATAGTACCTTGATGGCAAAAAGGTGTTGCCTAATGGAGGCTGCAAGAAAATTATCTAGACAAAATTGCTGCCATTCTTTACAAAGGGGACAGGAAGGATGGAAGCTCTTCTTTTTTCAGAACTAGGGCTTTGGAAGAGAATGTCAGATCCCTGGAGAAATATCATTTCCCCTAATTCACGTATTTTATTTGTAGCTTCTACATCTTAATATGTTTTTCTTCAGACTAGAAATGTATAAGTGAATTATCCCCTTGCTGAAAACCACACACCACATGCATATTTTGCTGTGATACCTAGTTACCATTTGATATCTTTTTGGATAACCAGAGTCTAATTCTCCTCTGATTTGTACCAATTTTATGCTGCTGCAATTCCATTGACTTCAGCTAAATTATTCTTGATTTATACTGAAAGTGAAAGTGAGATGAGACTCAAGCCCCAATTTTTCAACCAATACACAGTCTCCTAGACAGTTAGAGAATGGATCAAATTATTTATTCAGTTCAGCCAAGCTAGATTCCCAACTGAGCAAGTTAACACTTAACTTTCAAGTCTGGTAGGTAACTTTGGAGAATTGCAATATCCCAATGAATTTGCTTGTTAGAAAATACATGACAAGAGGAAATATTACAAACAATTGTAGTTATTGTAGTAATGAAAGCACAAACAGATTCATTGCTGCTATCTGACATTTTCCTCTCAGAAGAGTGTTTTTTTTCTATATTTTTTTTTTGTTCAAAAGTGCGTATTATCTATTTGGCAGTGTCTCCATTCATTGGAATCTATTTGATTTGCTTGTATTTTGGCTTCAGTTACAATTAATGATTGAGATTTGTCAGAGCCAGCAAAGGTATTTATATACACAATTCCCATTGAAATGAATGAATTATGTGGCTAAATCTCCAGCTCGGCTTTGAAAATCATGACCATGATTTTTAATGGATTAAACTTTACGCTTACACAGCATACACCATTTTGTATTTCATTCTGAGTCTTTATCTATAGGACACTCCAACAGGGATTGCTTTCCAGAGATTCCACCAAGGTTTCTAGAGTCCCAGGCAGCAGGGCTTGGGCTTCAGTCCCAGCCCTGGGTGTCAGGGGGAGAGGGGCCTTGGGCGAGCCCCACTGGTGTGTATGGGGGCCTCAGACTGGCAGCCCCGAGTGGCGGACTCAGGCGAGCCCCGTGCATGGGAGTTGGGGGTGGAGGGGCGGTGGTTGGGCCAGCCCCATGCTGTATCCCATTTTCCCTTTGGGAAATATGGTCACCCTAGATCAGTTTGGCCAATGCTAGGAATCAAGAAAACATATCAAGCTCTTTATGCTCTATGACCACTGGAGGTTTGGATAGAAGCCAATCCCAAACCAAACTTGAGGCTCAGGCCTATACTGAGAACTCTGCTGCTCTGACAAGCTGCAGACATGCTCCTGGTCTTGCACTTCCAGAAGCATACACACAGGTAAGGACACAGCCAGCTGCAGGTACATGCAGGCTCTCTGACTAGCCACTGCATGTAAACCAACAATAGAGAGGGTACAGCCAAAATACACACCAGCTTCCTGGCCTAGGACCCCAGAGCAGTACCGTCCTGTCCGGGTCCAAACCCTAACCAGTATGAATTTATTATCCAGTTCGCCTCCCTCTCAATGTGGAGAGGAATATGCAACAGCCCCTGCCTCTTGAGCTAAGATTTCCAGACACTTCACTCCAAACACACTGGTTTAGATTAAAACATAAATCAAGTTTATTAACTACAAAAAATAGAATTTAAGTGATTATAAGTGATAGCAAACCGATCAAGGCAGATTACCTAGTAAATAACCAAAAATGCATACTAAGCTTAACATACTAGAAAGATTAAATTTGAATTAACAATCTCTCACCCTAACTGATGATACAAACGGGCTGCAGATTCTTAAGGCACAAGCTACACTTGCTTTGCAGCTTGGAATCCCCAGGTCTTTCATACACCAGATAGAAATCCCTTTAGCCTGGATTCAGCACTTCCCCTAATTCAGTCTTTGTTCCTCAGGTGTTCCCAGGAGTTTTCTCTTCCGGGGGAGTGAAGAACCCCAGATAATGGCACTCCCTGCCTTATATAGCTTTAGCATAGGACGGGAAACCCTTTGTTTCAAAACTTAGTTCCCAGACCGGTTTGTGGAAAAATACTGACATCCAAAGATGGAATTCAGAGACGTGTGGTCTGGTCACAGACCCTTGTAGAGTTATACTTCTTCATTGTTGTACCTGAAAAGCTGGCTGTGGGTATTTTCCAGAGTAAGCCCATTTGAATTACAGAACCCTAGTCAATATTCAGAACTTCAGATACATGATACATGCATACGAATAGAATAATCATAGTCAGCAAATCATAACTTTTCCAATGACACCTCACATGACCCATCTTGAATAAAAGACATCATAGTTATGCTATAAACATATAATAATATCACTATGAAGAATAGGGGGTGCAATGTCACAATGGGATTAGATTTCAGGTCTCCCTGGCTCCAATCATGTGCTCAGTTCATTAGATAGTTTTCCCCCTCTTATCTCCAACTCTGTCCATCAAACATTTGAGCCATTCCCTAATTTTTGTGGGCTTGGCAGACAGTGTTGCTATGTTGGATCATAATGTTGTGTTGCAAAGCACATGATTCAGTGAATCATGCTGCTGGCCTCTGGAACATGGGGAAGAGCCTGGGTTTGAGATGAGGGAGGCACCAAAGTAAGAGCTGTATTCTGGCAAAAGAGATATTCTGCATGTGATTCCTTGTTAAATACTACAGTCACACCCATATCTGAACACGTAATATAGTGCTTACAGGTCTATGCAACCCCATTAAAAATGTTGACGGAGACCAGAAACGAGAACTCATGAGTCCTGCAGCTGTTTTGAGAGGGAAATCAACAGGAAAGCTAAAAGCTGATGGATGCTCTCTCTCTTTTCCTTCCCAGCTGTTACACCTATGCTGTATAATAAGTACTCCATTGCAAGCTTCTTCAGGATCACCCACTCCTAATCTACAGAAATCTTTCTGTATTTTTGGTTTTACTGCAGGAATTGCTTTAAGCTAATGTACAGTATCTCCCTCCGCCCCCCCCCCCCCCGCCCCAGCCATTTGTTTCTTTATCAGGTCTGATGAGATTATTACATGTCATCCTCAAAGGCCATTCCAAGTGCACTATCATCAATATAAGAGCAGTCCAGAATATGGACCTATCTCACTAATTAAAAAACACACCAATTTCTTGCATCAAATTCCCTAATTACTCTCAGGCTTTCTTCAAGATCTCCTGGGGAATACCATGCTTTGTATGCATGTGTATATGAAAAGGGAAGGTAGACATACGAGGCCCTGAGATGGAAATCTAATAACATGATCTGAGATACCAGGCCCATTTGTAAGGCCTGGCAAACTGACTTCATTACTGGCTGCCTCGGGTTATCAGGGGAGACAGTGACAGATCATTTTGTAGGGCCTGGAGGGAGCCAGATCTGTCTGCCTAGAAAAACAAATAAATCCAGGCCTGAGACTGAGGTTAAAAAAGATTTACAAGGCTCACTGATGCA
Organism: Macrochelys suwanniensis; assembly: GCA_033296515.1. Lineage (NCBI taxonomy): Eukaryota > Metazoa > Chordata > Testudines > Chelydridae > Macrochelys > Macrochelys suwanniensis. The sequence continues at coordinate 41,657,266 of CM065780.1, read as the reverse complement.
TGTGCCCCTCTCAGAGTGGATTTTGGCTGCTAGCCATGGGAAGCTACCCCAACTGTTTCACATATCCTGCAATCTGCAAGGCAAGTAAACTGCTTGCTTCTGATTGCGGGGAGTTTTCCTTTCTTTAGCAGTGTCTCGGAGGACAACAAACCACACATGCACAACAAAAAAGAAGGGGAGTGGGGGGAGAGTGAGGAGTGTCTTACTGGAAGATCTTATAAAACAAAGCATAAATCTTTTGACGTCTGACCTTTTCACTCCCACGTTTCCAAGGGCAGGTTGAATAAAGCAAAACTCATCAGACTGCTGAAAGAGTAATGTCCTTCATTTTGCATTAAACAAAAAGGCAACCTGCTTTTCAAACCAAAGGGGGGGAGAAGCCCACAGAGAATTGTTACTGTTTAATGACAAACCACTTGAAACCCACTTGATTTATTAGAAATTAAAATGTATCTCTTACTCATCAAAAAGCTTTTTATTTAACCTTTAGCCTTTCCTGTCTTTCCTCAGAGGAGAGATTAGTTGCTGATACATTTAGAATTAGTGGAAAAGGTCAAAAGAAAGGTCTAATAATGGTCATCCTCCCTCATATAATTGAAGGTCTCTCTCCCTCCCTGTGCCCCCCCCCAAAGGTAATAAAACAGCCACTCAGCCAGCAAAATTGCAATGCTTAAGATGCTTTAGGGGTTACTTAGAGTTTTATTTAACCCTTTGCTGCTGTTTTTTTTCTATGTGACCTTCAACCATTTTCCATAAACATTTTGTTATCCTCTATGTGAGGTTGTACTCCGCACCACAGTTAGCAAGTGATAATAGCTGGACTCACTTGACATGTTCAGCAGTAATTCAGTGGATGAAGCCCCTCATTATAACTATAAAGATGACCCATAGCTTTAGTAAACCCTGAGAAGTACATGCATTATATCATTTAACTAAGATGGTGACTGCAACGTGAAACCCATGAATCTCTATTTATTGTGTACTGCTCCTTTCCAGTTTTTGAGATAGCACCCATTTTTTTCCTTAGTGTTGCTGCAGCCTGTTTTGGAGATACACACACACAATACTCTTTTTCATGAATCTTGGCCTTTGTTCATTCTTGTTTGGTGTATGATAGATTAAGGAGAACAAGATTTTAGCCTGAAAGGATCTGTTTTGCTCTTAAATATTGACAAACGACTGAAGTGTTTTGGGTATTTTTCTTTTTAGTGGATTAATGCTCATGTTTGGTTTTCAGGAGCAAATGTGGGGAGGGATGGTTGACATAAAGAGGAAGTTATAATATCACTATATGGAAAAAAATAGAGGTATGATCTCTGAGAAAGTTATTTCTGCAAAAGAACAACAGATCTTCAGACTCCTTTGGTGAATTATTAGCTATCGTCTTGGTTTTCTTGGGATGTTGTGGTTTTTTTTAACATAGAAGCTGTAAAGAAACAAAAATAAACAAAAAATAGCTACAGATTCTAGACTCCTTGAGCAGGGACTGGCTTTTTGTACTATGTTTTATAAAGCAACCAGCACAGAGATGTCTTTGTCACCAACTGGGGCTTCTAGGCACTACCAAAATGCGACTAATAATAATACAACTGATATTGAACTGGATTGAAAGACTTGCAGAAAAGTTAGCTGGGTCTGTTTTGGAAAAGAGAAGCGGTCTGTTCTCCTTCTCTTCTGCTCCTCCTCCTTCCACTGCTCTAGGCTGTTTGCTCCATTACGGAGCCTGTCTTATGACAGGAATGACACTTCCAAGGCACATATCTTTGGAAATACAATGCAGAACCATATACAATAAAATGTTGAGTGTAAGGAGCAAACTCCATTGATTATGATCTTGATAATATCTAGGAATGTGTTGCTTTTAAAAAGCATGCTCTACAGATCAGAAATTGCTACACTTACCTTTACATGCTACTACCCTAAAAGCAAATAGTGTGCATGTTAAGTCTATCAGACTCTTGAAAGAACTGTGTAATTCCCACCCCCTTATTCCCACAGAAATTTTTGAATGTGCAAAAATATTAGATGCTGTAAGAACATGGTATAGTGATGTGCTAGTGATCTAACTAAAGGACTTGGAGCTAGGAACTCTGAAATGCAGGATGAAATTTCAAATGAATAATCTTTCATGCTGAAATTCCTCAGTTTTGGGATTCTCTAACATTGTCTCAATGTCACATTGCAGTTCCAACTAACCTGCAATGTACACCAATAGTCTATTAGGGCCTGAGCCAAAACCCATTAAAGTCAATGAGAATATTTCCCCAACGGGCTTTTGGTCTGTCCATTAATGCCTACCTTGGAGTGGCTTATTGTTATATTTCCTAAAATGAGAGCCCTCTTTAACAAATTCCTGTTCACAGAATTTATCTAATGAAAGAATAGAAATTTGGCACAGTGACTGAGATCATACATCATACAGCTTATTGTACTGTAAGGTAATTTGCATATCTTTAAGTATCTGGAAAAATAATTCAAGTTTGGGTAACTGTGTTCCTCCCATCTTAATACCCCTGACATTTCTTTTCCAAATGTGTTTGCTTAAATAAGCATACCTAAAATATATTGTGCAATCCCAAAATAAAACAATAATAATGCTTAGTTTAAATCCTTCAGTCTCCCATTTATGATATCATTTATTAAAATTTAGGAGGACCAAGAAATACCACCCTCCCTTAAAAGAACAAAAAACACCTCTCCCCTCCTCTGTCAATGAGGTGATCTGAACTGCTTCAAAGACTACATGGCTTTCAGTGTTTCTTTACCTTCCATGGTATCCTGTGAGCATGAATCCTGGCTGCACATAAAGTCCTGTTTCATGGCGTGATAGCATTAAGAAGTCATCCTTGCCAACTATTACCACAAGGTTACCACAGATATTTCCTTTTATAAGTATAGGGAGAAAGTGTGGTAATCTCAGATACCACTGTGAACTAAATGATGATTGTTTTAATGATGACTTACAGTTCTCCATTTACTATATCATTTATTTAATCTATATATTTTTAAAAGATTAGCATATTTATATCCAGAAAGCGTCTTACACCTTAAATGTTCCTGGATGGTCTCTGAGCTGATAGGTATGTTCCAATAGAATACAACTATGTATTTTCTTATACTGTTCTGACACAGATGTAACCCTTCTGCCAGGATGAGTTGACAGCAGCAAGGGCCAGGTTCAGTACATAGGGGTTCCCTTCTCAACAATGCAATGCAAAACCGGCTCAAGCCCCCACCCAGTAACCTGGGAAAATCTTATACACACCCCTGGGCGCCTCAAAGAGGCAATACTTCCCCTCTCGCAAGCACAGAGCCTCAGTGTAACAGAAATCTTTAATAGCAGCAGGTAAACGATACCAGCCTTAAATTGGGAAAACACCGCAACTAGGATCTATAAGCCAAACTGTGAGCAAGACCCACCCTAGCCAATTGGGCCGTGCCCTGTCCCTTGGGTTCTTGAGTCCAGCAACCCAAACGTCACCCAAAGTCCCCAAAAGTCCACGAACCCAAAAGTCCAGTCCCAGAGTTCAAAAGTTCATCTGCAGGGTGCTACACGCCACCCGCCTGGGCAGCAATGGGAAGGGGCGGGGGGTAAGGGGCACCTTACGTGGCGTGAAGATGATTGCCTCACCCCTCCGTGGGGCTTCACTCTGCTCCGCCAGCCGTCTCACCAGCCGCTCTGCTCCGCCAGCTGTCCCGCAAGCCGCTACCGCTGTCCCCACGAACTGCTCTGTCCCACCAACAGCACCGCTCCACCAGCCGTCCTGCAAGCTGCTCCAACTGCAACCACGAACTGCTCCGCTCTGCCAGCAGCACCACTCCAACTGTCCTCACGAACTGCTCTGCTTTGCCAGCAGCACCACACCATCAGCTGTCTTGCCAACTGCTCCACCAGCCACTTATCTTCAGGCTCCCCCACTACTTAACACAGTGCTCAGTGATTTCAGCTTAGTGATTTCAGCTCATAAGGCTGTTAGCACTTTAGTGATTTCAGCTTGTAGTTTAGGGGAGCCCTAGTGCTCAGTTGCACTATTAGCCCAGAGTGATTTCAATTCAGCAGTCTGAAACCAGACTCTCAAGGAACTCAACATTAGCTCTGATATTCCACAGTGGAGAGAGGCAGAGATGCTGCAATTGGCATCTCAGACCCTCACAAGGGTCCTACACCACCAGGTATTATGCTTGATCTTGGCCAAGAAGCAATCCCCTGTCCCCAGCCTCTCTCAGTTCACTGGGCTTTGGAACCCATGTCCCTTGGCTGGCGAGTGTTGTTTAGTTAATGGCAAGTTCTCCTTTAACATGACAAAAGGCCAAGTACAGTTCCACTGGCCATGATTTACATAAGCAGTATAACAGTTTATTCTTCCTGCCCCAATAACAGAAATTCCTGCCCCAATACAGAAAACTGAGGATCCTACAGCAGCCCAAAATGCCCATTTGGGCCACTATGGTTCGTACCAGGCAGGGTGGGTGTGCCTATGCAAATTGGATCAGCCCCTGGAGTGCTTTGCCATGACTCACCACCAGATGTCAGGGTGGAGCTCATCCTGACTCTGCTTACACAGAAAATGTCAATCTTTATCCAGTGCCTCATTCCCTGTAATTTCAGTTTTATGCAGAGCTCTTTATATGGAGATATGCCTATCTCATAGAACTGGAAGGAACCTGAAAGGTCATTGAGTCCAGTCCCCTGCCTTCACTAGCAGGACCAAGTACTGTCCCCTTCCTCTTCTTCACTTCCTGTTCTAAACTTGTCTGTCATGTAGTGTTTAGCACTGAACTAGTTGCCACTTCCTGCATCAGATGTGGGTAAATAGTGAAGTGGTGAAGTGATATCTCTAGGCTGTGTATGTGGCAAGAGAGACAGACACACACACACACTCTCTCTCTCTCATACTGTGGGACCATACATTATAAAAAGTGGTAGGGCTATTTATTATTATTGTTAATAAAATAACTATTTGAGAGATAATTAGGAAGAAGTAGATTAGAAAAGTACATTTAGGAAAATTCAGCCCTACAGTATCTCCTTGTTAACCGCATTGACTTCAATGGAGTTATGCGGACGGGCTACTGAGAGTAAAATTTGAATGGCAGAATAACCCCTAGTAAGTGATAGTAGTTGGAGGGAAGGCACCCAAACAACTTTCAGTGTGTGTATTTCAGGACTGAATGAATCTTCAGAAAGTCTTTGTGAAGTCATGTGACACATCACAAATTAGTCATAAACATGCCTCATATTTCTCTCTCTATTGCAGCGTCCTGTAATCGTGACCATTGCTATTCACTACATAGCTGAGGTTGCTGTTGTGCAAGTCTTAACTTCTGGTGCCTTATCTGTGTGATTTAAGTGCTTAAGGATAGCATTGGGCCTGGATGGAGATGTACAACTCAAAAAGCCAAAGGGGGAAAAAAGTATACTGAGCCTCAGCAAATCAAACAAGATCACAGGGAATTTAGGAGGACTAAGAAATACCACCCTTAAAAAAAAAAAAACCCCACCCTCCCCTCACCTGCGTCCTCCTTTCATAAAGAGTTGTGACTGCTTCTAAAATGGCGCATCTTTTTGTT